>JAHDVF020000842.1:0-335674 GCA_022606425.2 Lepidostoma basale | reverse complement strand
TAATGGCAGCGCACTGAAACCCTCGAGTAACAAATATTCGATCTTCTCCCAGTCAAGCGTATCCCTTTTAAGATTTTTTCGATGTATGCCAGCGTAAATTAGGGTAATTTGCTGCTGACTTTAAAAGTGAGCGCCTCATCAATCAATGACACTTATAAGTTGTTTGAACAGTGGGCTTCTACGTGAAAAACTATTTTAATATAATATAATTACTTATTTGTATAAACACTAAGTCTTTTTCATGTAAAATCTATTCTAGAAAAACCTTGAAGATAATGGATCGTGAATATTGAACGGCTTACTCTGAAATGCACTTATCTAAAATGTACATATTCTAGCAATTTTAATAATTCAAGTATATATTTATAGAATTAGTTAGTTACAAAGTTTCAATCCTGGGATTGGTTTGCAGCAATTTCTTCTATTCTTCTCTTCCATTCTTCCCTGTCTTGTGCGGCTCTTTGGAAATCTGCATATGATGAGCAGCGCACGTCCACCAACAGGTCCTCCAGGTACTCTCGGCGTGGGCGTCCCCTAGAGTTTGTCCCCTCGGTCATACCCTTCATTATGGCATGCAAGAGGCCCTCCTTACATATTACATGGCCGATCCATCTTGCACGCCTTTCGGGCAAGGTCCTGAGCAGGTCTACAGGATATGGAATTGTTAATTCATGTAACATCATTATTAAATCATAGCACAGAATTATTAACGTAAGGCGAAGAAAGAGTAATACAAGGCCGAGATGGCTTAAGAAATTAAATATTTTACTGAGAATGACAACAGAAATTTATTTTTCGATTTATTATTTATTGTTTGATGTTATTTTTTTTTCTTGGTAAATTTATTTATTGTCGATTTTTTCATCAGTATTAAAAAAAACAGTCGTCGTCGGCATTTCTAACAAAGCCAATCACAGAACTAAAGTACTTGAATAAGTCAATCACTTTGGAAATCGTAAAACAGCGTTGTATATTTTCCACTAAAATATTAAAAATCACTACACATTTCTGAAACATATCGTGATTTTTAATATTTAAGTGGATAATAAACAGCGTTATTTTATAATTTCCAAAATGTATTACAATCGAATTCCATAGCATTTTTGTGAATGTATACTTATACTTGTATACGAATCCTTAATTTTCACCCATGGTGGGTGGTTAATTCAAATTTAATTGTATCTCAATACAGACGAAGACGCAAACTGGAAACTGAATATGGATGATCAAGGTGTTTACAGGACTCATGACCTGTCATTGGTTGGGTTAAGCGCACGCTTTATGTAATTACAACATTCCCCATTCCACATTTGTTTTTATGATCATGCATGATAAATTTTTGGAAGTTGTATATATGCTCCGAATCCATACGTATCTTCACGTGTCAGTTTCAACTGGCCATCTATGTAGATTTGATTACACATGTCAATCTTTTTAAGATTAACCTATATAATCCACCCACTAACGCCATCTATGGAGAATGATTTTTAGCATTTGGCAAACTACTTTATTAACACATTGCGAAGGCTATCGCCTATTAGCGTATTGTTTTAGAAGCCGCCTGGAGTATTATTCCTATCTATATGCCAAAGACTTGACCAGAATGATTACAAATATTTTGCCAATGACAGGTCATAAGTCCTGTAAACAATGACAGGTCATAAGTCCTGTAAACACCTTGATCATCCATATTCAGTTTCCAGTTTGCGTCTTCGTCTCTATTGAGATACAATTAAATTTGAATTCCGTAGTGTTTATGCTTTATCTTTCAATAAATTGAAAAAGTAATTATACGATTATGTGAATAAAGTATTAAAAATTGCATAGTTGATCAATAAATACAACTGAATAAGAATATTTCTCGATGAAAAGTATCATGTTCTTTAATGGGATTGACATTTTGCTAAAGTTTATCAGAAAGGTGCTTTTTATTGATTCAAAACAAAGTGTTTGAAACTTATGATATGTTAAAATAATGTACGAGTATATATTTAAAAAAAAACTAAATATATTTATGCTATAAAAAAAACTAAATATATTTATGCTGTTGATTGTATCATTCTTGTCTGCAACTTTAATATGCAAAAATTCAATTGGGAATCTAGAGTTTGAAGACAAAGAAACATTAAATAAAACACATTCGATTTATTGTGTCTTTAACAATGACGTAAAACTCCATACTAATATTTAAATTTATTTGTCGGTTTTTAAGAAGTTTTAAAATATTTTATAGGAATAAGATGTTTCGCCTTTCTAAGGCATTATTCAATATTTTGATCAGAATGATTTTACTGAAATCTCTTGAAGGAAATTTTGATAAAGCCTTAGAAAGACGATACATGTCTTTCCTATGCTTATCATAAAATTTATAGAAAAATGTCGTTATATTTTGTATCCATTAAAATACATTCATTTCACCAAACATACCTAAATTGTGTAATTTAATTTCGGTTATCAACAATACGTTACAATAGATGACCTTGATAGAATGCAGCTTTTGTACTACTCTGCAGATGCAGTCTGCAGGGTAGTGGTCCCCAAAACGTCGATCGAAGAAAATACCATGATGCACCGAAAGAACCAAGATCCCAATAAATGTAATGGACAACAATATTTAATGAACCAGTTAATTACATGGAAATCCCTTATAATAACCAATATATTTTAAATAATAATTTAAAAAAACGATGTTTTTTAACTACTTCCACTTTTATCTTTATTTCGACAGCGACCGGTTTCGCCAGGCTCATCGACAGACTGGTCACCAGTCTGTCGATGCCAGCGAGCTTGACGAAACCAGTTGCTGTCGAAATAAAGACAAAAGTGGAAGTAGTTAAAAACAACATCGTTTCAATTAATTATTATTCAAAATGAATTTCTTATCAAGAGATTTCAGTAAAATCATTTGATTATCTTAAAAACGGTAACAATTTATTTTACATTTATGAGAATCACGTTAAATAGACTAAAAAAGCATCTAAAGTTTAACGACTAAATTCACATTTAATCTAATGTTTATATTCCATGGCAACCCAAGTTAAAATAATATATTTAAATATCTCTCTCAGAAGTGACACCCATTTCATCAGAAAAAAATGTCGTTCCTTGGAATTTCATGGTTATACTCGGAATTATGTTTTTGTTTCATGGAATGAAGAATTTAATACGCAGTTGCTGAGAAGTAATACGACCGCACTGACATTTAATACAAATTACACTTTATAAAGCACACATTGGGCAGAATACAGCCCAAACATTTACCTTTATTTGGTTTTTGTATTTTTTATTGTTGTACAAAACGTTGTTGGTATAATCCCCTTGTTACGAGATATTAACTTTTTCTAGGAAAAAAACTGATATATTTACCCTGATGAAAATGCGTACTCGCTTGTTTCGGGAAAATTAAATATGATTTGGAAATGTTGACCATTTGCGTGGATATACAATATGCTGACCAATATAATATATTCCAACATTATATTTTGTCACCTGACTTAGATGGGTGTTGAATTGTGCTAAATTTATTGTTTCCTCGTTAAAAATTTCTAGTTATAATAAATGCTTTTTTATAGTACCTATGTATAATTATATAAGTAATGATTATTTAGGTTTAGAAGTGTTTTTACAAGATTCGGCTGCTTGTCAAGATGGCAAAACGCCTGATTCCTGACCCATTGCGCGTGGATTTAATGCCACACATTATTTTATAAATAAAATAGTTTATATTTTTTTAATAAAAAAGTTCACGTGTTTACTAATATTACTTGTGTCGTACATATTATATAATATATTACTTGTGTCGTTATACGAAATCCAAATGTCTGGTTTTCGCTCCATTTGATAATGCGTTGGTTCGGACATATGGAACGCATGGATGGAGAAAGAATGGTTAAGAAAGTATACTTTAATGATGTAAATGGAGTACGAAGTCGAGGCAGACCGAGGAAAACCTGGCATGACCAAATTAATCAAATTTTAAAGGTTGGTCATGTTAGAAGTCGGAGGAATCGACGTGCGTGTATGACTCGTTGTATGAATGTGGAGGAAGCTAGAGAGGTTTGCCAGGATAGAGTAGTGTGGCGGTCCATTCTCTCTGCCTACCCCTGCGGGGAAACGGCGTGATGGTTTGTTTGTTGATAATGCCTTAGACAGGCTAAACATGTCATTCTCATAAATTATAATACTTCTAGAAAACTTCTAGAAAATTGACGTTTATATTCGTATTAATTAATATGTTATATTTTTTGCATAGCCCGAGCTGTACAAGAACGAGCTGGTGAGACAGGCCTCCACCGACAGCACGGCCGACCTGGAGTTCTGTGGCAAGTTGCACTTCGCTCTGAGATACGACCACGAGATAGAAGGACTCATTGTAAAGGTGGGTATCATTATATATATATATAACATTGTTAACAAACATTTTTTGCATTGTTCGTTTATTTAGGATAACATACCTGTACTGCTATTATAATACACATATAGTAAAAAATAATAAAAATAATACAATAAGGTCAATTATATGCTATCACAAATATAAATATTTTGAAGAGTTAAAAACAACAATAAAAATTGTATAAAAAAATGTATCTACCATTATAGTCTGATCTCTGCTAAAAAGAAACTCTGACCACTATAATCTTAATTAAATTATGAATAAAACACTTGTTTTTTACCATTTGAGTATTATATTTTAAACGACTAGTTTCGGTAGCTACAGATGGTTCCATCTACAGGTTTCAATATAAACTAAAGCATTCATATTTAACAGCTTTAGTTTATATTGAAACCTGTAGATGGAAACATCTGTAGCTTTCGAAACTAGTCGTTTAAAATATAATACCCAAGTGGTAAAAAACAAGTGTTATATTTATAATTTAATCATGTGATACCAGAAAGTGAATGCCGAAACAATTAATAACATAATCTTAGTTGTTTATAATATATACTGAACATACACAGTTGTCTATTTTTGTATAGAATTTATAATATATAACTGTTAATCACTTTATTAATACGAATGAAAACGTCTGTTTTCTAGTTTTTCGTGATTGACAAGTTTTATCTATCTAAGGCATTATCAAATAACATTTGATAATGCCTTAGACAGGTGAAACGTGTCATTCACACAAATAATAATAAAACAGACGTTATCATTCGTATTTATAATTTAATACGTAGTTTTATATTTAACAATATATGTATTGTATATGTAAAAGTTACATTTAATCCAAGTTCTAATGAAAGAGCGCATGATTTGCGGATATACGTAAAACCTTCTCACATCTTATTTTAATGTTTAACTAAATATTTAAACTTTGAACATAAAAAAAAATTCTATTTACATTTATAGCATTTTTTCAAGCACACAAATATTTTTATAATAAGGGATGGTGGAGATTAAACTGGTCTCAGAAATATATAAAACATCTAAAAAAAATAGCGAGTTTTTTGTGTTACTAAAAGTCTCTTTTGTCTGTATGGATACACTTTATCCACAAGCGAAGACATAATGCCACAAGAGATAATCTTTAATATGTGTCTTGGATCCGTCAATATCCATAAAATTAATTAACCGGAGTACCTAATTATCCAGTGTATTCAAGAGTAATTAATTCGGAGTCATCGCCGTTCACATGACCCATTTCCTGAGGAGTGCGCCAGAAACTCAATTTGTCTCGCCATGTTCATGGAAAAATACTCATCAAAAACAAGCGCCACAATGGCGGAACGAAGAGCAAAGTAAACAGACTAACTTAGTTTCCATGAAAACATTGTTTCCTCTCGAACTCCGATGCATATTTTTCTAACTGCAAAATCACAGCTTTTATTATTTTCCTGTGTTCGTGGATATTATCAACTGTTAAAAACTTTTATGTTCAAATATGTTTGAACATAAAAGTTTTCTTATGTGTCTTGTATCTGTTCTTAAAAGTTTCACTTAAAGAATTTTTTTAAATCTCTTTAATTCTTTCACAACACCTTCAATATTTATTCTATATTTGCCATAAATGTTTGTTGCAGATGTTCAATGATTATTTTTTTTATATATACTAAGTATACAACATTCACTTTACTAAAAAAAAATACCAAACATATTTCGGATACACAAGCCCTTCATCAGTGATATTATATAAATATAAATATAAAAAATATTTTTAAAAAAAATTCACAAATGTGGTCAGTTTTGACAGATATTGAAATAATTTATTTCGGAACGTTTATGCTTTTGTTTAAACAAATATTATGAATAAATTTCAAATGCTAATTTTAAGTTCTTATTCTTATCTTCATTATTTGTCTATTTTTTAATTTCGCTGACCACTTTTGGTAAACATTTTATTTACGATTTTTTATGAATTAAAACACTGTTTTTTTTCTTCAATTTCAAAAGTAGCCATCATCAGCTGAGATATTTCTCTAAAGATATATGGCGAGTGGAGCGGATAATTTTGTTGTCAGCTGTCCTGCCCCGCACCCCTCGCTCGGTTTCAGCGCTCGCGCAATCAGAATTCACGTCTAAATAATTCCCAGAAATGAAAAATAATTCCTAGAAATTCCCTTACCTCACCCTCCAAAATATAAAGAAAACAAACTCGCTAGGTTATCAAATACCGGTTTAGTATATTATTATTATTAATCGAGAAATAACAAATAAAAAGTAAATACAGTACGATTGAAAGTGTTATAAGCAAAATAATGAAAGTGTCATCAAAATGGTTTAAATACGTGGAAAGAATGTCGAATCAAAAAATGATAAAGAAAGTATACGTAAACGACACAAACGGAACATGAAATGGTAGTAGATCGAGGAAAATGTGGTACGATCAAATCAATAAAGTGTTACATGTCGGCCACGGAGAAATCGACGTGCGTGCATGAGACGATGTACTCATACAAATGTAGAGAAAGTGAAACCAGCCCGTTCTTTCTACCTACAATTTCGGGGAGACAGTATGATTTGTTCGTTAGTTAGTTAAGAAATAGCTAGAAAAATTGCTTAATTATCAACGTAGAAAATACCTGATAACCCTCTGAAATATTATATATGAGTACAGAAATATAATACAATTGCCAATTAAAACGAATCGCAGGTCAGCGTATGAGAAAAATAAAAATACATATTAAAGTATAGAAAGGTCTTCTACTTTTCTGATAAAAAAAATACAAAGTGGATCACCTTGATAACTTTGAAGTAGTTTTTCCACAGAGCCTATTAAAAACTTGCCTCCTACTAAATCACATTAATAACTCTTAAAGTCGAGTTTTAAAATAAGACAATCGAAAATAAGAAAATCCTTTGAATTGTTTCCTCTTCAAATTTACAGTTGAAATATTTTTGAAATGTATAATAAATCAGTTAGTTAAAAGCAATTACTTAAGCCCAAATGGTTAGTTGCACAAATTCCGGCGAAAACAAAGCCCCATCTTTCGTGTAAGAGTGAAAGCTTTGTTATGTTAGGATTATTAGTTGCCACGGGCTCCAACAGTTGCGACGCTAGATCCAGTTCGGGTAGAGGTTATTTAGTACTACCGTTATATAAATTACTGCGATGTTTTCAGTTTAGTTTGAGTGTACGATTTGAGCAAAATATTTGGGAAAGTTTGGCTAAAAGGTTGCTTTGTTTGCGTACGCTTGTGTAGAAACATGTTATGTGTTTATGTTTCAGTTTTAAAAATACGCACAGTAATTCAATATTCTATATTCTTGTATATTTTCATTATTTTACGATTTTTGGGTACACCCTTTGTGCGCGAGATAATAGGGCCGACATTTTACTTTCTTAACGCGTAATTCGGTTTACCTGTTTTCAGTGAAATCGAAATTCGCAAGTGTTCAAAAATAACTTCTTCCTAAATAAAATTCTATTCTTGTCGGATAAAACGTAATTGAACATGTTGGGATGAAAAATATAATACAATACTTTGCTTTTATGGCGTTTCAGCGTAGAAAATTCAAAAATATATATATTTTTTTAAATTACGTTATATATTTTACTAAAAAATCTTAGTCAATCGAGAGGTAAAGATTTTATGGTACACCGAGAGTCCACTGGGATCTCTTTATATTCATACTAACATACACAAATTAGAATTGACTCAATATAATGTAGATTTTTTTTAAACTAGATGCACCTTTAAGTCTCGGACACATCCCTCGTGTTCATATCTAGTAGGTTTCTAGAAGATTTTTCATTTCATTTCATTTATTTAAATATATCCAAAGCATTACAGAATTATTTTCCAATACTTAGGTATAAGTAAGAGATACATCATAATAACATAGAAGGTCCTACCACATACCCGAGGCTGTTATAGTGTTCAGCGGCGCCCTTTTTTCAGCCTCGCTCTAACACTTCCTAAGCCTGTCCCTGGTCCTTTCGGGAATTAATATTAAGATTATCAGGCCACGTTTAATCTACTATGTACTTCTTTTTTTTCATTCTATGCTCCGCACCCACTCACGTCTCACACAGTTTATTTTAATAAAATAAAATATATATTTACATTCAGGGGAACTAATCAGCTAGGGTCTAAAATCTTAATCTAAAATGTTCGAGGGACGGGATACAGGATGGAAGGAGCAGAGAAAATGTGAGGGATCTGGAGTAGATCATATTTGGGGTAGAAAGCAACATTTGAAAAAGGGTAAGGAACATTTAAGCAGTTACTTATTTATAGTAAAGACCACGCCCCACCAGGGGAAGAATAGTCGACGGGAGCCAGTGGTAGTACTCTCCTGGAACAGTCGCCCCGGGACACAGAACGCAAGGCTCAGCAGGTTACTTGGAGCAGAAAATGAAAACTGACATGGCACATGAAGAAGAAGAAACATGAGATGCATGACAAAAATTAATAAACAATTATGACAAAGACAGTGTTTCCTAAGGCGAGCTAGACTATCACAAAATACGTCAAACTCCGAGGTGATACGATTTAGCAAAGATATTGCTCTACCTTCCGGCATAACCATTGGCAGGTTGGTTCAGCATCGTAGGAGATAAAACAATCTATGGCCCCTTTGTCGAAGATAATTAATTATCAGGGACGAACAGACCTACATCACTCAGGATTTCTGAGTTGGGTATACAACCGCCTATCAGTCGAAAGAAGTGAACGCCCAAGTTAATGTCTCGTATTCTCTCGAGTGCCTGGTAGCCTAGCATTTCTAGTAAGAAATCAGTCGAAAAGAGCCACGGGTAATATTCATACTCCCTAATATGAGGGGGTATCACAGAAATTTCTTCTGGACCCTCTGCATAATCAAGAAATATCGAACCTCATGCGAAGCCTAGATGATGGAACTAAATTCTTAAAAACTTCTCACCAGAGAGTTATACGGTAACTTTAGCACCTGAATATTACGAAAGATCTTGGCGATTCTGATTCAAAACCAATTGCATATTGAGGGAGTTATTACATAATGAAGTGATGTGAAGACTACACGACAAGCGATTGTCGAACAACACCCCCAGATCTATGAACGTCACTGCTATTTTGAGCTGTGCTTCATTCATTAGATATCTGAAGTTAACTGTGTGAACGATAATTCAAAGCAAAGGAGATGTTGAAGAACTATTTATTAAATTTACTTCATCGCATGATACTCTGTATGTTGCGCTGAAGATTCAAGCAGTCTGAAGGAGACCGAATTTTACTGAAAATTTTTAATTTATCATCAAATAAAATCGGGTGGTGGTCTAGGGGATAGAACGCTTGACTGCTAATCTAGGGGACTTGGGTTCGAGCCTGGACACGACCAGATTCCTTCTTCATAATAATGAGCTATTTTCTGCTAATATTGAAGATTGTAAAATAAATTCTAATATCATTGATTTAAATCTTTGATGTTAGTCTTTTTTTTTTTTAAATATAAAAATAAGATAAATTTTGAAGACTCTCAATTACATTTGATATATCATTGATGAAGATTGTGAAAAGTAGCGGTCCTTAAATGGAACCCTGTGGTACTCCAGTTGAAGTTTGGAAAGTTGATAACTGATATAATCCATATGATACGTACTGCATTCGAGAAGACAAATAACTAGAGAAGTACTTCAGCAAAAGATTACTCAAGCCCATTCTCTGATGTTTGAGATAGGAAGAGCTAGTACACTATCAGCTGTTCTGTGACAACAGCCTTACGGTAAATGTCTAAATATCAAAGTCATTTCATTTTTATTTTGATATTGACGAAAACGTATCAAGAAACTTTAATATATATTTTTAGGAGTGGCATATTTGCAGACATTTTCAAACGTGATATTACCATGTTTATGATATTTGATTATACCCTGAAAAAACGAAAAACCTTATTTTTAACATATACTTTTCTCAGCATTCAATGCTCAGTTTGTCGTTTTATTTCATTGTCAGAGCAACAATATGTAATTAAAATGAGTGTTTCTCTTATCTTAAGTTGTCAAATTCTATTTTTTAATAATCAAGACATATCTTGTGTATGCAAATTGGAGATAACCTCTGAAGACACGTGCTAGAGCCGCCTCGAGCAAATATCTGGCCTTAAAATAAAAATAACTGTCTCTCCACTTTTCATTCTGAAAAGTTAATAGAACCGGTGGTCTGTTTAGTATGTACATATACGATAAGCAAACATTTTCTAAGAATTTTACCCTCTCAGATATCCTGCCTCTTTTTCTTTTCTTCCGGTACACTTGTTTAGTTAGAAAACGTGATTTATGTACTCGTATATTAAAATTTGACCTGATATCGGAACAAAAGATAATGGAAAAACAAAACAAATTTTTAATAAAGCTTATTTATTAAGAATCTTTAAAAAAAAGTATTTTATATCTTAAATCAATGTTTACTGAAAATATTATTCTAAAAGTATGTTTAAAATGTATGTTTAAATGTATTTAAATCAACTGACCCTTTTCACTAAAATAAAAAAATTCTAAAACAAATTTTCCAAAGATGCTTAGTTAATATTGAAAACGCTCGAAAAAATAATATTGTTAATTAAACTTTATACGTTAGATTTTCATTAATAGTATGTTAATTTAAAATTATAAAAATGGCTTTTAAATATATATTTAGTTATATTCTACTGGTATTTTATTCCCAGAAGATGGCAACGAGCTGGCGAAACCGGCCGAAACTAAATAATAAGTAGAAACTAAATACGTAAAATAAAGTTCATTTTTATTTTCATTAGATAAAACGCTCATATAAAAATCTTAATGAAACATGATAATCGAAACGAATTACATCTTTTTGTAAAGGTACTCGTATGAAGATTATTTCTAAAAAAAATATTTCTTTACGATATTTATTTACATGAATTTAATTTAAGGCTGGGTATTACAAATACATATAGTGATTTAAAATAAAGAAAAAGAAATCTGTTTATCGTGACAGAACCATAGGTGGCAACCTAAGGGTTAAGTTTGAACTACACTTTATTGTTCAATCATTTTGCACGTTTGTAGAGTTATTGACCTTTGACAACAAAACTCATTTTGGACTTTTTGATACTTGGCACCTTTGTAATGATCAGTTTTCAATTAAATATGTAAATTACACAAGCGTCAATCGCAGTCGTTTCCTTTTATTCTAAAGAATTGATCATCGATCATTTTGTAATATTATTTTTTAATTCAAACTTTATATTACACTTAAAGTATAATGTGTTTTAGAAACAAAATAAATAATTTTGAACTTTTATATATAATACGATCATTATGCAAAATTGTGAATTATTTTCGCAGGTCCTGGAAGCGCACGACCTCCCAATCAAGGACGTGACGGGGAGCAGCGACCCCTACATCAAGGTGTTCCTGCTACCCGACAGGAAGAAGAAGTTCCAAACCAAAGTTCACAGGAAGAACCTCAACCCAGTATTTAATGAAACTTTCATCTTCAGGTATTTATTGTGTTTATTCTCGCTACTCCAATCTCTTTGTAAATATACTTTTACAGTTCGCTGCACAAGGAGGAAGCATTTACTCTTTAATGTTCTAAATGTTTCCCAAATTACTTTTTATCGCTTCATTATCATTATTTTATTATATCAATTGAAGTTAACCGTATTTAATTAGTGTTTTGTAAGCGTTTCTGTGTTTTTTGTAGTTTAAAATTATTCTCGATTCGTCAATGCTTAACATAATTTATTTTAATTCACCGCTTAATTAGGTAATTTACCAATCAAGTATAATAAAAGGTTCAATCTTAATATACAAGATCATTTGAAAATCAATTTATTCTGATGAAATAACCAAAATTTGGTTTATTCACAATCGTGTAAACTTCGGCGCTCTCTTGAGACGGTCTGCGATATTTGTGTCGAGATTGGGCGATTCTACAGGCTATAGGACTATATAAATGACAGATTATTATTACAGGAACATTAATACGTATTATTATTAAATAATTTAAGTAACAAACTATAAGCATCCAAAGAACTGAATGTTGCCCTGTTTTTTCCTAACATACAACTCTCGATTTCTCTTATGCATGCATGTCGATTTCTCTTACTTCTCACTTGGCCGACATTTAATATTTGGATGATTTGATCTTGTTGTCCTCGGTCTATTTATATATTCCTTATTTATATTTCTTGTGCCTTACTTATCGTATCGTTATTATTTTAGGATTAATTGTATCTCAATAGAGACGAAGAATCTTCGTCTCTATTGAGATACAATTAATCCTTGAATTGATAACCCGCAATGGGTAAAATCCAGTATTCGTCTACAAGTATTTGTATACATTCAAAATGTTGTTATTATAATATTTTTTATAATTCTTTCCATGTGCCCAAACCATCTCAATGGCCATTTATTATTTTCTTCATTTGCACCGTTCAGTTCTTATTTTTTTATTTGACACTCCATTACATACAGATTTATCAAACATTCGTCTAAAAGATTTCATTTCTACTGCATTATTTTATTTTCATTTTTCTATTGTCATTTCCATGAATGACTTCCATTCATAAGGATCGATACAAGAATACCATTGTGGTTTATGAAGATACAAATATGATTTGATAGTTTTATTCGATGGACAGCAGTGCGGATAAAAGAAAGCTCAGCAAAAATTCAGACCCAGGAAGCTTACCTGCCGTGGGTTATGGCGCCTGTAATGTGGTGTTATGTATTTAGGAATTTAGGTCACAGATGCTAAACATTGATATGTTTTGGCAAACCAAGCATAATGAAAAAGTCAATACGTTTAATGTACCATAATATTAAAACACATTAACCTATTTACAAATAAAAGTCTAAATAAAGCTAAAATGGTAGTGCACAATCGTAAATATGTATACGATAGAGTATCAAATGCAAATATAAGAAGTGAATGCAGTGCTAATGAAATGATCAAAATCACTTACTTCTAATTTGAAATCAGTTCAGTAACTAACTATCACGCTGTCACATCGACCGTCACACTGTTTTAATCCTGACATACTAATCTTAATTCCACAGCATTCTTTCGTGGAAAAAATATATGTGAATGATGTAAATGGAACAAGTATTAGATGAAGATTGTGTAAAACGTAGCACGACCAAATCAATCAAATAATAAATGTCAGCAACGTGAGGAGTTAGAGAAAACGGCGTCCTTGCGGGATGACTGACATATTACATCTATCTTATATTTTCCTTCGTAGGATAGAAAACACGAACTTTCGTTTTCATTTTCCCTGTAGACTTTAGATTCCTCTATGTGTCATTTATATTTATCGATTGATTCAGATTTTAACACACTTCATATTCCGATTTCTTTTAAAAATTCTTGTATATTTTTGCTAGATATATTATATATATATAATATCGTATATATAATATGATTCATATTGAAAATGTGATTATAAATGTTATAATATTATAACGTATTTAACGTGATTCATAACAATATATTGATTTGTTAAAAATCTCTTTATAATATTTTGATGCCTTTTCATTGTTTTACTATTTATATATATTTTTTTATTCTTCAGATATTCGTTTAAAAGGTATTATCCCTCTAGTACATAGCTTCCCAACGGGAGTGATACGAGTACCGTCCCCAGTGGGAGTTCAAATCTTGCATGGATGCAATAACGGGTCCAGGGACTAAAATAGGGGGCATGAAAGCACCAAAAGGTAGCCCTTCAAAAAAAGTTATAATAAATTAAAAATAATATTAAAAGACTTTTACTATTATAGTTTAACCATAACTTTATTTTTGTTAAAACCAACCGATTTCGCTCCCGCGGGAGCTTTGTAAAAATTACAAAATAAATTTTAAATGATTCATTTACAAAAAAAATTATATCAAAAATCGGTTTTTAGATTATTTTATAACTACGACAAAGCTCGGGCGGGGGGGGGGCCGATTGGATTTAACGATAATTGAATATTGTAAGGTTAGTGTTTTAATATTACATATTTTTAATAATACCACACCACAAATTAATTGCATCATACGAAAGTAAAAATAAAATTAACATTTATTTATTCAACTAATTCTATGATTCTAAACTAATTATGTTCTTCTATTACTGTTATTAGGTATTCGTTTACCTAATTTTTTTGGTCTTGTAAGTTGGTAAGCAATGGCGCGAATCACTGAAAAAAGCATGTTTCGATAGATAGATTGATAACATAAAAATCTGTAACGATATTCTCATATTTGTATGCGTGTTAAGATAGAGGGGCGATGGTCTAAAAAAGTTTGGAAACGTATGGTCTTGTATTTGAGTTAATTTTCAGTCTGCTGAATTTCGAAATAATATTACACGAGTACCTATATTACAAAATTAAATAAGAATATTTTGGTATGCTTACTAACGTGAAATGTAGACTCATCTCTTTAGGAGAGTACTTCTTAATTCGGAGCACAAAGAAAGTCTATTATAAAATTGTATTTGGAAAACACAAGTTTATTTTGCTAAAACAAACAGCACAGGAGCATCCATGAGAGTGTGTTTTATAAAGTTATAGAAAATAAAACACAATGTAACTTTGTTTCCACCTAGAAGCTTATCTCTCATCTTTCCGTTGTCATTTCCAAGTATCATGACATGACATAAGTGTTGGTAGTCCTTGAAGGTAGAATAATACTTAAGAGATAGTAGAAAGAGGTTTATATGGCCCGAGGAAATTTATCCGTTTATCAGGTAAGAGAAGGGTTACGGCAATTTCTTGGAGCTTTTGGGATTTTCATTTATACATTTGTTTTAAAAAATACGACGCATGTCTTTTTTACGAGAAATTTTATTTAATGCGTAGATTTTCACTATTGGTCGCAATATGTTGTTTATCCGTGCCATCTTCGAACGACGTTTCGGAAATCATCGCAGACTCCATCACAAACGCAGGTAGTCATAAGTACCCTGAATGGAGACTGCAACGATCTCTGAAGCATCGGTTGAGGAAGACAATTAACACAGATATACAAAAAATCCCAAAAATATTATGGTATAGATAAACGGGAGGCAAAGATCAGAAAAATAATTACCTACCATGAGCATTATCTTTCTATTCTGGCTCATCTCCAATATCAGATTCTCGTGCTGGAGCTCCTTTGCCATGTTGGCCCACCATGTTACCATTGGACGGCCTCTTATTCTCGATTTTTTGGAAATTTTGAGGGCTTTTTGGACAATTTTTTCGCTGTCTCTTCGCATCACATGACCGTACCACCGGAGTCGAGACACTCTCATATTGTCCGTTATTGGTGCAACCTTAAAGGTACCCCTCACGTATTATCACCAGAATTATAAAATAAATAAGCTTTCATCATTTTATATTTCCATTAGATCAACGGATAGCTGTATCAAAAAATAAAAACGTATTTATATTTACAATTGATTTAAAATAAAAAAATTTAATAAAATATGTATACTAAATTACACAGAACTTTGTTTAGAACCAATTACGACAGTATGACTTATTCAAATGTTATTGCCACCAATCCAATAAGAGAGCCCAGATAGAAACTATTAATCTGTTTTTTTAAATAGCTGTATACTTTAGCCAAGTACGTAATTCTTATAATATACAAATATCGTACAATCACAGAAGCGTTAACTTCATCACATATTTGAAGATAAATAAAGAAAATTGCACTTTTTTATATAATTTTGACAAAGAATTTTTTTTAATCCCCCCCTGAATACATTTTTTTTACGTATAAATTATTTTTATTATCTTCATACAAGGAATTGTGGATTTGTGGACTTTTTAATTGAAATTAATGTAGACTCAAACATTATAACAGACTGCGTTTTTCATTTGCTTAATATAACTCGGTTAAAAAATTCCAGGGATGATCGCTATAGGCATCTTGATTTTTGGGACGTGACTGATTCACACACTAATCAATATATAGCCATTAACAAAATGATAAAAGAGCAAATCAAATAACCACGCAATATTCCATCAATGAACCAGCCCATGATAAGATGATAAGAGTGGAAAGTTGACATACCCTAAGCATCGCACATTAAAGAGTGCTCACCCTGGAGCCTCCAGGAGGCAATTCTCGCATAATCCGTTTAAGAAAAGCACTAAAGTTCCAATTCCTTTCGGCTGATCCAAATATCTTTCCGCACAAGAAATGGGAGCGGGAGCAGGAGCGCGCGGGATTCTTTAATCCCCAACATAAACAAGACTATACGAGTTAATGCTGACGGCAGGATTTGTCAACGGTTTAATGGTCCATTTGTATTCAAGCTGCGAGAGAGATTCCGCACTATTATTTATGAAGGGCGGCGCAAGCCTCGTCTGAAGAATGGAGTCATCAACTAGATAATCTACCTACAATATTGTACTCTTTTAACGGCAAACTAATTAGTTCATTCAATACTCAACGTAGATACAAACCATCTCTTTAACTAACTAACTAACTAACTAACCATCACGCCATTTCTCCGGAGGGGTAGGCAGAGTGGATGAATCGCCACAATGCCCTGTCCTGGCATACCTCTCGGGATTTCTCTACATTCGTACATAGTACCATGCACGCACGTCGATTATTCCGACTTCGAATGTGGCCGCAATTTAGTAATTGATTAATTTGGTCATGCCATGTTTTCCTCAGTCATCCTCGGCTTCTTTTCCCACTCACGCTGCTTGTGTACAACTTTTTAACCATTCTACTCTCATCCATTCGTTCCATATGTCCAAACCATCTCAGGGATCCTTTTTTAATTTTATTCATGATGCAGTCATCTGCCTTACATTTCTTTCTTATTTTTTCGTCGGTATTCTATCATACAACGTTTTCCCGCACATTATTCTTAGTGATCTCATTTCTATGCCGTTTATCCTGCTTTCATCCTTCTTTTTCCAGCTCCAAGCTTCTAAGCTATGATTTTTATAAATTTAATGTAACCTTATTTTTAAATTCGAAAGCATTCCTTTCAACTTCGAAAGAACGATATAAAATAAACTATGAAGTGAAAACACAATGTTACATTATAAAAATGGTATTTACAGAATTCCACAGTATAAAGGTTCTCAAAAATGTTTATCTCTGAACCAACACAATGTCAAATGCATGCTTTTTTATCCGTTTAAGTATATGTTTGTATGTTTTACATTTGATGAATTGTTTAACCTTTAACAATAGTATTCTGATATAAAATGTCCACGAAGCAGACATTAAACACAAGCGCTATGGACGTGACTTGCAGACATTCGAACCCACTTTTTTACCCTATAGCCGAATTTAATTGCTTCTAATAACTGTACACCACTTTCATGTGCAACGTAAATTAACCACCTTTTATATATTTTCCTATATATATGAGTAGATTTTAGCTATTGTAAGTAGGTACATTCATCCAAGCCAGCTCTCTCCCCACTGAGCTACCTGTACAGGTATGACGCAATAGTTTATATTCAAATAGTCACATTTTATATTTTGAAGAAGCTATACGAGTATACCGCAAACAGGCAATTTATTTCGGTTGTAAGGATGGTCTCAAGATAAAAGTAAGAGTTGAATTTTTTTATGTTTTTATTAAGAAATACATATTTGATCAAAAAGCAACAAAGACTAGCGGTGATCTTAAAATATAATTTTTTTATATCACTTTATCAGAGGGAAAATATTTCGTTTTAACTTAACCTTGGAAATTTCATATTTGTTTTATATCTGAAAAAAGTTAATAGCGTTGAGGCAAGGAGAAATATCAAAAAAAGGTTATTCATAGAATTTTATTTTTAATAAATAAAGTGGACTATAAGAAATCTTCTAAAAATGATATTTTTCGTAATAAATTCTTTTTGTTTCCTAATGTTATATTTTAAAAAAGAATTTGGATAGTAAATAAAAAGAACATAATTTTTCTACTTTTCCGATCAAATTTATGGAAATAATTATTATAATATAATGTAAATATTAGAATTTGAATCAATACATTTCTGTCTTAAAAATTCCATAGGACGTTATTATTCGTCATGTCTAGTCAAGTCATTATTAATACAGGAATTATGAATTAGAATTTGAATCACATCACTGGTTATTTTCCATGTTAGTTTATTCAATATCTTTATAAAATAATAATAAAAATATAGACAATGTTTCGGGGGTGACCTCCATCTTCAGGTGTAAGTTTCAAACTAAAACATTAAATTATATACTTACACCTGAAGATGGAGGTCACCTCCGAAACATTGTCTTGTTTTAATGGAATGGAATTAATGGAACGAAATTCCACAGAGTAAACGCCTCAACTTTCAATAAATTGACAGAAATTATATATTTTTATTGTCAAGATTATAATTATGTGCTCAGAGTCCTATACAACACGTTGGTTCGGAGCAGACTCGAAAGTGGTTCTGTGATATGGAGTCCTCACGAGGCGAGATATTCCGTGATGCTGGAGGGGGTTCAGAAAAAAAAATCTGAGGTATCTCTACATGAGGGAGTATGGTAGCCATCCGTGGCTCCATCCCACAGCATTTCTTTTGGGAATGCTTGGGGAAAACTCTCTGCAGCTTCGAAGAGATGGGCATCTCATAACCCATTTCTTTAGATTGCTCAGGGGATATTTCGAGAACTCGGCCGTACTGGAGGGTGTTCAGCTTTTTGTCCCTGATAGATATCTCCGACAGCGACAACATAGATTGTTTTATCTACCGGCCACCAGAACCAACCTCTGGTGACACCGGTGGGAAGAGCAATTAAGCTGCTGAACGCGGTCTCCTCGGAGATCGACGTCTTGCATATTAGTGAAAGTACGTTCAGAAGGCAAATACTCTTAATTCTGGAGAGTATCCTGTCTTCTTAATGTTGAACCATCTCTCATGCGTTTCTGGTAGTATATCAAACACAATATATTATTTTACCTGTTCTCAATAGATGCCTTAAAAAATATTTTTGGAATGTCTGTTGATGAAATAAATTGATTTGATTTGATTATTTTCCTATAGCGACCAAGTACTGCTTTTGGCATATATCGAGATATAAATAAATATATTAATAAAAAAACATCACAATCTTAGTAGCCAGCCTTTTGGTTCACTTCTGTGATCATTATGCATCTTCTTTGTCGTCCATCATCTTCCGGTAGGTACCCCAGCGTGGCGTCAGTGCATCCACACATCACAATCTGAGTCACACATTTAAATAACGTTTGATCTTCGTATTTCTCCAACTATTATATACCAACCAAAAATATATTCATGAAACTTTATATTGAAACGCTCCAGACTTGAACCACAGTAATGAAAGAAATTTAAACAAACCGTTTCTCAGACTTTACATTTGAAAATTCTAATTTTCCAACTGTTTATCACAATTTCCCGCAAATATTTTAACAGAGATCTTTCTTTGGAGCTAAACGCCTAAATTATAATATCGCTCCTACTCTGATCCAGAGTTTGCCAAAGTTCTTGTCTAACGGCACCCAACGTTTTTCTGCTAAAAGCTCCTTCTCAGTAGTGACTGGACGTCTTAATATTGTCTTTGGTTTTATTTAACACTGATTAATGATTTAATAAATTTAATCACTTGATTAAAAAAAACATGTGATGTACTAATTATCTACATAGTTCAAACAAATGAAGCATTTTGCACTAGGAATCAACTGTTAATTTGCAATCACCTCACATCAAATATATGTCATCATAATATTTAATGGTTGAAATGAAGCCGAAAAATGCGGTTAGAAAAATTATCCATTGATTTTACATGACTTTCCAAGCTACATTGCTTATAATTTTGTATTTAACCTATTTTTTGACGTATAATATTAACCATTCAATTAAGGTTTATACCGCTCCTTTTTAAAACCACTTTATTTTAGCTTAAAGCCAAAATTACAATATAGGCCGGAGTCTAAATTTACGCTAGTCTCTCCATAAGGATAAAGTTATCTTAAATCTTCATCTTTTGCAGGAGAAACGCGGTCTGGCAAACGATTTTGCGAAAATCTAATGAATTTTAATAGTCACTTTACGACTTAAATAACAGTTTTTTATTGCCTGATAATTAACTGGGATCCATTAGTTTTAATCATACCTTTCTTAATATTCATAGGTCAGATGCTATATCTCTTTACATTGTGACATACAGACATTAAGGTTACCTTTACTTAATTTAAATCATTCATTTGTACGAATACTTAATATTTTTGTATTAAAATTAATGAACGACGCTTGAATAAGAGAATATAGAGTACCTAAACCAGATTTGCCGAGAGACACGGCTAGGACCAAACAAGTTCCGAAGACTTCCGAAATGAAGAGGGTGATAGCAGGCAAGACACTATTGCTGGAGGTACCCAGAATGAGAGAGATAGTTATGTGAGGCTGAGGATATAATAAGATCAAATCAAATCAGTTTATTTCATCAAAAGACATAACAAAAATAAGGTTTAAGTCATCTATTGAAAACAGGTAAAATAATATATTGTATATGGTATACTACTAGAAACGGATAATTAGATGGAGTAATCAGCGAAGGAGGGACGGGCACGGTTATGTCCAAAGAATGCACATCACCTAAAACTCGTGGAAGACCTAATAAAAGATAGAAGGACAGGTGGAAATCCACCTCGCAGGAGAAGCAACACTCTGAAGAACAGACATAGGTCCACCACAATGGTCTTCAGAATAAGAACAAAAAGATGGGAAAGAAGACCATTTTCCAAGTACTTGGTTATAATACCTGCCAACGGGGTTGACCGGTTATGAGGAGTACTTAGTAATAATCATTGTGAATATCTAACTGATAGCCAAGTAATGTAATTAGGGATAATAAATTAGAAACTTTTCTGGAGAAATCAGAAAGACTTTTGGGATAATTATTGGATAATGTCATGGAAGGTTACCCACCACCGGCGCCCTTCGTCCTCCTGGCTCGTACACTTTCTAGGCCCATCCCCCGGCCATCCGGGACTTACTTTGTTTTTTACAAACTATAAGGAGAGTACCAGGCCGCATATAAACTACTGTTTTTTCCACCTTCTGTGTCCCGCACTTAAGAAATGCTGGCGCCAACTAGCTGAGTAGAAAGAGAAGTTGAGGACGGACGAGGAAAAATGGCATGCCAAATTAATAAATTAATAAAAAGCATGTTAAGATGTCTGTGCGTAGCTCGAGAGGAATGTCAGGACAGAGCAGTATAGCTGTCCATCGTCTCTGCCTACGCCTCCGGAGAAATGGTTTGTTAGTTTTATTTTGAGAAATAGTAGATATTTGACTAATAAGAATTTTTCTTTGTAGCGTGCTGTATGAAGACTTGAGACAGAGGCAGCTCCAGTTCTCGGTGTACGACTTTGACCGCTTCAGCCGCCACGACCTCATCGGCCACGTGGCCCTGCGCGGCCTGCTGGAGAGTGCCGATCTGCAGCAGGAGCTGGAGTACACCATGAACATCCTCTGCGCGCCCCAGGTCAGTCACAGTTCTGTCACACTAGTCTATTACCTGGGAAGGCCCAAGGAACTTATCTACCTACTCTCTCAGTTTATATACCATAATTAGTTGGTACTAGTTCCAACCCGTGAAATATTCAAGGAAGTAAAGATTATCCACCCATTAAAAACTTGGTTCACGTTACAATCGTGATCAGTTTTAACTTTTAATTTGATTTTTTTTTCACACACGTTTAAAATTTATCAATTATTAACACCATTTTTTCCTGCTCTCCTGGCATTCAACAATAATCAGAACAAATTTGATAATAATCCAGAAACGTTCTCGTGTATCATGCATTTTGAATTACTTTCGGAGGGAATCGAAGTATTCCTCTCTCACTCTCTTATATTAAATATTATA
Organism: Lepidostoma basale; assembly: GCA_022606425.2. Classification (NCBI taxonomy): domain Eukaryota; kingdom Metazoa; phylum Arthropoda; class Insecta; order Trichoptera; family Lepidostomatidae; genus Lepidostoma; species Lepidostoma basale. The sequence continues at coordinate 313,438 of JAHDVF020000842.1, read as the reverse complement.
TATTCTGGTACTCTTTCTTGACGACATTCGGGTTTTCACCTATTTATATTATGATAGTTGGGAATTTTATTTATTTGACACATTCACAATAGTGATAAATATTACATTCAGTAAATCTTTAAATAACGTTCAATTGAATAAACAAACATAATTGTTTGGTACATTTAAGGTTATGTATAAACAATGTTTAAACAATAATTTTGCGAAGATTAGAATGGGAAAAATAACGTGTTCATTAATTTACATTATAAAGCCGCGAAATTACTACATTTTTAGATTATTAACAGAGAGAAGTTGACTCAAGATTTGATGATGATGACAGTAAATTTGTGAAACTGGCAGAAGAAGGATCGACGACAAAACAGTACATTCATACTGGGAGAAAATGTAACCAATTGCTTCTACAATATTTTCACTCATCTAATGTAAAGAAGAACACCAAACGTGTTCTGAAAAATAATAAGAGCAAACTTTTATATACAATAACTAACTAACCATCATGTCGTTTCCCCGAAAGAGTGGGCAGAGAGGTTGGACCGTCACACTGTTCTATCTGGATCTAACTCTTGCTCCACTTCCACATTCACACACCGTGACCCGCACGCTCGTCGTTGTTCCTGTCTTGGACATGTTGCCTTTCAGTAATTGATTAATTTGATCATTTGGCTTAAACACTTTGATATTTTAGCAATATAAAACAGTTCAATTGAACCACTGTTATATGTAATCACAATTGATTTAATTTCTATGAAATTGTCGCGACAGCTGTTTCAATAACCAATGTTAGCATCATTAGGTGTTACAATCAATTGTGATATTATATAACTGTATTTCAATTAAACAGTTTAATTTTTAGAGATGTCTTCTTTGGCCAATCTCGACTTTTTTTCTATTTACACTACTTGCGTTTATTTTTTAACGCGTTTAATTAAATTTTTATATACATGTTTAATGAAATTTGTAAAGGAGTTTTCAAATTTCAAAAAATATATTTAGTAATTTCCCAAATTTTATATAAAACCTATATTTTGTTTCCACAATTGTACATTTCTATTATATAAAACAAAAATCTGATTCTATGTAACGTATCCAACTTCACCTGTATAGTTTTTCATTTCTCAAATAATATTCTCAACCATATATTCAATTACCAACGCTTCGCCTCCTTTATCCTTAAGCTATGTGTAATCAACCTTCATGAATAAACACACGACGCGCTACAGACATGAATATTATAATATTTTATTCGCGCGGTCTTTCTCACAAAGTCAGATGAAATAAAAGCTAAAATTTCTATTCATTTGAACTTTCAGGAATTAAATATCATTCGTTGTTAAATATTATCAGGAAACCTTTGTCCAGGAATCCCTAACCTTAAAAATTCCCGCTGCTCCTTTCTTTTAGTAGTTAATTGGTGAAGAAGCTTTTCGGAATTGTGTTACCCCTTAAATATTCGTCTTAAAAACTGTTTTTACTGAAATATTAAGAAATCCGCGCCTCGCGTTAAACCAGTGACAGCAAAGGGAGTTTCAGTTAACGCGTCGCTGAAATAATATTCAACTCATCCAGATAGCGATTAGTGATTGATTGATTGAGGTGAATTTTCGGCTTTTTATTATTTTCAATTGAATTTAATATTCTGGGATACTGCCATTTTGATTCATTATCTTTTCGATATCTTGTATCATTATTAATCGATGTATGATTAAGTATATAGAATTCCATAATGATGTTATTAAAATAAACAAAAGTTGTTTAAAAATGGAATAACTAAAAAATTATATAAATGATATGAAATATTCACGACACGTGTTTCGTCTTATGAGGACATCTTCGAAGATGTCCTCATAAGACGAAACACGTGTCGTGAATATTTCATATCATTTATAGAATTTTTAGCTATTATATTTTTAAAAAACTTTTGTTTATTTTAATAACATTATATCATTTATTATATACCTAGCTTTGGAGAATAAGTGAAATAAAACTAAATCAGTAATTTGTATTACTTCATAATATTCGGTCTCGACATGAAATGCTTGAAAGTCCCACTGCCGCTGTGCAGATTAGAATCTCGAGCTTAAGGAATGGAATTGTTTTAAAATTGTTATTTGAAGAGCCGCTTCTTTAATAAAGGTCAAATTCATTACTCCACTCTTTACGAATTATCGCATTATTATTTTTTGTGTAGAAAATTTCTGTCGGAATAATTTAAGACCAAAATGAATAATTTAGGTACCATAAAACTTTGATTGATCGCCTTGTGCCGAGCAGAAACTTTCGCTTTCCGCTTTCAGGTCTCTGAAACATCGCATTTGGATGAGTAAATCTTCATTTTAATTGAGTTTATTCTAAACAAATTGTTTACAGTATTTTTTATGTTTATTTCAAATATACATGTTGAAGTGCGAATATATTATAATTATATAAATCAATAACTGTGAATTATTGTGTGCAGAATGATTCATATTCTAAATATTAAAGAAAAACACATTGTATTCCACTATTGTGCAAAGATCGGTTTATACTTGTTTTCCAACAAAACTATCAATATATTGAAGGTCCGGGAAAATATCTCACACAAAATAAGACAGATATAAAAAGACTTATCGAGATATGTGTATTAAAGGTACAGAAGGTACAAGAGTAAGGTACAAGAATACGTTTTACGCGAAATAAGGAAGAAATGACAGAAAAATATCCCAGAGGTTTTATTATTATCATTTATTAATTTTTGATGAAACGACGTTGACTAAATATTAATATTAATATTATTTTGTTGAATTGCTCTTCACATCATGACAGCATGAGCCAAATCGAGGTAAAGGGTATTTATAGCTATCATAGTGATTCTCATGACATGTGATAAGTAGCTCATATATCGCCATTTTATTGTGTCGTGAATTCTACACTAGACTAAAGAGAGTGTGACAATCACATGGCCCTCCCCGGGAATCGAACCCGGAACCTTCGGGGTGGCAGTAAATGCACTTACCACTCTGCCACGAAGGTCGTCGAGCGCTTAAAGCGCTATCATTGTTAAATTCTATTATGGCTAATTATGAATTAAAACACTGTTTTTTCCACTTGTGAGATAATTTTTTTCGACATATTTCATCGTCGAGAGAATGATATGAACTCGTCATTATCATTTATGCCATTGCGCTTCAATTATACATTCAGAGATTAAAAATATATTTGTAGAACTCATTTCATTACACATGAAAGCATATCAAATTAATAATAATACTCGTTATCGCAAAGATACATAATTAAAGTGTATAAATGGGCTGGAGCCCTTGGAGGGCTGGAGCCGTCGCATTTATATAAGCGACTTTCGTAACATTAAACGCGTTGCCGCAGCGTCGTTTCTAAATGAGGTTATACTCATAAACTGTTTAATTTCTCAGAGAATTTAGTACTGAGCAGCCACAACTCAAAGAGTTACTTAACTCGAGTCTTCCTCGGCACTTGAGAATATTGAACACCACGACGCCATTGTTTTACTTACTATCAGATTACAATTACTTGTAAAACAATAGTCTGTAGGTGTTAATGTGTATGAAATGTTAAAAAAAATCGATGTAATGGACCGTGCTACCAGATAAAATGGGCAGGACATGTTTCTAGACAGGTAGAGATGGATGGGCACCCACAGTATTGACGTGAAGACCATGGGAGGGAAAAGGGAGCATCAGTTAACCTCAGAATGGATGGGCTGATGACCTAATTCCAGTCGGGGGATGAATATGAATAAGATTCGCACAGAATAGAGGAAAATGGAGAATGTGTGAAAAGGCCTACTTACAGGAATTCAGTTATTGATTATCCATTTGTTGTAAACATTATCGATAAGGACAAAAAGTGGGCATTTGAGGTATCTACTGAAGAAATCGTGCTTATAGCATTTTTTGATGACACAATTCCTGTTGGATAAAGAACGTTACAAAAGAAAAAAAATCAACTAATTGGGGCTCCAAGCATCCTCATTTTGGTGTAAAAGATATAATAGAATTAACACCAAAATAAGTTTGTGTCAAAAAGCACATTTAATTTGTTTAAGCGGCTTAAAATATCGTCCGATTTTATTCATCGTGATCCTGCAAACTGGAATTATTTTTATGATTATTAACATGGCCCAACAGTGGACAGAAACCTTGCAGTTAAAAATAATATCGCAGAAAGCTGTGTAAAGCTAAAAAAAAACGAAATAAATTTCAGAATTTAACTAATTTTGTTCAATTTCACCCCCAAAATTACAAAAAAATTACCAGTTACTTACTAGCCCTAAAGAAAAAATATTAGGGGAGTGAGATTTATAAAAAATATATAATAATTTTTTGCCTATATGCTAAAGGCCACCCTAATCAGACATATTAAATAAAACGTTTTGAAATTAAATATTTTATATGTCCCTAAAATGTATAATGTCATCTTACGCAGTAGTCTTGAAAGTAGAATGAGACTCCGCTATGCCGTGAGTGTGTCGATACTTGTTCATGTATACGCCAATGAAAAGTAATTTTTTTAAAGTGTAACCGTGAATTTGAAAGATTTCCAACTTGTGATTTTAAATAATATGTTTTTTCAACATTAAACAGATATGATTTGATAACCAGCAAGTTGTCTAAGAAGAGGTTATTAACCAATATCTGTTAGTTAAGTGCCGATTATATGCGTTAGAAGTGTGATTAGTATTACTATATTTAGACAAATCAACCAAACATATTGGGCATAAGTAGGAAACGAAGCAAGATACCCGATAGCTTTATTTTTTCCAATTAATTATATAACGATCATCTTATAATTTTAAATAATAGAAAAGGTGGGTCCATGATAACTTATTGCAGTTGATAAATTGTACCTACCCTCGGATATAAAATTCTTAAGTTTCTGACGTTATTGAAACTACTAATGGTGAAAACTTTGTCCTATATTAGCGGATTATGTTGCAAAATGAATGAAAAAACTGATTTAAAACTCTGACAGTATTTTTTTTATGTTTGCACAGAGATTTAAATTAGTTCAAGTATTACAAATTACAATTAAAACTTTAGGAAAGTTTATCTTAATCTTTTGAAAAATCCCAATTAATATCCCCACTCTGTGTTCAGCGCATCCAATGTTAACTTGTAACTAATTAATTAACATTTGGTCTTATATTTTTATCATATTGGACTATGTTTCTATTTAAAAATTTATTTTATATGAGTTTACATATAATATATCAAAATATGTTGGCAGAATTAAACTCATGTGAGTTGATTTATAAAAATGTTTGTCCAAAATATGTTTTAATTTTTTCATACCATCGTTATTAGCAAAAAAAATATTTATTTAGCAGTTAGCTCAGTTTCTTTTACTACCATATCCATCGATAAAATATATAACAAAGTGTAACGATTACGCTGCTAGATAAACTGGCCATATTAATGTGTATAAACATCGTGAAAATAATGACAGCCATAACAATTATACCAACTATGAATGTTTATGGTTAGTAAAGGTCACAAAAAGTTATATATGAAGGGGGATAAATTTGTAACAACTTTGTTTCTAAACATTAAGGTGAATTTTTTTAGAATAATAATATTCAATTCATTATTAAATTTTTAATGTGCAGGTTTTTAGAAATTTTACAATATTTTGAGGTACAATTAATGAGGTACGTTCAGAAGACAAATACTCTTGACTTTGGAGAGTATCTTGTATTCTTAATGTCGAACCATCTCTCATGCGTTCCTGGTATTATATATTTATTATATTTTACCTGTTCTCAATAGATGTCTTAAACTATAAAAAATATTTGTAATATCCTTTGAGAAAACAAACTGATTTGATTTGAAAATGCACAATTTTGAAGCGCTATAAAATTTGTAGAAAAGTTCTTCAATAGCAAATATTTAAATATATCATCGATTTCCTCCTATATGCGACTGAATCACATTGAACTGGATGCCACAGATTTCAAATAACACGAGGAGATTGATCTAGTCGCCTACCTATTATCTCCCGCGTTTGCCTTTTGCGGCGTGGGAACAACAGGTAATCTCGATTAATATTGTGCCGATTAGTACCCAATGGATTAGTATAAATATAGCTACTCGAATTGTAGTACTCGGATTAATTGATTGTTCATGTTCGTGTCTCATCTTTACTCTAGAAATTTGTTTATTTGTATGTGATAAACAAAGAGACAATAATAAACTATGTTATATATGTATTATATTATAGACGTAGTATTCCTAATTCAACTGCTAAAAATGTCGTGTGCCCGGGGGATGCTTTAACGTAAAGCCTATTTATTTCAACGTTGTAGCCTGTTTCATTTCAACCTTCGATATTGGCATCTTCAGGAAAAAAACACTGCAGTAATCGTGTTATAAAAATCAACAAGTTGTTCGACAATACAATAACTGCATAGATCGCAAACTTTGTAATATGAACTTTTTATATTGGCTATACATGCTTACATACAGCATGGTGACTTTATTTACTAGAAATATATTTTTAAAAAGCAATGTTGTTAAATATAAACGAAACCTCAATAAAAGTTTTATTTCTATAAGTATATTAATAAATCATTCGGCTATATTAGCTTTTTTTAAAACAGGTCGACTTGAACGACCGGTCGACCGGTTTGCGCGTGATATTCTCTTTAATAAAACTTTGAGTGGCAATCAAAATGTTATGAAAACATGCACAGATAACGTTTGAACCCTCTGCCCCAATAAATATAGCAATAATAATAATAATAATACATATTATTGCGCAATATTGTGGAAGTAGGTTTATACTTTCTAACATATTATAGACGGGGATGAGAGAGTGGGGATGTTTTGGCTGAGTGTAACATGTAACGTGTTGTGTGTAACATTACACGAGTTAATATAATGGAGATAGCGATGTCTTCCGTTATCATTTTACGCATTTAGTCCCAGAGTAAATATTGTATAATATTATACCGAACTATTTGATGGAAACACATTAACAAGAATGTTATTTCTGATAGATACTCATCAACGTGACCGCTAAACCTTCTAAATCGATATTTAATTATTTGAATATTTTTTTAAAGCATTGAATTTACATAACTCTTTTTTGTTTTTATTCAAACGTGAATCCACAACACAAAGTGATGCGAATATTGAAGAAATATAAAAAATAATTCATGCTTCACTGTTTTTGCATTCACATAATCTAATATTTGGAAATTCTGGCATACAGAATTTTAATTCTACTCCTAGCTCTTTTCGGAATTTGTAAAAATAAATCTTTCATTAAAAACTAGCTGTTCTCATCCACGGTTGCTGGGGCTCAGTATGGTGAAATGGGAAATGGTCCCAAATGGTGGCTCAATATTCTCCATCCAACACCAGCCCCCACCCAAGGTTACTCCTTGTCTCCGTTCCTCGATCTAAATTCAAGACCTCGGTGTCTGTCCATGGCCACCCCCAACCCCTCCACACTCCTCCCTACCCGGCTTATCAGGTCCAAATGTCACCACCATCCTCCAGGTAACCCTCCCCTCACCATACAAATATTTCCAACCTCAAAAGCCAAGAAAGAAACTTCCGACATATGGGGGGAGAATAGATTCTGATCTGGAACTCCCGAGAAAACGATATCCAAAGTAAAAACACGCCCTTATCCGAATTAACAGTTGTATGAAAATTTCAAAGCAATTGGTAAATATCTTTAGGAGATTAAAGATTCTGAACAAGAACATTTACATTTTTGTTTATAAACATGTTATTCTGATATTTAAAAAGACTTTGTTTTATGATAATATAAAGTGATGTCATATGTTAGAATGTGACATCACTTTATATTACTTAAGTTTAGCACGACAATATTAATATTGGAAATGGGATGAGACTAAACCACACATTATTTTGTGTCTCTTTGCATTTAAAAACATCTTATGGATAAAACGAATATAAATATGAAATGAATAAATCGAGGCACGGATGTTACGGTGTTAAAGTCGGAGCTCGGGGGTGCGAATCGAACGACGGGGAGTAAAATAAAAGCATCCCTTCTGATGAGTAATACACTTGAGTGCTGCCGTTAGCGGCGCCGCGCAACACGTGCTCGACTTATTACAAACTTTATTACTTCTATCAGAATTACTCGAGTTTTTCTTTGTGCAGTGTGGGTACAGCGGGAGTTGCCGAAAATTTGTGTGAAGGTGTCATGTTCTTGGGTGTATTCGTATGTGGTACATAATCCATTTCATTTTGTTAACGATACAAACTTTATATTGACATGTTTGGTTGTCATTTCATTATTTTTTGGTTGTTTTAACATTGCTAGAAACAACAATTGTAGGTTATATGTGATTTTCTAACCCGAACACTTTTTTCGAAAGTTCTATAAAAATAAGAAAAAAACTGTTTTTTAATTTATAATTATAGGAAACAAGATAAAATAAGAAATATCTTTTAAGTGTTTAAAAAGATCCTTTTTTATTTGTTGTTTTGTATATTATATTGTATAATTATATTTTCGTTGAAAAAGGTTCTTTGAAAAAATATTTCTTTCATAATATTAGAGGCTTTCATCAGTTCTTAAATTAATAACATAACCTTAGATGAACAAATAATGAAGGTAAAATAAATTATGAGCCTCTTTACAATAAATATTAAGTTTAATTCCCTTTGTTATTTTTCATTTTCTATCGATTTCGGCAGCTCGCTACCATCGTTTGGCAGTTCGTTTTTTTTTTACTTACGACAAAGTTCTGCCTTGAAAATCCCGATAACCACTATTTATTTTTTTAGATTAAATTCTTTATGAAACTGAAATAATTGAAAATGAAATTCAGAGATTTTTTTTCTTTTACTTCAATCTAACTTAGATTATAGCTATGTGTTTCGTCGGCACGAATAATATATTCTTGAAAAAATGTTTTAGACTGATATGAATCTGAATACCAATAAGTATCAAGATTAAAATAACACACAAACACAAATTCGTTACCACAGAGAAAAAACAGTTGTTTTATCGACCATACGAGTATGTTTAATGAAACAAAAAAGATATATATTGGGTGTGACATACAAATGCATTATAAAAATATTTATTAATACATCTTTTTTCGAATTTGTTTTTTTGTATACAAATACTTGTAGATAACTACTGGATTTTTACCCATTGCGGGTTAATATTTTTTTAAGGATTAATTGTATCTCAATAGAGACGAAGATTTATATTATTTATAATTATTAATTAATTAATATAAATTTTTAATAATTTACATCTTCGTCGCTATTGAGATACAATTAATCCTTAAAAAATTAGTAACCCGCAACGGGTAAAAATCCAGTATTTGTCTACAAGTATTTGTATACAAAAAAACAAATTCTATAAAAAACTGGTACAAGTTAATAGCATAAAAATTGGAGTTTCACTCCAGGCGTTATCTATCAATGTGATAATTGCGTAAAAGCCTTTCACATTGTATTAATAAAGATTTTCTGCTTAATGCTTAGAAATTATCTTAATAGATGGCGCTAGTGTACAACAATGTGAAGTTATTAAAAAATAGTAGCATATCGTCGGTTCAAAGGTAAAACTCATTAAGTGACATTTGAATTATTTTTTATTTTTTTTGCAATTTCTGATCGGACTTTTGAATTCTACGTCAGAAAGTAATCACCAAGTGTTTTTATTAAAGAATAACTGTTATTCTTTAATAAATACACTTGGTGATTGTTTTCTGACGTAGAATTCACAAGTCTGATGCGGAAGTTGCAAAAAAAGGAGAAAAATTTTAAATGTCACTTAATGAGTTTTACCTTTGAACCGACGATATATACCAAAAATAGTAGCATATATAAGTTCCAAAAAATTGTCAAATGTGGTGTCGTAAGAAGGGCGGAATGGGGAATTATCAGCCGTCTGTCATCCACTGCTGAATGTAGGCCTCTTCCAAAGCCCTCCACCGCCCCCTATCCATTGGGAGAATGTGGAATGTTGTTAACATAAAGCAGTCCAAAATCCAAATCCAACCAATGACAGGTCATAAGTCCTGCAAACGCCTCGACTACCATATTCTGTTTCCAAACAGTTCTTCGTCTCTATTGAGATACAACTACATCTTTTTTCATTGCACATACACAAATTAAATATAAAAGTAGTCTTATTCATTGTGTCACGCAAGACAATCTTTAATAAAATATTAATTGAGCTGAAAGTAATTTTGTTTGTTTGTGTGGCGGTCCATTCTTTCTGCATACCCTTTCGGAGAGACACCGTGATGTTTAACTAGTTTTACATTTTGTAGTTTTTTAAAGCTTTCAATACTTTCAAGTTATTTGTAGGAACGTTCAAATATCAATAATATAAATTTGAGTGTCAAATAATCAATCGGCTCATTTTTAGACCTTTAATTATAATGATCGAAGCTTCAATCATTTAAGCTATAACATGTAGAGCACGTATCACATTTGACGGCGTGCTTACATATAATACTTGTTGAGCCATTTACTCACAAGCGTATGGAAATCTGAAAGGCTTCAGTCTTCTTTACTTCCTCGCATGTGTGAAAATCACTCTTTTTAATTTATAATAGTAAACGTGATTGTTTAGTGGTGGTACTTGGTTTTAATTTATATAAATTATCTAAATAGTGACAAATATATTTGCATCTTCGTCAAAGCGAAACAATTTTGTTACTACAACATTTTGAATGAATACAAATACTTATAGATGAATACTGAATTTTACCCTTGCGGGTTATCATTTCAAGGATTAATTGTATCGCAATAGAGCCGAAGATGCAAATTGGGAACAGAATATGGTAGTAGAGGTATTTACAGGACTTATGTCCTGTCATTGGTTGGGTTAAGCGCACGCTTTATGTAATACAACATTCCCCATTCCACCCTTCTTACGACCACCATTTCTGACAATTTTTTTAAGTTGTATATATGCTACTATGTAACACCAAACTTCACATGTCATATTTCAATCTACACACTAGCGCCATCTATAAAGATTGGATTAATAATTAAGCAGAAGATCTTTTTATTAACGCAATACGAAAGGCTACTGTCATTAACGTATTGCTAGATAACGCCTGGAGATATCACTCCAATTTATATGCTATTTTTAACTTGGACCAGTTTTTGTTTTTACAACATTTGAATGTACACAAATACTTGTTTGAATGTATACAAATACGGCTTAAAAATTTGTCAGACATGGTGGTCGCAAGAAGGGTGGAAAGGGGAATGTTGTATAACATAAAGCGTGCGCTTAACCCAACCATTGACAGGTCATAAGTCCTGTAAACGCCTCTACCACCATATTTTTTTCCCAATTTGCATCTTCGTCTATATTGAGATACAATTAATTTTGTTGCTATGTACAAGGTGCGGCAAAACAGACGGTGCAGTTTTGAAGGGCTATTAAAAAAAACGGCACAATTTACAGAAATGAGATTAATTTTATTTTATTTGGTACATTATGCCGTTTTAAGCATCAAGTCTTGAAGATGACATCAGAAAGATGGTGGCCCCCAGCAGCGATACATTGATGAAGGCGATTTCTGAAGTTTTCGGCTGCATTTTGGCACATCTCGACGGGCATAGCGGCGATTTCCTCCCGAATTCGATCTTTGAGTTCTTCCAAAGTGTGAGGTCGATGTTTAAAAACTTCTTCCTTCAGATAGCCCCACAGGAAAAAGTCGCAAATGCTTAAATCAGGTGAGCGCGCGGGCCATCCCACGTCACCCCTCAGAGAGACGAGGCGCGCGGGGAACATCTGTCGCAGTTTTGTCACCGAAATTCGAGCAGTATGGGCCGTAGCACCGTCCTGTTGAAACCAAATATCTCCCAGATCTGTTTCCTCCATTAGTTCTTCCAATTGAGGTTCAAAAAAAAATTCCAACATGGAAACATAACGTTGAGCGTTGACAGTCACGGTTCGTTCATTCTCCTCGAAAAAATATGGCCCAATCACTCCAAATTTGGAAATCGCACACCACACAGTCACTTTTGGGGACTGAAGAAGTCTTTCGTGAAGTTGCCTTGGGTTATTTTCAGCCCAGTACCGAATATTTTGTTTATTCACCGCTCCACAGAGATGAAAGTGGGCCTCGTCACTACTGAAAAAAGTTGACCTCGCATGAATTCGGTTTAACATTTCTTGGGAGCGATTCATGCGGTTTTCATAGTCAGGAGGTTTCAACTCTTGGACAATCATAATCTTGTAGGGGTGGAATGATAGGTCTTGATGCAAAATCCTTCTTAGTGAGCGGTCAGCAATGCCCAATGCAATTGCATGCTTCCGGGCAGAGCGCCGAGGTGACAGTTCAATAGCTTCTCTCACTCTCGTTAAATTTTTGGGTGTTCTTACGGTTTTGGGTCTTCCTAAACCCCTAGGTCTTAGTGTGGAACCAGTTCCTTCTAATGTACGCACCCAAGTCATGATTAAATTACGGTGAGGGACGGTATCACGACGCCTAAGATTGAAGTGCAGCCGAAAGGCCCGCTGGGTGGCGATGACAGAACGGCCATTTTCAAGAAACGTGCGGACGGCAAAGCCCCGTTGCTGTCCGGACCAAACCATGGCAACGACTGAAAACGGCAAGACCCTCCCAATATAATGAGACCACTCCCAGGTTCCTACCCCCACCACACGGGATGTACCGGCCTTTCAAAACTGCACTGTCTGTTTTGCCGCACCCAGTATATAAATTAAATCCAAATAATACTACTTAACAATCATGTTTAATAATTTAAATTAATAATGGAATTTTACAAAACTAATACCTCAACTCCGAAGCTGTTCACTTGTGCTTTGGAAGATATATTTAAAACTTTGGACTGGTCTGAACGTGGCCTCAACATAAATGGCGAATACATTTCTCACCTTCGTTTTGCGGATGACATTGTTATTCTGGCGGAATCTGCTGGGGAGCTAGAAGGCATGCTAGATGAACTGAACACTGCATCCAGACGAGTGGGTCTCAGGATGAATTTGGACTAGACGAAAGTCACGTATAATGAACATATTATCCCGGGATCAGTAACCGTCGATGGGTCGGCTCTCGAAGTGGTACAAGAATACACATATCTTGGCCAAATCATACAATTAGGTAGAAACAATTTCGAGAAAGAAGCCGGCCGAAGAATTCAGTTGGGTTGGGCGGCCTTTGGGAAATTACGTCATGTTTTCACTTCCAAAATACCACAATGCCTCAAGACTAAAGTCTTCAACCAGTGCGTTTTGCCAGTCATGACGTACGGAGCCGAGACGTGGACATTGACAAAAGGTCTAGTCTACAGATTCAAGGTTGCCCAGCGCGCCAAGGAAAGAGCCATGCTTGGAATAACCTTGAGGGACAGATTTAGAAACGAATTTATTCGACAACAAACCAAGGTGACTGAGGTGGCTCTACGGATAGGCGGGCTGAAGTGACGGTGGGCTGGCCATATCTGTCGGAGAACCGACAGCCGATGGGGAAGACGGGTTCTGGAGTGGAGACCGCGTACAGGATTCCGTAGAGTTGGACGTCCCCCTGCCCGTTGGACCGACGATCTGAAGAGGATTGCTGGATATGGATGGATGGGAGCGGCAATGGATAGGGGGCGGTGGCGTGCTTTGGGAGAGGCCTACATTCAGCAGTGGATGACAGACGGCTGATGATGATGATGATGAATACCTCAACCATCAACAAAGACTCTTTTTAATATTTTTAAAACTGGCTACATGGTTCATACAAATGAAAAAGTCTGTTTTCTTAAAGTTCTATTACAATATATTATATGAATGACATGTTTTGGCTGTCTAAGGCTTTATCAAATATTTGTTTAAAAAAATAGACATTTTAATAATGCCTTAGATAGGTGAAACATGTCGTTCACATAAAATATATTAAAACTTATTTCAAACATACGTTTTCAACCGTATTAATGATTTAATATGGAATTTTACATCAATGTTCAAGAAACAATATTTCTTTATCTTTTTATTTAATGTACAATTTTTAAAGAAATTTGTTAGGATAATATTGCTTTAAAATATGGGTGGCTTATAGTAGTGTTTAATGAACGGTTAAGAAGCGAGAACAGTCTAAACGGATACGTTAGAAGAGGGTTAGATCGTACGGATAGATTAGAAATTGCTTTTTCATAGCAATTGGTACTAAATTTTTCCACTTTTCTGTATCTGTTCTTATCCCAACGCAAACGCGGGTTATAGCCATTTCACACTCGAGGAAAGTAGATTCTCCAGAAATAAACAAACAAAAAATAAATCGTTTTCTCGTTTACTACCAAAAACATACCAACCAATATTAAGATTTTTTACTTACATTTAATAAAATAATATATTTATTAAAATTTCATATGAAGCACTCACTTTGTGGTGTTATGTTTACCAATGGTGAGAAGAAGATATTCGTTTGTTCGTTTATAATTTGAACGTTGGGGTCTTTTTTTCTTGTTGTTCTAAAAGATTACACAAACAAACAAACAAACCATCACGGCGTTTCCCCGCAGGGGTAGGCAGAGAGAATGGACCGCCACACAACTCTATCCTGGCAAACCTCTCTAGCTTCCTCCACATTCATACAACGAGTCATACACGCACGTCGATTCTTCCGGCTTCTGACATGACCAACCTTTAATATTTGATTAATTTGGTCATGCCATGTTTTCCTCGGTCTGCCTCGACTCCGTACCCCATTTACATCATTAACGTATACTTTCTTAACCATTCTTTCTCCATCCGTGCATTCCATATGTCCGAACCAACGCAGCGATCCTTTCATAATTTTGTTCATAATACCTTCTTCCGCTCTACATACCTTTCTTATATCAGCATTTGAGATTCTGTCGTATATCGTTCTACCACAAATACGTCTTAGGGACCTCATCTCTACCGCATTTATTCTGCTCTCATCCTTCTTCCGCCAGTTCCATGCTTCGCTTCCATACATTAGGGTTGGGACCAGAACTCCATTGTGAATGGCCGTTTTCGCTTTCATTGATAAATTCTTGTTTCCAATAACTATTTTTAAAGCTCCATTCACTTTGTTACCCGCACCAACCCTTCTTTCGACGTCACTATCCGTCATCTATCCGTTCGGCCATCTGCTGTGAACATCTAAAAGATTAAGCCTATATAGTTTTTCCTTTCCAAAAGAATGGGGTTTCCGTTGATTACTTGGGTCTAATGTATAGTTAAATGAATTTAAATGTTTCGCGAAGGATTTTTACACACATTTACTTTCTTAAAATATTATAAAGTTCCATCTTATCCTGTAATTATTTGCATTCAAAACATATTTCAATTACTGTTTTATATTCTAAATTCATCATGATTTGTTATTAGGTACATACTTCAACCTAAATTACTTATTAATGTTACTGTTAGTCATTGTATATTGAATCTCAAAAATTCCTAATAATTCAGTTTTAAATTTAAATGTTATTGTTTATCATTATGTATTGAACCTCAAAAATTCCTAGAATTTCAGTGGTAATATTACTGTTTATTATTGTGTATTGAACCTCAAAAATTCCTAGAAATTCAGTTGTTATGTTACTGTTTAATATTATGTATTTAACCTCGAAAATTCTTAGAAATTCAGTTGTAAATTTTCTAATCACTCAACAATAGTTCTAAGAAAATCCTTTGAATTATTTTTATTAAACAACTCAAATAAATTCGCATCATATAATTTTCCCCCGCCCCTATGTTTTCTAAAAACAATATAAGGACACAATGTTTCGCGATTAGGTTCAGTTTGAGAATGCCCTCGCAAGGTGAAACTATTTTTTCACTATTTATATAATTTATATAAATTAAATCCAAGTAAAATCAGTAACCAATCTAATTTTCTATTATAAATTATAAAAGATTTGTACAATTACTTCACTGTTAATACTATCACTGACGTAATAATTATTATTTTAATGCAATTAATTAACGCGATTATATAAATTCCACGTAATTTCTTATTAAGAAGAAAAACAGAAAAATCTAATCAAACATGTTAATCATAAGGAAATTCTGTATTTTAATTTTACTGTTTTTGAAACAATATGCAAATTTGTATCTATATTTTATGGAATTATTTTTAATTTATCCTCGACTGCCAAGCAGTCTTACAAAATTCTGAAGTTACAAATTTAAAAATCTAAAAGGTCATTTCTGTTTCGTCAATACAGATATATAGATACAGATAATACAGATTAGTCGGGTGGATAAAATTCCTTGAGGCCCTATGCACCACGGAGGTGTGACAGGACAAAAAGAAGAAGAATACAGATATTTATTTATTGATCATTTACCAAGTACATGGTTTTAATACCTCCCAACTGGGGTGAACCGTTCTAGGGAGGCATTCCTATAATTTCAATATATAATAAAATTTACAATTGTAGGGAGCAGTTAAGGGGAGCAACACATATCCTAAAGTGTATAACTTAAAATTAATTGACTCATATATTATATAACACCTTTTTTTTATACGATTTTATTTTGGGAGTATCGTGAGAGGACTCTCATTACTGATACCCCACTATTTATGACATGACTTTTTTATAAATTATTATAAACAGGAAATATACTTATTGTAAAAAATTATGCACAGAATTACTTAAAACTAACTCAACTAAATAATCGAGCAAATACAAATTACGGCAAGTCAAAATTACAATTAAATTTAAGTTTTTTAAAAGTTAAATATAAAGTTAAATTTAAACACTATTTTGTCTTATATAACATTATTTAAACTATTTACTTATTTTTAAAAATTATACTACATTCAAGCCGCCCTTTTTTTAATGTCTCCGTAGTTACATGTTTTTTTGTAATTGTGCATTGTCATTTTTTGTGGGTCGTTTGTAGTTTTGTTTATTATGTTATGGAGTTTGGGTCCAAGATAGTAGAAATAAGAAGTTTAAGTTTTTGGTACAAAATGGTTATGTTAGATATACATTTTTCTTTCAGAAACTACGTAGAAACATTAGACAAAATAAGTCAATTATTTTAAGTACCCACGGAGATATCATTTCTCATTTCACAGAAAATTATTATCTTCAATTAACGAAATTGGAAGAATTTAAAAAATGTGCCTCCATAACGCGTCTCTGGTATTATATATGAGCACTCAACTTCGAATATTACTTTATCAGTAGCGTCGTTCGAATGTCCTCGTGCACAACATTCTTCACTATTTACAGTGGGAAATATTCTTCACTGAAAATAATATTTTTGTACAACATTTTGGATGTATACAAATTCTTGTAGACAAATACTGGACTTTACCCATTGCGGATAAATTATTTTTTTATAAGGATTAATTGTATCTCAATAGAGACGAATATGTAAATTGGTTTCTGGGAACAGAATATGGTGGCCGAGACGCTTACAGGACTTATGACCTGTCATTGGTTGGGTTGGGCGATCGCTTTATATTTAACAACATTCCCCATTCTTACGACCACCACGTCTGACAAATTTTTGGAAGTTGTATACTCGTATATGATAGAATGCTGCGCCTATCTTCACATTTTTTAGTTCACTCTACATTAGCGTCATCTATTAAGATTGGGAAGCATTAAGCAGAAAATCTTTATTAATGCACTGTGAAAGGATCTGCAAATCATACAGTACTAGATTACGCCTGGAGATGTTTCTCCAATTTTTATGCCTATCTCAGAAAATTTTCATGTATTTGTGATCTACAAAAAGTTGGTGGTAGAAGAGTAGAATAACCGGTTGGAGGCGTTTGAGATGTGAATACACCGCTCCTCCGAATGCTCCGTATATCGTGGACGGTCGAGTCAGTAATGCAGACGTACTACAGAGAGCCGAAGCCAATAGAGAGCTGTTGTCGAGTGTGAAGGTTAGAAAGGTCTCATATTTGGGCCATGGGCTAAGGGGAGAAACTTTCATCCCTTCCATCGGCTGATAATCATGGGCAAAACAGAGGGACGTCAAGGAGTTGATAGAAGGCAGCCATCTTGGCTGCAAAATATAAGAGAATGGACAGAAATGAGCAGAGTTGAGAAACCTTTTCCAAGTGGCGCAGATGAGATGGTTTCGCTGCAGTGAACGCCAATGTTGGGGGGACATCCCACAGCACCAGAAAAGAAATAGTAGTACTCGTAGAAGAATGATATAACAAAATTAAAATATTTTCCACACAAAATGTACTACATTATTTACACTGTTTCTGGTTGAGGTCTCCTTACGAGCTACTGCTGTCTTGTTGAAATCAAAACAGAACCATTAAGCTAATGGCCTACGGCCGCGGTGACATTAATGTATTACTCTTCTCATCTCTTCTCGCTCTTCTGTGATAAAAAGATGGCTCCGGATTCCCTCTATTTACTTCATGGGATTTGAATAATCAAAATTTCTTGCGCTCAAGTGAGTGAATACTTCACGTGAACTATGAAACGTGAAAAGAGAAAAATGGCGACTTTATATATTACTCAAAGCAGAAAGAGTCAATTTATATTTTTTATTTTAATCATATTGAAAGATCAGATAGACTCAGGTCGTTAAAAGAACATTTATTCACAAATTATATTATATATCACAATGTTCTCTCGTCTCTACAGTTTACATAAACAGCGACGTAATTTCTTTAAAGGTCATAGCCTCTATTTTTCACGCCAACCTTTATCAAACTCTTTGAAGAGATTCCCCGAAGCAGAATAATCTCGTCTACAATCCGCGGCATATCTTTCCATACTTCAAATAGCTGCGCAACAACAACAAAACTTTGCTATTAAGTCGATTAGCTGAAATTCAGATTTTAATTTTTGTTTTCTCCATAGTATTTTTCTTCTTATCAGTAAAGTCCAGATGAGATAATGAAAAATACAGCCTCTCTCCTTCCTTTCATCGGTTTGCCTCAACATAAACACCCGTTCGCATGTCAGGAATAACAATTATGTTAGAGCATATTACTCAAATAGCAGTTTTACGTCTCGAGTAACACATCATATACCGTAGTTCTAACATTTTCAGACTGCCATCCTGATAATTCTATATTTTTTTTTTTTTTTTTTTTTTTTTTGTATACAACAGGTTTTTATGACCCTATTACTGTATACAATTTACATAAATTTTGCATGCATTTTACATACATTTTAAAATAAAACAATTAAAATAAAATAAAACAATATTTAACAGTTGTGGTATGTACCTATATGTTCCTTAAAGGACATATAGGTCATTTGGAAAATGTCCACATCGACTGACACCTCATTCAAGAGCACCATACCCCGAGTCATTGTATGCTGCGCCAAGACATTTGTCCTGCTATGCGGTATGCACAACAGATCGTGTCTTCTAGCGCGAGCATACCTGTCCGGTGCATTGAGACTATAACACTCTAAGAGGTATGGGCTATCAATGAGGTTACGGAGTATTTTAAATCCTAAGATCATCAATGTACCCTTTCTTCTTGATTCGAGACTGCGGTACTCTGTGTTAATCAATAGATCATTGTGGTGCATAAACCTCGGATATACCCCATTCATCCGCATGTAGAGGTATCTCAGAAATTTTTTCTGGATTTGTTCTAATACCTCCACATACTTGTGCTGGTATGGAGACCATACACCACTCGCGTATTCTAATTTTGATCTAACGATGCCGTTAAACATTGATGTCATCGCTTCGGGATTTCGGAACTGTTTGCAAGTTCTTAAGACAAAACCCAGAAGTTTATAGCCAGTCGATGCCAACATTAACACGTGATCAGAAAAAGTCAGCCTGGGATCAAATACGACACCGAGATCCTTTATTGTGGAAACTCGTTCCAGAGCCTGATTGTTAATTGTATAAATGAAATCAATTGGTCTTGGAGAACGCGTAAATGTCATTGTAACACATTTTTTAATGTTTAATTCCAGCTTATTTTCCATTGACCATTTTTCTATCGCATCTATGTCAGACTGCAATTTTATGCAGTCATCAATAGACTGAATTCTCGAAAATAGCTTAAGATCATCTGCAAAGAGCAGACAGGTGCCGTGCCGAACGCAGTCTTGAATGTCATTTATCAGGATTAGGAATAACAATGGTCCAAGGTTCGATCCTTGTGGAATACCCGATAATGCGGGGAACTCTTTAGAATTATATCCACCAATTCTAACAAATTGACTTCTGGAGTTGAGGTATGACGCACAGAGAT
Organism: Lepidostoma basale; assembly: GCA_022606425.2. Classification (NCBI taxonomy): domain Eukaryota; kingdom Metazoa; phylum Arthropoda; class Insecta; order Trichoptera; family Lepidostomatidae; genus Lepidostoma; species Lepidostoma basale. The sequence continues at coordinate 293,268 of JAHDVF020000842.1, read as the reverse complement.
TCAGCAGTGGGACGCTGAAACCCAAATGATGCATCTTCCTTAAGAGTACATCGTGATCCACCCGATCGAATGCTTTGGCAAAATCAGTGTATATCACATCTGTTTGAATTCTACAATCTAGTCCCACTGCGACATTGTGCGAAAAAGAAAGTAGATTTGTTACTGTGGATTTTTTCGGAAGAAAGCCATGTTGACTTTCTTTGAGAAATGGCATGATCTGAGAGTGAATGTTTTGGTAAATTAACATTTCGAATATTTTCGGAAACGTGGACAATACAGCTACCGGACGATAATTTTTAACCTCTGTCTTGTCCCCCGATTTGAAGATAGGACTAACTCGGGTAAGTTTCCATTGCTGTGGGAAGGTGGACGATAGTATTGCACGATTATAAATATAGCATAAGGGCTCTGTTATGGCAGATGAGAGCCCCATAACTATACTCGGTGGAATACCATCGGGTCCTGGAGCCTTATTTGGCTTTAAGTCTCGAATACAGGACGCCACATCTTCTGTTGTCACTGTACCTAGCGAGATATCACCCATGTTCCAGGGTGTTTCATTTTGAAGACCAGTAGTGTCCAAATTGGGGACTTCCTGGTTATATACAGATTGGAAATAATCTGCGAAAATCTGTGAGACTGCATCCGGGCTCTCCACACTCACACCTCCGGCAGAAAGTGCAATATGCGAACGCCCGTCCGCTCTTTGAGAATTGACAAATTCCCAAAAGCACCTAATGTCGCCCCTGATCCCACTCTGGACATTCTCTATGTATTTTGCCTTTGCACTTGTGATATCCTTTTTCAGTTCTGACCTTTTCTTTGAATACAGAAGGTAGTCAGACTGATCATTACTTCGCTGGTATCGACGGCGAAGTACCTCCTTGCTTTTTAAGGTCGAGATAATTTTTCTGCTAAACCAGGTTGGGTAGCCCCCACTCGACACAGAAGGTTTTCTTTCGGGAATGCACAAGTCAAAGACACCATACATTACATTATAAAAATATTTTACGGCTTCATCTACGGACTGTATCGTATACAAAAATGACCAGTCGAAATGGTACAAAATACTTTTACACAGTTCAGAGTTGGCTAACCTATAATTATAGTTAGTCCGAGTCTCTCGCGTTAACACGGGCTGTGAAGCACGGAAACACTTGGTGCGCTTTTTTCGATTCGTTTTTGATAACCGAGCAACAATAAACAAAGTAGGATGGTGGTGATCCTCCTGTACTAAGGGCTCCTCACAGCGCGTGACAACGCAGGTATTCATATTACACAGCACCAGGTCCAACATATTGTTGAAACTATTGACTATTGAGTTTGTCTGCGCAAGACCATTGGAATTTAAAAAACAATTATAATCTAAAATAACTTCATCCGGCTTGTTATTAAGATTAAAATCTCCCATTATAATGATGTTTTTTCCTTTTAAAAAATTTGATTTACTATCCATATATTCATAAAACTGAGATCTAATAGCACTATCGTCCGTGCAATAAAAATACGCTACACAAATAAACACTGTAATGTTGTCCTTCGTGACCTTGACCCAGAGATGTTCGCCTTCGGTCTCCAAATCCAAAATGCGACAAGAAACCATCGACTGGCTCACTGCTAGGCACACACCGCCGCCGCGCGCCCCGGTTCCCCTGTCCCTCCTGTAGACTGTATATCGCCTGTCGAACAGCTCAGAACTCAGAACAGCGGAGCTCAACCATGTTTCGGTGAGCGCGATGATGTCGTTATCCTGCATTGCCAGGTTTGTCTTGAATTCGTCGACTTTTGTATTTAGGCCACGGACATTTTGATAACACATGTTAAAACACTTCATTTTGCTGTTGGGTGTTTTTCAAAAAAGAACTTGAATTTGTTCACAGCAATACCGGTAGGCCAAGTGGCGGGATTAAGGAATATATCCTTTTCCTCGTCCGGTATACCAATCTTGTATGACGAGTATGTGGAGTTCCTACTCGTCAATCTGGTGACTGTGTATGTGTCGCCACCTGTCACAGATTTCAAATATTCAGCCACGGCTCCCGGTTCTGTGTCGGGGCTAAATCTCCACGCGTGGATATAGAAGATCCGGGCTGCCGCCCGCAAGTTCGTGTCCGTTTTGGTGCCGGTTATCTCTGGCGCTGGGACACGTTTACGTGTCCTGCGTTTTTGGGTTTGTGTTACCCACACTTCTTGATTTTTTGGCTCAGCTTGAACCAGAGCCTGCTCCTTGGCTAATTTCTGCCCTTTCCTGGTCTCCCGTACAGAACTATTGGTTATTCCGGCGTTTCCAGATGTTCCAGCGATACTTGATGTAGAAGGACCAGGGCTACCAGAAGATCTAGCTTTTTTTGAGGGTTTAGCTGTCGCCTGTGCCGCGGTTTGGTGTTCGGCGGTTGCCGACCCCTTCTTTTCAGCGCGGCTTGCGGCTTCTAGTGAGATTATTTTGGCACACAATTTTTCGATCGTGCCACCTTGTGTGACAATAATCTTCTTTTGTTGCAGAATATTGCAATTTAATGACTTAATATCGGTTTGTAATGCAGTTACCTGCTCAGTCAGGCTCGCGATCGCGCCGAGGACGGTTTCCCAAGCCTGGGTCGCTTTTGGAGCCATATCACTATCAAAATTTGATTAAAAATTTGGACCAAAAAAATAGCGTCCTCACTGTACAAAGATCACTCTCTATATGTAAGTACTTACAGTAAAATATCTAATATTTTCTGTTAGTCCTTACATGTTAATATGTTTAATGTATTGCACGTCTTCATCTTGTTTATGGACCTCTTTGCTTCTGCTTTTGATTTGGCGGAAAATTTATGAACCTCTTTGCTTCTGCTTTTGATTTGGCGGAAAATACTAAAAAAAATCTTATTTATTGTTAGTTTTATGGAAGTTTTATTATATTTTATGGAAGTATTTTATCTTGCTTCGCTAGGGCATTATAAATTATTATTTGGTCTTGGTGAGTTTTATGAATATTTTGTAATACCTTATCAAAGCGAAATATGTCACTCCAATAATGTATAATTAAACTTCTAATGAAATACTTTAAATGGAGTTTTACTTCAGGGTTCCGGAAACAAATAATATTTATTTATTCATACGTTGGAACGATAATTTTATGTAATTTCAGTTGAAATTTTATTTAAGAAACCTTAAAATACGATTGGAACTAGAGTGGAAGAGTTTTTTTTTTAATTATTATGAAACACTGTTTTTTTCACTTTTGACTCTACTGTTTTCGACATATTTCGAAGATTTTACACCTACATCATTAGGAGAACGATTATAAACTGTAAATATCATTCTCCTGATGATGAAGGTGTAAATCTTCGAAACATGTTGAGAAAAATAAACAAAAAACTGGAAAAAAACAATGTTTTATTTCATAAAAAAAATCTTCATTATTGAATTCCACAGTGCTAATTTGACAGCCTTAAGTTTATCTTTATAAAAATACTTTATCGCCGTGAATGTAATATTGTTTCTACATTTTGTATATTCATATCTCTCCACAAATAGGACTGAATACCGCTGTGTTGTTTATATCAGCTTAATTATTTGAAAATTAACCTGTCAACTGCAGCGCCCCTTTGTAATACAAACTTAAAATCAAAATTAACACGTTGGAAACGATTTTCAAAAATATGTACCTTTTTTATATTTGTATTATTAAAATAACTATTTTTTCGTTTTGTTTACAAAGATTTCAGAAAGTTGAATGATTTTAAATCAGGCAAACGAATCTAAAAATTTGCTCTACAAAAATTTTTAACATGGTATTTATAATACTCGTACTTAAAAATATAACGAAAGTTGTATCAATTAGCCTTATTACTTTTATAAACATACTTTTATAAACAATATAAATATTTGTAAATATAGAGTAATAGTAACGGAGCTAGAAATAGAGAAAGGCGAAACGAAAGAAAACGTGGCACGATCAAATCAATCAAATAAAATGTCGGTCACGTAAGAAATCAGAGAAATCGACGTGCGTGCATGACACGATGTATGAATGTAGAGGAATCGAGAGAAGATTGTGAGAGAACAACATGATAGTCCATTATTTATGCCTACCCCTCCCTTATAATGATGCAACTGTATTACCTGAATTATGAAATCAGTAAAAAATATAAAGACGTTAATATAATATAGGATGTTAAGTACTAAAAGAAAAACATAAAAAACATGTTAAGGGTTGATTTATTCATTAATGGTTTTCCCAATTGTAACGGTTACATAGAAGAACAGTTACAGTCTTAAAAAAACTTTATTTTAAAATTTAAAAGCTTTTGCATTTTTCCCATACTTCCAAATGTGTAAAATAATATAGGATACTGGATTTTAATAAGAATAATTATTATGGAGAAAGAAAATTTATACGTTAAATTGAAAATCTAGAGAATCCATTACGTAAAGTATCATCTTAAAAAGTATCTGCAGCTTGCCCCAATTTTTTTGTTGCTCTGAAATAAATAGTTTGTTTATTCCAAATTTACTTCTAACGCAAACCTTTTTTTATAAGACCGTAGAAACACCGCGCAAATCTCACTCTACTGACTGATACATTTATATGTAAAATGCACATATTCCTTTTTGTGTAGATATTATTCGTACGATATGGATTTTAAAAGCAATCACATCGATACTTTAACGGCGATACCACATCCCCGCAAATCAGGCATTCCTGAACAAATGCTGTGTGTTTGTTGTTTTGTGACCATTTCTATGCTTGATATGAATCTCGCACACCGCGCCCAATAGCAGATGGAATTTATTCGTTCTCGGTTTAATCATGATTTCAGAGATAAATTTCACCGTCGGAATTTCCACTCTGAAATTTTGTTAAAACTGTAAAATTGTTATCGTCGAAACAATAAACCTTCCTGGAATGTAATAGCTTTGTTATAATTTCCAATTACTAAAGACTACTCTTTGGATTATTCCAATTGGATGGAAAAAATAAATATCTTATTTGTTCTCTCACCGATGATTTATTCAAACGTATAATTTTTTTTATTTTTTTTTATTTTTTTTTATTTTTTTATTATCGAGGGTAACAAACAGCAATTACAGTATATGAGTATAAACACATAGAGACAACAAAACAAGGCCAATAACATGCTACCACAAATATTATATAACAACTGACATAAGGTTAAATATATAAGAGTAATAAAGTAACACTTTGATAAGATAAAGAGAAAACTATTAGTAATAATGAATTAAAAATAAAATACAATTTTAAAATGTAAAAGAAAAAAGAAAAAGACAAGAAAAGAAAAAAAAAAATAGAGTAACTAATTTCATTCGCCCCGAAGGGTTGCTCCAACCATTTTTTTAAAATCACTTTCATTAAGATGGAACACATCGATGTTACTAAAGCACTTATTGTACGTGTCGCACGTCCGGTACACCGCCGCACTCTGAGCGTAGTTAGTCCGATAAGCAGGAAGGTGGAATATTTGGTTCGCAGTGTGTCTTGTGCGAAGCATAGGGGTATTCAGTAATAATTTACTAAGAAGTTCGGAGTTGTCTATTTTGAAGTGAATGATTTTGTGAAGCAACATCATATCATTGATTGTTCGCCTATTTTCGAGAGAGTCCAAGGAATAAAATTTAAGGGCAGAATTATAATTCGCAAATGACCTGCACATTTTGAAATTAATGTGTTTAATGAAAATTTTTTGGACTCTTTCGATGCGTTGAATATGCGCTGCATAGTAAGGAGACCAAACGGGAGATACGTATTCGAGTAGTGAGCGAACCATGGTTGTATAAAGAACTTTGAGGGCTGTGATGTTCTGAAAGGGTTTGCATGTACGCAATATGAATCCTAATGTCCTGTAGGATTTGTCTAAAATGCCATCAATGTGACTTACGAAAGTGAGTTTCGAGTCCATTGTGACTCCGAGATCTCGCACGCGATCTGAGTTAGATAATCTTGTGTTATTAATAAAATAGTCATGATTGTGCGGGTTGATTTTACGAGAAAACGAAACTTTGAGACATTTGTCAGCATTGAGGGTCAGTTTATTTATCTTACAATAATCAGAGAGTCTGTCGAGATCAGACTGAAGTTTATGGCAATCGGATATGTCAGAAATATTCAGAAAGACCTTCATGTCATCAGCAAAAAGGAGGTGTTTGGAGTAGAGGAAACAGTTGCCAATATCATGAATATAAAGAATAAAGAAGAGGGGTCCCAGATGGGAGCCTTGAGGAACTCCGGATGGAATTCCCACGAAGTCTGACTTGAAGCCACCAATCACCACAGCCTGTCTTCGATTTTTGATATATGAATTTATCCATCTTAGAAGGTCACCGTGGATTCCAAGTCTGCCAAGTTTATCTAGGAGTACGCTGTGGTTTACCTTATCAAAAGCTTTGGCGTAGTCAGTGTATATGGCATCAGTTTGGAGTCCGCGGTGCATGTTCGAAATAATATAGTCAGTGAACGGTATCAGATTGGATAAAACAGATTTGTTACGGAGGAAACCATGTTGTTGATCACTCAGAACACATTTAAGAGAGGGATATAATTGGTCATATACAATACGCTCGAAAATCTTACTAATGGCAGATAAAATGGAGATTGGACGATAGTTCTTGATGAAGCTTTTGGGTCCTGATTTGTGAACTGGAATAATAAAGGCTTCTTTCCATTTATCTGGAAAGCAACCTTCGGATAGAGAACGGGTAAAAAGGATAGAAAGAGGTTCAGCGAGGGTTTTTGCACAGTTAAATAAGTATAATGGCGGTATTCCATCACTTCCAGCACCTTTGTTGGGGTCGACACCTGATAAATATCTGGCGAGTGTGTTCCTGTCTGTAAGACAGCTTCCGATGTTAGTGGTGTTTGAGGGCTCGTAGGAGTTTATAGTACTGGGGGTAGTGTCACAATCAAAGACAGAATGAAAATAAGTGGAGAACGCATGGCTGATATTTCTGCCACCACTTATTGATTTATTATCATCAATAGACATTATCTTTGGAAGGGAGTTATTCTTGTACTTGCTCTTGACGAATCGCCAAAAGGAGTTTGGATTATTAGTAATATTCATTTCGGTAGAGTGAATATACTCAGAAAAACATTTCCTGGCCATACGCTTTTGGCGAGTTCTCAGCAAAGAAAAGGTGTGATAATCAAGGGAATTTTTATATTTGGTAAACCGCTTGTGATATTTGATCTTTTCTTTGGTAAGTTTTATGAGGGAACTATTGTACCAAACTGGAAAATTGGAGTTACTCTTAAAATGTCGGAGGGGTATAAATTGCTCAATGGAGTTATTCAACACGATATAAAAGGCATCTACCGCAGCGTTGAGGGGATATGTGGATAGAATATTTGACCAATTAACCTCAGATAAAAAAATATTAATTGATTCGTAGTCTCCATGTTTAAAAAGATGAACGGCTCGTTGGGGTTCACGTAGTAGCTGAGAAGGTTCAAATGATAGAGTTAATTCAATAGCTGGGTGATGGGAATCCTCGGGTACAAGTGGAAAAGCAGATCGAGACACTCCGGAGACAAAATGGGAAGTACTAAGTATAAGATCCAAGGTACGATTAAGTGAGTTTTTAATTGAATTATACTGGTGAAGACCGAGAAGAGACATATAGTCCACAAGTAAAGTAGAGCAGGTAGAGGAAAAATTGGAAGGAAGCAATGATTGGTCGGTTGTGTTACAAGACCACTCAATGTCTGACATATTAAGGTCACCTAGAATAAGAAAGTCGTCTTCAGGCCGGTCAGTAACTAGCCTGGAGAGTAAATTTAGGAAGCTGTCAACACAATTAGCATAGTTAGATCCCTTGGGTATGTACACACAAGCGATGTTTAGATTATTTCTAGGGAGGCCGTTCGCACCACGTGTTAGTGATATCCAAATGGATTCGGCGTCACAAGTCCACTCTGGTCGAGCAACGGGATTAAGGTGGGACAAGCATGCTAGCAGTACACCCCCACCACGCGAGCCGCGATCACATCGCCAAACACTGTACCTGGAGTCGAGGAGTTCACCAGAAGCGATGTCAGGACCAAGCCATGTTTCAGATATAGCCAAAATGGAATAGTCGCCAATTGAGGAATTGTGAGAAAAGACATCAGTTTTAGTACGCAAACCCCTGGTATTCTGCAGGTAAATATTAAGGGCCTCGCCTAGTCCGAAGTTTGAAAATGAAATTGAATAAAGTATGCATTGAATGTAATAAAGACACAAGTACACTGCGGAAAGGTGATGCTGTTACAGGAACCACCGCACAGAGACGACGAATGCCGGACATGTATGGAGCAAAAGAGGTGCTATAAAAAGATATAAGTAGTAATATTAATATTAATTGGAATGAGCAAAAACAAATCAAGATAAAACTGTTAAAATTAAAATTATATGATGCTTCTCTCGAGGGACTGGATACTCTTGATTGCAATCGCCGGGGAACCGTCGCTCTTTCGAACAAATACTGTGCCGCCCCTCGTCCAGGTATAGCGAAATCCCTTTTCCTTACATCTCAAACGTGCAGCATGGAATATTTGCTTGTTAAGGATAGAGAGGTGCTCGTTGACGAAGAGAGGCACAGGAGAGCCAGAAATCCCCAAATCGCCAGTGGATAGACCACGCTTCCTTCTAATAGCAGCAATCAGGGAATCCTTCACCATCCTGTTGTGAAACTGGACTATTATCGGCCTTGGTCGACCAGATACCGGAGACTTCAGGGCGACTCTTGTGACATGGCCAATGTCCCGTACCTCGAGGCTGACCTCCAGTTGTTTAGCTATTTTGCTGACCATGTCAACAAGGCACTCGTTGTTGCGCTCTGGAAGTCCGGTTATTTCGACGTTACAAATACGCGCCCGCTGATCCGCATCATTAGCCCTCCGCTCCAGCTCCTCCACTCTGCAGCTCAATTGTGACACGGAACTCTCAACTCCATCAACCTTCTTTAGCCTGTCGTCAAAGGTTGATAATCTCTTCTCAAAGTCTTCCATCCGACCATCGACGTACGAGAGAGATTTGGTGAAAGAACTCATTTCGTCTTTTATGGCCTGAATGTCAGACCTTATCGAAGAAATGCTGCGGAGTTCGCTTCTAATGGCTTTAAGTTCCGCCATGATTCCTGCATTTGCTGAGGAAATGCAAGATTCGGACAATGTAGACTGTGGAGTGTTATCCTGTGTTTTCTTTGGTGGCGCCATTTATGAAATTATATTCAGTGTAGGGGTAACTTTATTAATTCTATAAGGTAGGTACTCTATAGAATTTTATATTTATAAATAGTTGAGTTGTCTATGGACTACTGAGAATAGACAAAACGAAACAAAACAATGGTGGGTAGATATAAATTTTGACACTTGTTTTTAAATCACTTTAAATAGAAATATACTTATAGATATACACGAATTAATACATTACACTTCAAAAACATATCAAAAACAACCGCCCCACCAAATTTGATTCCAAAAATAGCCGATTGATCACGTAAACACCAAAAACAAAGCGGAGCGATTACACTTAGCAACTGTCAGAGTGATACTTTTTCTATGAATGATGAAATTCTATAATGTTAAATTGTTTCATTGTGTAATAATAGTAATCTTCATATCGTCATATCGTCTTCTTTAGTCATTTTACCGAGAATCGTGACCCAGGGAACTGTTATTTAACGCTTTATATATTTTTTTTCACAACCTTGTCTAACCAGACATTCTATTTAAGCTAAATCGATAAAATGAAAGTTAACTGTTATACAATGTAATTACTTCAAAGGATAATAACAACATTTGAATTTCATGTGCATACTTTAATAAATTTTTAAATTTGCTTAAATGAGTGATTTATCTGTAAACTGTCTGCTTTACGCGGACGATGCCGTTCTCGTTGCGTATAGTGCGGACGAATTACAAATCTTGGTGTCGAGAATGAATGAGGTATGCAAGTCAAATGATTTAATGATGAATGTCGGAAAGTCAAAGGTGATGGTTTTCGAAAGGGAAGAGCAAATGACAGTTTGTAATATAAGTGTGAACGAAGAGAACTTGGAACAGGTGAGGGAATTTGTGTATTTAGGTAGTATGTTCACAGCAGATGCCCGAACGGATAGTGACGTCGAAAGAAGGGTTGGTGCGGGTAACAAAGTGAATGGAGCTTTAAAAATAGTTATTGGAAACAAGAATTTATCAATGAAAGCGAAAACGGCCGTTCACAATGGAGTTCTGGTCCCAACCTTAATGTATGGAAGCGAAGCATGGAACTGGCAAAAGAAGGATGAGAGTAGAATAAATGCGGTAGAGATGAGGTCCCTAAGACGTATGTGTGGTAGAACGATATACGACAGAATCTCAAATGCTGATATAAGAAAGGAATGTAGAGCGGAAGAAGGTATAATGAACAAAATTATGAAAGGATCGCTGCGTTGGTTCGGACATATGGAACGCATGGATGGAGAAAGAATGGTTAAGAAAGTATACGTTAATGATGTAAATGGGGTACGAAGTCGAGGCAGACCGAGGAAAACATGGCATGACCAAATTAATCAAATTTTAAAGGTTGGTCATGTTAGAAGTCGGAGGAATCGACGTGCGTGTATGACTCGTTGTATGAATGTGGAGGAAGCTAGAGAGGTTTGCCAGGATAGAGTAGTGTGGCGGTCCATTCTCTCTGCCTACCCCTGCGGGGAAACGGCGTGATGGTTTTGTTTGTTGTTGTTGTTGCTTAAATATACGTAGGTAATTACAGAAGCTTTAATTTACATCGATGGAAACGTAGAACGGAAACGTAGATGGAAACGTAGAATGGAAACGGAAGAAAAAAATCTAAAATCGCTCAGTGCAAAAATATTTTGTTGCATGAAAGGCGTAGACGGCGGGTCAGGGTGAAATCCAACAGAAAGTTCCTTTGGAGACATCCAGATGGAAACGAGATTGGAGAATTTTTTTTAAATGCTATCATTTGGATTTTTACCTCAAACCAATATTACTTTACAATCGATAAAATTGTTTTATATTAACCAATTGAGGGAGCAGGGATATACCCTTCACTCAACTTGACTGGTGAAGGGCGATTAACATGCCTCCATACGTGGGTAAAGAATCTCGATTGGATTGCGGAATAAAAATATCATTCAGTATGTTTGGCTCCATTGGTAAGCTGTTTGATAGAATATTGAGAAAAAGAATTATAAAGATGACATCTGGAAAGATTTAGAATGTACAGAAAGCTTCAATGAATGAACGTGGATGCATGTACTAGTTTTTGCACTCTGCAATCTAACAGAGAAGTTATTGGCAAAAGGTCGAAAATATTTTCGTGTATAAAGCTTATACGTAGAAACCGTAAACTCTAGTATAAAGATGAACAATATGTCCATAAATTGTTGAATATATGCATACGGTGCTGTTTAAATCGCTCATAGTATGGAAGGTATATAAGTCTAATTATCAAAAATGTACGAAGTATGCAAGAAAAATTACCTTCTTACTCTTCATATCGTATTTTAAAAGGAAGAATATATAACGGATTGTGACATATATGTAAAATTGGAGACCAAATTTACCTATCAGGTAAGCATGTTCACAAGATACGGAAAAATGGAGAAAGACATCGAAAGAACGATTGGTGATGGGAATAAAATAAATGGTGTACTCAATATCACTGCAAATAAAAATATATCAAATGAAGAAAAGATAGCAGCATCAACCCATATGAATGGACTTGAAGTTAAGAGTTGGCAGAAGAAGGATAAATAACAAAGAATATGCTAAAAAACAATGTATGATCGAATACAAAACGAAGAAATAAGAAAGGAATGTGAGGCAGATAAATGTGCTCTGAATAAAATTTAGAAAGGGTCACTAATGTGGCACGATAGGGTGAGGGAAGAATGGTTAAAAATATATATGAGTAGTGTGAATGGAAAAAAAATCGTGATAGGACAATGAAAATATAGAAAGGCCAAATTAATCGATGAGATTATGCGTGTCACAGTGTATGAATGACGCGTGAGAGCTATGTCAGAATAAAACAGTGTATCAGTCAAATCAAATCAAATCAGTTTATTATCTCAACAGTCATTACAAACAATATTGAAGTTTAAGTCATCTATTCTAGTCCATCTCCAGAGAAACGACGTGATGGTTAGTAAGTTGGTTAGTTAACATATCAGAAATACATAAAAGAAAACTATAAAACTATTTTATAATATATTTTAACATATCACAAATTTAACTTAAAATATTGCAACTTTTGTATCAGAAATAGAGCACTTTTAATCTGTGGGAAAATAAATAATCATGAGTACAACAAGATTAAAACAAAAAAACAAAATTCCGGAAAAATATATATTACAAAATATACTACACTTGATTTCAATTGAAAAATCTCGTTGGCAATTTTTCAATTAACGTTACCGAGATTTCACATCGCTTGTTTATTAATTATGAAATTCAGCACTTGTATTGTATAATATTTTATATTAAATATAAAGTCAAGGGGGAAGCTGCGTAGTTGAAAACATGAAGTCGTTGTGTCTGTTACTCTATAGATTAAATTAAAATTGGGGCATATCAAATGGCGTAAACATTATCAAGTATCAATCAAGTTGGTCACGTGGCCAGATTCAAAATCCAATTAATGTTCAGTCAACAAATGTACAGAGATAAACAAATTTTGACACAAAGGAAAATATTTGCGATCCCCCAGAGAGAGAGGGAGAGCTCCCGCGCCGGTTACGGTCAAACTTGGTGTTTTCATGGCCTCGGTTAATACGGCGTGGGAATATTTTATATTCCTGAATATCTTCTTAAAACCCGATACGCACTAACAAAAAAGGTCTCTATAGAATAGTATTTTACGAGTATATACCTATATTCGGCTTTTAAAAATCACGCTTTAATATAATTCAGTTTTCTTAGACATTATCAAACATTTGATAACCCCTTAGAAAAGCGAAACATGTTATTCACATAAACTATAATTAAACTTGTATAAAAAAAACGTTATTTAATATGAAGTTTTAAATCATTTTTCAAGTAACAATAAATACATTTCCTTTTTTTTAGATAAACTTAAGGCGTTGTGGAATTCCATAATGATGATTTTTGAGTTTCTTTTCTCCACATGTTTCGAAGGCTTTCGCTATGGCGGAAGGTTTGGCCGACATTGTGTCGTTTACAGAGTTGCCCAGTGCTATAATTACATTAACAACACACTTGAAGGCACTTACTTGCGCCCTTTTTGTACCGAAAAACTTATTTATTTAAATACGCTGGTTAGTCAAGTAAAGTGTGTAATAATCGTAGATTGATTCATCGTGTAGAAGTAAGAATATAACCATTTTACATGATTCGAATTGAATAGCTGGCCCAAAGTGTCGAAAACAAAAATGAGGAAAAATGTTATATTGATGTCTACAGAAAGATCAGCGTTGTCCTCAGATTATATCACGAATATTCTACGCACTAAAGTTGTGAATATGGATGATGGTGTAGATATTGGTTTTGTAAAACTTCATTATTAATTTATAATACAATAGTAAATACTTTTGTTTAATGGTTTTACTTGGATTTGATGTACAATACATAATAATTTATATAAAAAGTAGAGACAAATTTATTTCGACTTGTGACGGCTTTCTCAAACAGTTTGAGAATCTGTGACTGCTATTTATATGATTAATTTTGTACATTAAATCCAAGTAAAACCATTAAACAATCGTGTTTACTATTATAAATTGTGAATTTGGTACTACAGCTTCCCAAACGTGTTCATAAATATACCTATGCATGTTAATACAAGTTATTTTAAGGCATCTTGCTATTATTTTGAGTCAATAGAAAAATAAGAAGCCATTGAAAGGGTTTCCCAATGGAGCATTAAGCAAAAGATCTTTTTATTAACGCAATGTTATTAGCGCAATGGCTATCGCCATTAACGTATTGCTAGATAACGCCTGGAGATGTCACTCCATTTTATATGCTATTTTTAACTTGGACCAGTTTTTGTTTTTTATGACTTAATGAAAATATTATAAATAATTGGGACATTCAATTTTCTCGACGAAACTATTAAATTTTACGTGCGATACGTGATAAACATTCAATTTAACAAAATTACTTCCAGTACTTTCTTTTGAATACCATTTTTAAACAATTGTAAAATGTAGATAAGATTATTTTTTTCAAATAAGGTCTCTTCTATGAAATTATATTACCTGAAACCTCATGACTCATGTATTACAACCATTTCCAAAGCGAGTTTTGTTTTATAAATTTGCAAGCAAAAGACGTACTTACGGGTCTGTCAGATAGTTTAAAGACATGAGACATGTTTTCTGACATGTGTCGACTTAATCGGATATCCGCATACACAGAATCTTTGTTTAAAGCTCAAAATACTTTTTCACTGTCACAAATAAATCTAATAAATGTTAACTTGTTTCTTTAGAATTTACTGAAAATCTATATTTTCTCATATTTCGTACCCAATTTAAAACATGTGTATTTTTTTATTTTATACTTTCTAACCGATCGCGAATATCAGATGCAACGTTTATATTTAGATTTTTAGATTTAAAATACGTCTTAATACGCCCTTGAGGTGATTACATCACAAAAACGGCGCTTTAAAAGTTAGCAAATTATTATTATTATTTTACCATTACCTGCGGTGAGATTAGATCTTTTTAAAATTAACTAATACGTCTGTTTTCTTTAAGTGTCCGCTTTGCTAAACCATTTTCGAATATACACAACCTTCGTGGCCGAGTGATAACTACTTTGACTGCCACACTGAAGGTCCCGGGTTCGATTCCCGGCAATGGCAGTGTGATTGTCACACTGTCTTTGGTCTGGTGAAGAATTCACATGACAATAAAATGGTGATAGATTAGCTACTTATTACATGTCATGAGAATCACTCTGATAGCTTTACCTTTACATCGATTTGGCTTGCGCTGCAATGATGTAAAGAACAATTCAACAAAAGAATTATAAAAGAATCCGGAATTTTATATGGAGTTACATCATTGTTTGAGGAAACACAGCATTATTTAATTACGCACATTTTTATACTCTTCCAGGAATTAATATAAAATAAATCTTTGTGTGATTAATCATACTATGTATATGACTGTGAAACTCGAACTTGATTGGAGACGTTTGAAATGTGGATATATCGCCGAATGCTCCATATACCGTGGACAGATAAGGCTAGTAATGCAGACATACTACTCAGGGCCAGAGCTATTAAAATAGAAAACTGTTGTGGATAATGAAGGTTAGAAAAGTCTCATATTTGGGTCATGTGGATAAAGGGAAAAAAATATCACCTGATTCCGCCGATTATTATGGGCAAGATAGAGGAACGGCGGGGAATTATCAGAAAGCATTTGTCCTGGCTGCGGAGTATAAGGGATGGACAGGAATGAAGAGAATTGAGAATCTGTTTCAAGTAGCGCAGGACAAAGATGCTTTATCTGCATTGATCGCCAACGTTATGGGGACCTTACACAGCACTAAAAGAAAGAAAAATTGTTGCTTTGATGTTTTTGTTGCATAAAATTCGATTCAACGTTGTAAATATTATTTCCTGAGTCAGTCCTGGATGGTTACTGAAGAGCTTTTATTCGGAGCACCTTCAAGAATATAATTGTGAAGTGCGGGCTTCAGTCCCCCCAAATAGTCCCGCATTGCTCATTGTGGCGGCTGCCTCATTAGAGGACAAAGTGGCTCTCCGGTCATCACTGCCGCTCTCGAACTAGTATAGCCTTTGGAGAATCTACTTTACTATTTTTATGTACAATAGTTTTTGTTTAAATGGACCAAAAACACAATTTCCAATAAAATGACTCTACATTTTTACATGTAGATACATTTAGACATATGTATCCTACCAATACATTTCTCCTAATATATGATTTACCAATACCTTGTAGGTTTAATGTTACATATAGGCCACCGTATATTATAATATGCTCAGCCAATAGAGTAATCGTCTGTAAATGATTAATTGTCAGGTAACCTCGTCAAGACAAGCCTCCAAGAGTCTCACAGCTCCGTTGTGTAACATATCGCTGTACTATACAGACCTAAATAATTTATGGTCTTAATAATTACGTAATATTGGTATCGAGGAACATTTATTACATTCTGAGATAGATTATTACTAAAGTTATGAATTTTTTCACTCACAAACTTATTATTTATAATAAATACCGGTTTCATCACGTAAATATGGATATAGAAATGAGATCACTAAGAAGAATGTGCGGGAAAACGTTGTATGATAGAATATCGAACAATGAAATAAGAAAGAAATGTAAGGCAGATGACTGCATCATGGATAAAATTTAAAAAAAGATCCCTGAGATGGTTTGGACATATGAAACGAATGGATGAGAGTAGAATGGTTAAAAAGTTGTACACAAGCAGCGTGAGTGGAAAAAGAAGCCGAGGACGACCGAGGAGAAAATCCCGAGAGGTATGCCAGGACAGAGCATTGTGGCGATCCATCTTCTCTGCCTACCCCTCCGGGGAAGTTAGTTAGTTTTTTCATCGCGTAACTAATATCAGTAGTCTAGTAACTGTATTCGTTTTACTGTTTTTTTAACGTTTATGGTATGTAAAACTCCATATTAAATAATTAATATGAATGAAAACGTATGTTTTCTAAGAATTTTATTATATTTTAAATCGAATGATATGTTTCGCCCTTCTAAGGCATTATCAAATGTCTTATTTTGATAATGTCTTAGAAGGGCGAAAAATGTTTTTCCATAATAAAACTCCTAGAAGACAGGCGTTTTCATTTATATCAATAAACTATATTCATATACGAGTACTTCTATTTCACATTAGTAAATTCAGTCATCTAGATCAACTTAAATTTTTCAATGGTTAACTAAAATTTTGAAAATAAAATAAATTTCTCTTAATTTTTAAATATTTATAATTAATACTAATATTTTGTTTCCTAGAAGTTTTATTAAATTTAATGTGTGTGATATGTATCGTCTTGTCAAGGCATTTAATAATTTCATGTGGGATCTGGAGCCCCCCAATCGTGTGTGGTTTAATAAGCTAGTAGAGCGAAGAAGTATCGACAGGCCGAGACTACGATGGTTAGATGGTGTCGTGGCAGACTGTGGGCCCTGAGGAAGCACAACTGTGAGGTGGCCCCAGAGAAGGTGGAGACGCTTCTTGAAAGAAGCTAAGATCTTCCATGGATTGTATCGCTGAAGATGAATGAATGAATGAATAATTAATCATTTTTCCGTAACAAGGCGAACATGTTACTCACATTTTTATTTTTTAATTAATACTCAATACAAAATTTTTGATATGGAGTTGTTTTTTTTATAAATAGATAACCCTTAAATTCATATTCACAAAGAGTAAGTCTCAAAACTCAAATTTTATTTTGAATTAAAAAATTTAAATATGACATAAAAATAATTGATATGTCGTCAATAACAACAATGTTTTATTATATTATAATATTCTAATTATTTTCTTTTGTCTTAAAGTCAGGGAGATGTAATAATATTCGTGTCTTTAAAAAGTATTAATCTTGCTTAGCTTGTTGACTTATTATGTTATAGCTTTTTTATTGTTTGGTCACACGAATTAATTATTTTTTAAAAAAAAAGCTCATTATAATCAATAAATAATAGCTGGAATATACAATAGACTAACAGTGGACGCTGAGACATTTCGCAGACGGTTACTGTTAATTTCACTCTTCTCGTACAACATATGTACTAGAAGATAAACTACAACATCCTCCTTTTACTACGTGTGTCCGACATTCTTGTACATTATTCAAAGTGAATGCTTGTATCGGGAGATTCAGTCAAATAAAAAATGTATCGGGTCAATCTACTGGTCCGCTGAGTAATTCTTTGATCCTTTTAACGTAATGTTTTTAGTTAAATGTTAAATGACCTACTCTGAAAGGTTATCCTTTTTCCTGAAACTCAAAAAGGTTAAAACAAATATGCTTTACTGTAACCGCGGGGTAATGATGGTAGTTATTCTGATATAATAGTTAATCCTTTGGTTAAAATATATTATTTTGCGATAAATCTTTTGTTTCTCGAACAACGAAATCAAAAAAAATATGTGATATGCCTAATTTATTTATTGTTCCTTGAACAATTATATAAATATTCATATTAAATAATAATTACCAATGAAAACGTCTGTTAAGAAGTTTTATTATTATACATGGGAATTAGATGTTACGCCTTTTCGCATTATCAAAAGTATCAAGAATTATGCCCGTTTTTGTTTAGGTGTATACAGAGTTATTGAAGCAAATTGCGGTCATTAAGGTTGTTGATGTGACTAAATATATTGATAACAATAATTAAAGGATAAACCCCTAAATACTGGAAAGCATTACGATATATACAATGCTTACATAAGTATTGAATATGTAAATCAGAAAAGTGCTCAATTACTGAAAAAAATATCCTTTTACAATTATTTATAAATTATTCTGTTAATGATTTTACATATTTTACATTTATTAATGATACTAAGAAAAACATTTTCCTTTTCTGCGTTGAGTCTATTCTTCTCGTCTACATTTAATCCAGAATCAAGAGTTCTGAGAATCTCATTCGATATCAGAACTATGGTATATCAAAGAGTGGAGGCGAGTACGCGTTTATCTGTTCATTGATTATTGTTAGGTTAGAGGGTTTTAATGTGTTTGATTATTTCTAGCTTAAATTTCTAGGTTAAAGGTGTAGGTTTTATTTTGAATATGTAGCGGAATAACGTATACTCGTATAAGCAACAACATGCTTGATTTTCGCTACATTTGATAATGCCCTAGAAAGGCAAAACATGTTATTCCCATTAAACGTAATAAAACTTCTTGAAAACAGATTACTTTTCATTTGTATTAATGATACATTCACAATGCTTTATTAACATTATGAAAGGCAAAACATATAATTCCCATTAAATATATTAATACTTCTAGAAAACAGACGTTTTTTCATTCGTATTAATGAGATATTCACCATTTTTTTTAAAAGCGTTTTCCGTGAACATTGTGAACCTTATAAATAAAATAAAATAAATCATGGAAAGTTTATATAAATATAATTGTAAATCGATGCTTGTGAAGATTTCTCTTTAACTTCATAATGTCGTAGTAGAGCAAAAAATGGCATCCGTAATTACTTTAGTAAGACTTCAATTAGATGCGAAGTTTCAGTATTATAGCAAGTTAAAATAGTCATCAAAAGTTTTTCAAATGAATGCAGAAACTCTCATATAAGCGCAATAAGATTTTCTTAAGTTCTCGATATTAATATATTGAGTGAGCATGACGCCTGACACAGTGCTGGGACGAGCCAAGGGTATCGAGGGAGGAGCCTGTTGGGATCTCGTCCGTATTTTGACTTTCCCAACTTTGTGTATTTATTTGACGTCTCCCTGCCATGACAGGCACACGACGCCATATTAATCTCCATAATTTCAGTCCCCGGGACGGGTATTATATCAAAACCGAGAATTTTTCATGCGTAATGCTTTACTATTGTTCGGTTTTGTTTGAATTTTTTTTTCCCAAACACATTACACTCTAATGTGAGCCTAGGTAATTTCTCAAAATCGTGACATCTCCACAATATCCTATGAGCTATTGAGTTTCATTATCGAAGAAGTTATTTATTTTTTATTACTGTTCTTAAAGACATAATATCATGGTAGATACAACTTTTTTTAAGTGTATGATTTATTTGTTTCACATAGTTATTAATCCATTCAAAATCTATAAACGACAGAATGAATCTAAGATTGAATGTATTATAGTCGCAAAATGTAAAAAATTTACACGGATCGAAATAAAGATCCATACAGCATTTTAATATATTATGCACGCGATATTGAATGTGGAGTTTGTATTATCTCTATTGTTTACTCCTTCTTACTTTAGTTTATTTGTATTAATTAATATTTGTTGGTAAAATATCATCATATTAAATATTTTAATTGAACCCAGGGCCACCGGCAAATATTATAGACTGTTCTCATATCAAATATTGTTAAATACTATCGTCTGATTTAATCACTATTTTATATTAGTAATAATAATTTTCGATCAATTTACTGTTCTAGAAAAGTCTCGTTTTTTCGGTATATCCTCTAATGGGTTATGGTTATCGAAAAACGAACAGAAAACCTTGAAACCATTCAAGAAGATTTATCGTTTTAAACCACGAATTGGTTGAAATTATAAATTACGAATCCATTATTTTACCTTCCGAAGCGAGCACCTTTATATCTTCACGTGAAATTCAATTTTAAATTCAATTGTGGAATGAAAATTATCTTACGAGAATGTCGTTGAACCAACAAATTTACGAGGCCAAAGGAAAATGATCAAATTTACATTTTTGGTTCTTCTCTGCGCCCATTCGTGCCGCTGGGGCCTTTTCGTCATGGGCCGTATACAATTCGTTATATAAAAGGGACCCCACACTGAAATATAAACACTTTATATTTTATCTATCGATCTCAAAGTACTTATCTACGAACAATTTTATTCTAAAAAAATACGTATTTTTAAATATTTATTTATCCACAATTAGTACTTTTAAATGGGTAATTAATGCTTTTACACTTATCATTAAATACTGAATATGAATTTTGTATGTTAAGCAGACTGCATATAAATTATTTATTTCAAATAATTTGCGTCATAAACAATCATAAAATGAACACGAACGTGCCTAGTAATAAATTGAATACATTTATTTCATATAAACGCATCCGCATAGGGGGACTATATTGTTAATTACGAGTTGTATATCATCGTTTGGAAGATATCTACAATAGTGGCATTGTGAAAGGAAAGGCGAATTTCATTTTCCGTTAAACCAAAATCATCCCGCACAAAAGAAGTTAGTACAAATTGTGTTTCTAAGATGTTTCACTTAATCTTCCTTCTCGATTATTCCAATTCCTTATCATTACCCAAGCCTTTGATTTATTTACGGGTAACACGCCTTCTAGAACTAATCTTCCAGAAATAGATACATTTGCGAGCCCTGGTGGCTGTCATTACTCCAGCAATCGAAAAACAGGGAAACCGCTAGAGGAAAGAGGGGCCCTTATTAAAGGAATTTGAGAAACAAAGGGCTGCCCCCGTCTTGTGTGAGGTTTTAACCCGCCATTGACTTCCCGCTATCTCGCTACTAATCAAATAAATGGTTTTGAATTAAAAGTAATCATGATTTTATAAAAAAAAATATTGTTAAAAACAAATATTAACAATGATTTATTGTTTCTTAAACAATGAAATTAAAACTTCATATTAAGTAATCAATATGAATGAAAACGTCTGTTTGTTTTCTAGAAGTTTTGTTAAATTTCATAAGAGTGCCATGTTCTGACTCCGCTTGATAATGGCCTAACAAGTCACTCCCATAGAATATAATAAAATCTTTAGAGAACAGTTTTTTATTAAATATTTGTAAAATAAATTTAGATCATTGTTGAAGAAAAAATTAACTACAATATGAACAAATGAACATGTTTTGATATGTACTTCCAAAGTGTCAACAGTTTAAGTTAATATGTGTTTATTAAATTTAATAAAAATCATATCTCAAAGAAAATTAGCTTTGCCATCTGTTAGAGAAAAATGTCACCGCTGAGTACTCGAGGGTTAACCAAAGCACAAAGCGACGCAGTAGGAGCTTTGCCTGCCGAGTATGTCCACAATTCCGTAAATTTGAATGTGTTCAGAAGAAGGTGTACCACAGACATCTCTTTGCGAACATTTTCTCCGATTTAGCGTAGGTGGGTTCTGTTGTGAAGTTAACTCGGCGACAATTACCCAGCCTCCTGCCATTCATATTTTCTTTCTGTTCAAATATATTTTTTTAAAACCACACGGTACCAATTATTTTCTTTATAAGCTCAAATGAATTTTTTAAGTTTGTTTAATTTTCAGTTTTTAATATTACTCCACTAGCTTAATAGTAGAAAGTAATGTTTTTAAAATTATCGTGATAATAATTGGGGTAACCGTTTATTTGATATCATAGGAAGCATTTGTAATACCTTAGCAAATATATACACACCAACAGACAACTGAATTAAGATTGATTTTTTTTTCTTTAACATATTGGTTGCCTTAATTTTCTAGCAAAATTACATTGGCTTCTCTATCGAATGAAAGCAAAAACAAAGTAGGAACAAGCCGAAACCCATTTTCCTTCAACCGATTCAGCGCTTTTCCAGTTAAGCTCATTCTAATCAGAGAACTATCTCACGCTCTTTCTGGATCCTTCAGTGACGTCTCATCAACTTTTTTACTTTTTATGTCTTATTTATTGTGAATTTTTCGGAAAATTAATGTTTACAATTTTCCGTCTTTATTTATTTTAATTCTTGCGTCATGACAGCTCTTCTTGGCGTTAAGTTTCACTATGTTGAGTCGGGACATTTTTCATATACTCTGCCCGTTGAAGAGCTGGCCAGTTTGTTCCATGGATTCACATTTATTCTTTTCCACACAATGATTTCCCGCTAAAAGATAATCAGAGTTGTTTCCCGTTGCGTTATCTGATAGGTTTTTCTGTAGGGGTCGGCTTCTTATAGCAGGGTGTATCCTTTTCTCTGTCACCAGACATTAAGCATTCGCCCTCTCACTATCCGCTATGACACTAATGGTAATGTCAATAGTCACATTGCCCAGGATTCGTGGGCCCTATAGATCATTCGGGAATGCTAGTGGATGGATAGTTTGGGTTTTATATTATTTTCAAAATACTGTAAAAGTTAACCATCCACCAAAACATATCCCATCACAACTTACTAACCATTAAAACGTATTTTTTTAATGGTATTTTATTACCATCTATACTTTGAATGTTTTCTGAACATTCCTACTTACTGTTCAATACGTTTGAAAGAATTTGTTTCATTCAATTAACTAACGAATCATTTTGCCGAACCAGTCTGCTTCCTTGAATAAATAGACAATCTGAATAGATAAATAGACGGTTCTCTTTTCTCTTTCTACTAAATAAATGAACATATTGAACGAATGTGAAAAATAGGCAAAGTTACTCATGTACCGCGTGAAATTAAATTTCATGCAAAATTAAGAAAAAAAATAGGTTATCCCTCGGAGACCTCGCGCGAAATGTTGTTTTGAACTTTTATAGTAATACGGCAACCCTTTGAGATTTTTTTATTTCATATAATATGAAAAGCTCTGCTTTTTCGTTTTCTCGCATTACTCGGGTGATTTTGTACGGCACTTTCGAGTTATTTTCTTAAGGAATGGAATTTTATTTTAATGCTAGAAATTACGTATATTTTTATACTTTTAGTGGTTTAATTCATAGATCCGTCAATGTTTTAATAAAACGACCAAGGAACTTGAATTCAAGAACGGTTGTAAGAAATGTACATAAAAGACTTACTTGTTAGATATTATCATTACTTATTAATTACATTAAAAAAATAGAAAAATAGATATTCAGCACAAATATCTTGAAGAAAGACCGACCAAGTGATTAATATTTATTTTTAAGATTAAAACAAATGGTAATCAATATTTTTATATCCAAAAGAATTATTAGAATTGTTCACAAACAGATATAATAAAAAACTTAAAAATTGAGCGCAGTAAACATTTAATGATTTACCCACTTAAAATGAAGACAGTCATAAGATGTGAAAAACAATACAAAATGTGAACATTAAGTGCACATGAGTGTTGTATGAGATAAGAAGTTCACATTCTAATGATTTTTTGCCTTATTTTGTTTATATTTTAAAACACAAGTAAAGAAAACTAGATTATCAGGTCAGGTTCTCGTAATTCCGAGTCTTCGCAAATCGCGTCTTACGTAATTTGAGACCTTCTCACCTTAACAAAAGTTTCCAACTATCGCAAGCTCCTACTAAGGTAAGTATTACCTACTCGGGTACAAAAAGTCACAAAATTGTTGTTATGAAAATTTTTAGCCTTCCTTCAGACTAGGGACATTTTCTTCCAGAATTACTTTCGCCATCTTAAATCTTTATTTTTCGTGAAACTTTTCGAAGTTTAGACTATTATGGGTTTATTCCACTGGATGTGTGTACTTGTTATCACGTGTCGTTATTATTCTCATAACATCCGTCTAATATTTTATATTTTCCCCTAGAGTACTTTTATTAAAATTTATGTACTTTCATTATATTGTATAATACAAAAACGAATCATAATTAACTTGTTCAAATGTAAATCTAATTATTTTTATTACGTGTATTTATCTGAATCGATATAGACGATATGCATGCACGGATGGAATGGGTAGCCTCTTGATATTGTTATTATCATTTAACAGGATGATCCCCCCACCCCATCCTTCTCCAGGACCTGCCACGCGGTGCACGGATGCTGAGCCTTATTTATTAAAACAATTTCGGGAGCAGTTATGATCCTTTACCGGCCTTTTCCCTTTAATATGAGTAGAGATGGGTCAGCTCTTAAATATCTAAACCTATCTGATCCTCATTACTATAATAGAAAATATTATTTTAATCTTATCAAGGGCTATTGGAATTAACAAATCGGGATTATATAAAGAGTATGTTCACTGGCGTGTGCCAGCAACACTAACAAACCATTGCGCCGTTTCCCCGAATGGATTGGCAGAGGGAATGATGGACATAGATAGAGTCGTGTGGCACTAATCTATCCTGACACACCTCTCTAGCTTTCTCCACATTCATACAGCTAGCCATACATGCATATCGATTCTTTCGACTTCAAACAAGCCCTACCTTTAAAATTCTATTTATTTTTGTCATGCTTTTCTCGGCTTCGCAATCCATTCACATGCTTCCTAATCAATCTTTCTTCATCCATGAATTCCACGTGTCCATACCATCACACTGATCCTTTTATAATTTGATTCACAATCCTTTCGTCCGTTCGAGAGTATTTCGCGCTATCGTCATTTGAAATTCTATATTACATCGTTTAACCAAATATACGTGTGCCAACGATATACATAATTGCCATATCAGAAAAAAATCTACTCGAATCATTTGAAGCTTTGTCTTCATATTAACTGGAGATTAACCGAACCAGGCGTGAAGGCGGTCACTACAAGCCGTCCTGATCCAACCAACATGCTTTAAGGACTGTGGATCTATAATACAGTAGTAGTAATGATCCTTTAGTCCTTTTGTACAAAAGGGAAATTTGATTAAAATATCCAGTAGATCATAAATTACTCAAATTATATGTATTGTATCATAATTTATATTTCATAATCATTGGACATTATAGAAATATGTTTTTTTTTATGAAAGTGTGCTTTCAATGATTCGCAAATAGAAACCGGTTTATTATGCTTCGGAACATCACTATTTGTATCCTTTTACGACTTACATAATAATTCTGGGAAGAGTTCCTGTATTTAGGTCAAGGCTCCCGAGATCTTGTTTCAACTCCAACAAGGGTGAATAATTAGCATTTAACATATTATTGTATTAACAAACAGTCTTGTTGTTTTTATGTTCCATCACTCTTGCACGTGCGCCTTATCTCGGGCATAGACTCCAGATTTTGGAAACACATTTACGATGCTTTTCAATTTTTATGAAAAATTTTAAAACCGATTTTAATTTAAATAAAAATTCCCCTATTATTCTTAATTTCAACTAGTAAGATACGGTGGTTATAAAATGATGTAACATTTATTTCTTCTTCTTCTTTTCAGACAATTTTACTCCACTAATGAATATAGGCCTCTTCTAAACTCTTCCAATATTTTCTATCTTGGGTTATCTGTTGCCACCTACGCAAGTTGGATAATATCATCCATCCACCTTTATTGTGGTTTTCCTATGCTTTTTTTATATTCTAAATTAAAGAAGTTCTCTTCGATAATAAAAAGCATGCAACTTATGAGAAAAATATCTGCGGTGCGCTGCACTCTCGTGATTTCCTGAAATATTTTGTACACAGTAATAATAGCGTATTAAAATTAACTTTATGATTTATATGAATTGTGGTTCAACAGGCTGATTTCTCTTGATGTACCTTTATGTTAATTTGTCAACCCCAATCTTCGCAAACGTCAGATTACCCCGCAATTATTCCGACAAACAATCAAACCCAACCCCTAAACTAAGGCGAAACATTAGCTCGTCATTCGAGCGACGCGCGCTGGTTCCCAATTTCACGCTCGAAGCGCGAACGCCTTTGAAGCCCAATACAAAGTTCCTGACTCAGAAGCTCACGAGCGCAGCCTTGGCGATGTATCCGGTGGCGGCTGCGCCACTGCGAGCGGATGACATTGACACGTGATATTTGAATAGCGACTCTCTTTTAGGCCGTACAAGTGGTATTATAGAATTACGCCGTTTACTCCAGTTCCTTTGAACACAAGTATTCAATAAATAGTTAACGTATCTTTTCTAAAAAAATTGTTTTATTTTATCGGATTGACATTTTAAGGCTTTCTAATACGTTATTAAATATTTGATAATGCCTTAAAAATTATTACATTAGATTATTCCCATAATAAATTACACAATTAAACTTCTAGAAAACAGACGTTTTCATTCGTAGGATTTATTTAATGGAGTTTTACATCATTGTTTAAGAATCAATAAAAATCCAATAAATTATTTCAAGGTTTTCTTGACGTTCGATTACGTGGTTTTTTATCTTTAATTTACATTACTAAAAGTTTATATCTTAAAAAATTGTTTATTCTAAATATATTTTTAAAATCATCTTACCTTATTGATGTTGGTTTCAATGGAAGACATCACGGGAAATTATTATATACTCGTACAAGTGATCGGGCGCTAAGAAATGCACATTTGCATGACCAATTAAAAATATGAAAAATGTTCACCATCATGTTAAGCCGTCTGACGTATCTTCACATCAGCGACACTAGTGGACGGTTAATTTTGCATCTCGGAAACCGAAACAGTATTAGTTGATGCTGATGTAAAAGCTCTATCGAATAGAGAAAATTCTATTCAGCTTATATCGCGAAGATAAATGAATTGTATTTTATACTTTCGTATGAAGCACTTCATTTATAGTGTGACATTATAAAATATAATAATAATGCATTTGTAAAATATGTATTATATATAAACCCCTTTATTCATCATAATCACCAACCGGTTTCGCTTCCGCCGGAGCTTCGTCAGGGTAACAGAAAGTTCTGTTACTCTGGTATTCTGTTACCCTGACGATGCTCCGGCGCGGCGGGAGCGAGACCGGTTGGTGTTTATGACGAATAAAGTTGTTTATATACAAATTTTACAAGTGTATTCTTATTAAATTGAATTGTATTTTATTTTCCACATAGCACCCTGTTAATAAAGGTTCTCATGCTTTAGTACCTACGTAGGTAGATTTACGACTTTTCGCTTTCTTTTGAACGTTTCCCTGTCTTTCTACTCTCCGTTTATTCTGCTTTATACCGCAGTTCTTCAGCTCTGTGTAGATTAAAACCAACTTATATCATCATTTAAAATTTCCCCTTGACCCGCGTACTCCTTGCTTTTATTTCACTTTTTCACTTGCGTACTTTTTCATTAACTCTTCCACCAGAGAGTGAGCCTTTAGCCGTTTCCCCGTTTGTCGGTAAACAGCTGTTCGAGCTTTTTTCATTTTAACTTTTTTAATTTGATGCTCCATTTTTCTTCATACTTTTTTCCCATATTAATAAGATTTCGTATTTAACCTTTACATGTTTAAGTAAGGTGTATCATTTTTGATAAAATTAAAAGAATTGAAATGAGTATAACAACAATATATGATGTAACGAGTAATCAAATCCTTCCCGCAAATATATTCCAAAAAAGGAACATAATTTGGCAATAGTTCTTTAATAATGACTCTTTATTTTATGTCAAATCAATTGATTATTGTTTCTTGAACAAGTCGTAAAACTCCAAATTAAATAATTAACCTGTCTAAACCCTTAAGACAGGCGAAACTTGTCATTAACATAAAATATAATACAACTTTCATTCGTATTAATTGAAGTCACTTAACTGTATCGAATAAAATGAAATGAAGCTCAATTGCGTATTTTGTATGGAACTGTAATATGAAACAAGATTATTGGATCGAGTCTCCTCGCACCCACATAATTACTGGAGCCAAGTCTTGTGAGTCGCACTGCCTGAGGGAGGGTTAATAAACTCGCAATTGTAATTTAATTTGCTTTAACGAGACATTTGGGGGTTGAATGATCCTCGGAATATCTCGTTTCATATTCAGCTCATCACGTCCCCAATTAATCAATTAGCTAATGTATTGGAAACTGAGCGACGCCAGTGATTTGATATTTTTCACGGTCCCGTGAAGTTCATTTTGAGACAACATTTTCTGATCGTTTTACGTGTTATGATAATGTCTAACAATTTGTTTGAATTGTTTGATTGTGTGAAACTTTTTCACCATATTGACTTCCTCATATTCTCATATTCATATTCAACAAATAGAAATATATCGGCTGAAGCAAAGATGGCAATGAACAATAGGGTTCTAGTGCCTACCCTTATGTATGGATAAATGCCATTGAAATGAGATCACTAAGAAGAATGTGCATTAAAACAATATATGATAGAATACCTAATGAAGAAGTTAGAAAGGAATTTAAGATGGATACGTTCTAAATAAAATTAGGAAAGAGTCACTAGGATGTATTGAACATATGAAACTAATGGATTAGGGAAGATTATTTAAATTGTAAATAAAACACTTGTTTTTCACCACTTGAGTATTATATTTTACACCGTGTGTGTGTGTGTGTGTGTGTGTGTGTGTGTGTGTGTGTGTGTGTGTGTAAAATATAATACTCTTTACTACAGTAAAATAATGTGTAAAATATAATACTCAAGTGGTGAAAAACAAGTGTTTTATTTACAATTTAATCATGTCCTACCACAAAGTGAATGCCGAAACAATAAATAACATAAGATTATTTAAAATAAATATACAAGTAGTGTGAATGGAAAAAGAAATCTTGGCAGGCCAAGGTAGACATTTTATGACCTAATTAATCAATTACTGAAAGGAACTGCCGTGTTCGAAGTGGGAATCGATGAGCGTACGTGTCACGGTGTATCAAAATGGAGGAGCCGCGAGAGTTGTGTCAGGATAGAACAGTGTGGCGGTCCATCATCTTTTCTTACTTCTCCGGGGAAACGGCGTGATAGTTGGTCAATTAGTTAATTAGTCAATCACTCTGTAGTAACATGAAAGTTTCAATTACATTAAGAAAGCTTCGCGTTTTGTGGCAGCACTAGATTGATTTCCGTTCAAACTATACTAACTCCACCACATTTTTCTCATTTTGCCTGGGGAATGATGGGAAACTCTTTACTTAATTTAACATTTGAATTTTGCGTTTTATAATAGATTTTCTTTTAGTTATTACGACATGACATGGTTTGCCCTAATAAGACTTTTAAATGCTAACTTTAAAATACCAACAAAATAACTTATTATTATTTTAATAATTACACATACCCAAAATTGGACATGAATTTAAGTTAATTCGGATTTTTATAATATTTTTTTAGTTTTAATGGCTTTTTTAATTTCAAAATTTTTAGTATTATTTAGTGTTAATCAACTGGTTCATTCATTAAAAAGGGCATTGAAACTTTACACAAAAATAATATTATACTTAGAAAATTAAAAATAACTCCTTTTAATCCATTAATTATTTAAAAAATATTTAAAAACACGACATGTTTCGGAGAATACCTTCATCTTCAGGTGTAAAAATATAAAATTATATTTTTACACCTGAAGATGGAGTATCCTCCGAAATATTATATGTTGTGTTTTTTAATATTTTTTTAATAATTAGTGGATTAAACAAAGCTATTTTTAATTTCCTAAGTATATTACTATGGAATTCCACAGTAATATACTAAGCCTTAGCGTTCAATAAAAATAATATTGTAGCAAAATGTCGAATGCTGTGAAATTACGTTATTATTCAAGTTAATAAAAATAGTTTTGTGTTCTTTTTTTATTACTATTATATAATATTTTCATAATTTTATTTGCTTTATTATTTTAATACAGACGATGACAAAAGGACGTGTGCGCTTTTATTATTTTAGAACAGAAGATCTTACTTCAAATAATCTTTCCAATCTGAATGCGATCGGATGCGGCGCTCTCGTATTAGAATTGTATGAGGCCAGTGAGTCAGTCCATTATGTGGTAGACCTTGCGCATCTGATAGATAGTATACTCGTACACTCAGAAAACATATGAAACCAACTTATTTGGAAATACGCGGGAGAACAGAACAATCAAAATTTCTATAAAGCGGATTACCTCATGTTGCGTGATTAAAACTGGTGTCGCGGCCTTGATGATTATTTTAATATGTAAACAACGCATTCGTTTCAACTGACACCTTCTCAAATTTCAGTTGAATGTGTACTATTTCATGTGAAGTGTTCATAATATCGTTCCTATTAAATAACTACAAAAGCGGAAATTGAGAACCTTCTTAGAAAACTTGTTACATGTGACTTTCAAGAAACTCCTCTTAACTTCTGTTGGGACAAAATGTTAAGTTAGAAATACGATTCTTTCTCGTTGAAGCTGTATTGAATTGTGTTTTATGGAAACAGTATATACTCGTATAAAACGTTGTCAGACTTCAAACAAATTGTGTATGAAAATGTTCATACCTGAAACTGAATTCATCTGCCAAAAAGTAGAATCAATTAAACCCAAAAGATACTGTAATCTAGAAGTTTTATTATATTTCATGCATCAAATATTTGATAATGCCCTTGCATGGCTATATATGTCATTCTCATAAGATAAAATAAAATTTTAAGAAAAGAAACTATTTAATTTCCCCTTAATTAATTCAAAAACAGTTTAACATCAATGTTCAAGAATAGATAGATTCGCTATATTGTGTATTTAACATTATCTTATATTTTCCAATTGGTGTAAATTTTACAAATACATAATGTTAGTTGATTCTGAATTGGTCCATTTATATCACCAAAGTATACTTTTTAAGACAGATAATAATTATGGTATGTCATTTTTTTATAACCGTAAACCTTTAGAGGCATTATTAATTAATTTGTCATTTAAACTAAAATTCCGTTTTATAATGTGATGACAAATGTTTTACTGTTTCCGCCATGTGTCATACGTCACATGTCACGACATCCCCGCCGTATATTTTAACATTGAAACACAGATCTTTTATCTTCTCATCCATCCTCTCACTAATTCCCGGAGCTCCTTCAAGTGTGTAATAAAATTTGAGGCGTTAGGCATCGCAAGTGTTAAATGCCAAATTCGTTAAAGTTCAATAATACTTTTTACAATTAACATCAATTCTATAAAAAAAAATATATCTTTTTAACTTGAAGTTTCATAGATTGCTTAAATTATATAGATATTATAAGAATTAATTAATTATATCTCAATAAAGACGAAGATGTAAATTATTTGAAAACAGAATAGGGTGTATTGGTTAGATTAAGCGATCGTTTTATGAAATACAAAATTCCCGCAATCGCTTAACTCAACCAATGACAGGTCATAAGTCCTGTAAACGCCTCGACCACCATATTCTGTTTCCATATAATTTACATCTTCGTCTCTATTGAGAGACAATTAATCTT
Organism: Lepidostoma basale; assembly: GCA_022606425.2. Lineage (NCBI taxonomy): Eukaryota > Metazoa > Arthropoda > Insecta > Trichoptera > Lepidostomatidae > Lepidostoma > Lepidostoma basale. The sequence continues at coordinate 261,587 of JAHDVF020000842.1, read as the reverse complement.
CAATGATTAACCCGTAATGGGTAAAATCCAGTATTTGTATACATTCAAAACAAAATAAGAATTAATATCAATAACTTCTTGTATTTCGCAGTTTCAATCTCAGCGATTGGTTTGAAGCATAGAGTTCAGTATTGTCTTCTACTGCGCTCGGTTTTCTTACGAAAAACTTACCAATCCTTTTACTCTCATATCTTGTTACGTAATAGCATTTTAAGGAATATCATAAAGCGGTTTTTATGCCTATTGCAAACTCAACGCCCTGCAAGTCGGCAGTCTCAGACAGATTTTTCATCTTGATATCATTTTGATGCGAACACGTGCCAATTTTTAATAATTTTTATATTGCAAAATCTTGCCATAAAATCCACTCGGTATTAATAATGTGTGAGTGTCTCACACCTAGCTGTTAGACTCGACTAAGGTTTTTGAATTAGAGTAATATTATATTTAAATAATATATTATTTTTCATGTGTTTATAATTATTTTTTAATATTCATACAAATATAAATTTTGACTTTCACAGATGGAGAAACATGGTACTAGAGAAAAAATGGTATCTTAGGAAGAAAGAATAGATATAATTCTATTATCTCATTATTTATAATATAAGAATATTAATGCCCACAAAGTGGAATATTTGTGACCTGTGACAAGGGGAAAAATACGAGTTGCTGCACCTGATCAGTGAGGGGAAAGTAAAGGGTCTACGAGGTATTGGCAGGAAGCGAATCTCCTGGCTCCATAACTGGACTGGTTTGAGGAACATTGGGGAGCTTTTTCGAGTTGCTAGGGACAGAGACTTCTTCTCTCGGGTGATAGTCAACGTCACGGTCGGGGAGATCTGACATGACACTGGAAGAAAATGGAGATTTATATATCACGAACGATGAACTCAATATACTCGTATATTCAGGCTAATAATCTTCTTCTTCTTCTGCTTTATTTAGGACTGTGTCCTGTTATTTCTCGGAGCTTGTTCCTGTGATGTAGATGTCTAACTTTCTCGCCATCTTTTAGGTGGTCTTCCTGCAGGTCGATTTCTTGTTCGTGCTTTATTTGCGGCTATATTTATCACTCTTTTAGAACATGCTCTTTCCACATGATCTCTCCAGTAGCGTCTTCTTAGTCTTCTCCATCGCATGACATCTTCTACATTGCAGATCTTTCTTATTTCAGAATTTCTTATTCTATCTCGGAGTGTCGTTCCCGCAACAGATCGGAGAGTGTTCAGTTCTCAAGATGAGATATTGTAGATAGTGTACTATATACTTGCAAAATTATAAACATAATGCACGCTCTCATCTAGAGACTGAATAAAATATGCTTCAGGGTTAAAGAAATTATTATCTATACCTAATGATACAAAATATCGTTTAAAGGAGGACATTTGGTAATTTTGATGGTATCGAAGCCATAAACAATTCCAAACTATAAATATTGGCAAAGCTAAAGGCTATATTTTGATAAAGAACAACATCTCAGCAGCTTCACATAATAGTTTCTGTTGATATTATTTTCACCATATTAAGCAAAAATGTATTGAATAATTCTCTACATTTAAGATATATTTGAAAGATGTACGTATGATTATTTAAATGTTGTTAAACTGATATTTAACATTAAGCCAAAGAAAATTTTGTGCCCACGAATAAAATAATATTCATTTTCTGACCTTCGATATAAGACCACAATATTAGATATTAGATAACCATGTTTGAAAAAGGGAGAAAGGGCAAAGCAAAAAGGATGTACCTTAATCGATATTCCGGTTACATAGAAATTGTATTATGTTATGAAGGTACTAAAAAGGGTTCATTTTGAAAATGTTAATTATATTGAATTTATTGTTTCTTGAACAATGATGTAAAACTCCATATTAAATAATTAATATAAATGAAATCGTCTGTCTTCAGGGAGTTTTATTAAATTTTATCAAATGTCATAGAACATAATGCAATCATTTGATGATGTCTTAGAAGGGCGAAACATGTCATTCCATATAAAATTGAATAAAACTCCTAGAAGACAGACGTTTTCTTTTATATTAATTATCGATATTGAAATAAGAATATGGCTCGTTCACACAAATTTTATAATACTTGTATTACAAGAAATTGATTATAAAAATACACCAGTTTTCCCTCCGCGCCTGCCTTGCAGGTAGCACGCAATCCGCACAGCATCTCGCTCTGCGCACCTTTTACTTCTAAATACTTTATTCCGCTTAGGTCGATTTGAAAAACCTAATTCGGATATGTTATCATATCGTCATCAAATTGTCAATTCAGTTGCTTGTGAACTCATCAGTACCAAGAGCCACGAACATCAGTTAAGGACATCACAACTTGAAATATTCCTCGGAATAGAGTGTTCAATTAATTTTCTAGTGCCGGCCTCCGCCAAACAGCCCTGGTATAGCAGAATATTATTATAATAGCTAGTCGCTGTATGCCCGGGGAGGCGAGAGTGATGCATGACTCTCGCAATATTTAAAAGCTTTTTCGGAAATAACGTCCATCTGAAAACACGCCCGACCCACCTCTAACCTCCATATACGAGTACCGTACTTACGGCTCATGTTATTATTAAACACTTTCATGTGGAATGTGCGATTAACATTACGACCGTTTATTTTTCAAAAGTACTGATATCCCTTCAGAGACAGTTTGTTTAAAGTATGTATCGACTCCTAAAACTAAGATTTATTGTTTCTTGAACAATGATGTAAAACTCCACATTAAATAATTCATACGAATAAAAACGTCTATTTTCTAGAAGTAATATTATAATTTTTGAAAACAACATGTTTTCTTTTACTAAGGTATTATCAAATGTCAAATGACATTTTATAATGCCTTAGAAAGGTAAAACATATCATTTCTATAAATTAAAACTTCAAAATTCGTTACAATTTATAGAAAAATTTCAAAACAAGACTTCTAGAAAACAGACTTTTTCGTTCGTATTAATTATGAAAATTATCATTAATGAGTTTATGGTTTTTAATATATTTAATTGGAATGAAATAAACTATCCATCTTTAATCTATAATAAATGAATTACTTAAAACATTAAACTTAGTGCTCTGTGGAAAAATACTTTGATGTTTTTACAATGGCGTCAATGATTATTTATCTAAAACCGATAATAAGATTACTTTTTGAAATTAAATATTAGAAATAGACAATCTTAAAATAGCAAATTTTAATATTATCAATAATATTTGTGTAAATGGAAATAAATCAGCACTTTTTCTGAGCTGATGTATTTAGTTTTATTGCTTGCAGGAGAAGATTCAACTGGGAGAGCTGATGCTGTCCTTGTGCTATCTTCCGACGGCGGGAAGACTTACACTCACCATCATCAAGGGGCGGAATCTCAAAGCCATGGACATAACGGGATCATCAGGTACTCAGCTCTTTTTCAGATTTTTTTCTCCCAAACTTTCCTCAGACTATATTAAAACAAATAAATAATTTTGATAAAACTGCAAGAGTATAATTTTTTTTAATAATTACTGCGGTGTAATGTTGGCGATGGAAGAAGAATAACCCTCACACACAACACTTTATACATTTCTAATGAATCATTACATTTTCCACTTTTGAGTTTATTTTTCTCGACGTGTTTCGAGAATATTTCTTCGTCATTGTGAGAATTAAACAATATCTTTTGAGTGCATTGTTTCTTGAGCAACGGTGTAAAACTTAAATTAAATAATTCATACGAATATAAACGTCTGTTTTCTAGAAGTAAACGTGTCATTCCCATAAAATGTAATAAAACTTCTAGAAAACAGACCTTCTACCGAGTATGAAGGTATAATATTTTTTAAATATAACAAATGAAAAAATATGCCAAAATATGCTCGTATATGCCAAAATGAAAAAATAATATTTTGATTTATAAAGATATCAGGACTACGTAATTTCAGTTTTAACTCCTTTGCGATGAGGTTCGCAACCCATCATAACGCGTCTCTCGTGAGAGCGAAAAGAAAAGGATGGTGTGGCAGTCCATTCTTTCTGCCTGCCCTTTCGGAGAGACGGCGTGATGGTTGGTTAGTTAGTTAATTCACTTTATCAAAATAATATCATGATGATAGTATTTTTAGTTTTTTGCTCTTCCGATCTTAAAAAGATACATAATGCAATGCTGATGTTACACGTACTTGACGATAGGGTTATTGTTCACATCATTTCCAATCTAATGGAATATCGCAGTGAGACACAAATATTATTATTGTACACTAATAATATTTGTATATAAGCTTGGAGACCAAATCATATACTCGTATATCATCTGCTACGCTGACGACGCGGTAATATTGTCTGAAAACGAAGACGTTAGACGTATATATTGCAGATTTCACACCGCTAGTTTAAAAGACTACATGGAAATTACAACAACCAAAACTAAAAGCAAGATTTTCTCAAAACAACTTGTGAGATATGATCTAGCCCTTGAAAATACATCCAATTAACAGGTGATTGAATTCAAATTCTTGGTGTCAATATACTGAGGCATAGTGATGTTCTCGAAGAAGTGAAAAACCAGGTGACGAAAGCTTCGATTGTATCAGGATGCTTGAATAAAATAATATGGAAAAACGAAGACATTGACACTGAAGAGTAAAGTTCGAATTTACAAGACCTGTGTCAGACCGATAACGACACATAAAAATGAAACAAGAGCAGACACAGTTCACACTAAATCACTTCTCAGAACCACAAAGATGAAAACCCTAAGAAAAACAGCAGGCAGGACTCTACGCGACAGAATGAGAAACACGAGCTTCAGAAAGATGTGTGGTATCCAGGATGTTGTCAGATGGGGGAGACAGCGAAGAAGGTATTGGAGGGACCATATAGAATGAATGGATACCCAGGGATTACCACACATTTTCCTACACGGGAAACCAGAAAGAAGAAGAACGCCTGGAAGACCCCCCAGACTTGACTAGAAAGACTGCTGGGAAGCCACTTTGCAAGAGGCAACAAAATCTACAATGATAGAACCTAGCGGCATCCAACCAGTTTAAGAAGAAAATAATACATTTGTGTTATGAGAATAAATTAAACTTTTTTATTGATGGTTAGTTTTGTAAAACTCCATTATTAATTTATAATATAATAATAAACATGATTTTTTAGTTATTTTACTTGGATTTAATTTATATAAGTTATATAAATAGTGACAAATTCTCAAACTCTTTGAGAATGCCCTCGCAAGGCGACACAAATTTGTCACTGTATAATTTATTAAATTAAATCCAAGTAAAACCACTACACAATCGTGTTGACTATTATAAATTAAACTTTGTTTTAGATAGACGTTCAAGTTCCTTGACTCTTCCAATTTATCATAAATGTACAATATATAGCATTCTGCAAAAAAGGCAACCTTTTTAACCCAACAAAAAATATAATATAATCCTCCTTTGATACTAAACAAATGTTTGTTGAATCGATTTTTTACGATAATACGAATACCACATCACGACGAATAATAATTGCGGAAGCTTACGGAGTTGATATCATTCAATAAATCAAACCTCGCTATTGACATTGATTTGAGAGATTCTCTGCTGTTTGCAGATATTCCCCATCTTCAAAGGGCGACGCAGGTATATTCTGTTGGGATTTGACTTGACTTACAAAAAACTTTATCCTTTCAGCCGTGAAAATCTGTATGATGTACGAGGGCAAATAATATTCAAAAGAATCGTTGATTTTTCCAATAGAGAATCGAAATCTTCTTCGTTTGCACGGTAGATCCGGATCTGTATGCGATCGCTTTGTCTGATGCCATGTCAATATTATCTGCAGAATGACTTCCTATCAGCTCCCCTTACTCCCGGATTATTTTGGTTGAATTCCAAATATTTCGTTAATAATATTAATTTTGAATTTCATTGTAATTATTATAAAGACAGTGAGTTTGCTATTTTCAGTGTTTGAAAAATATTATAATATTATATCTTTAAAAATATGTTAAAATATAGGAAAAGGAAAAAAAGAACCTACGTACGCTTATGTACATAATGGTGTCTAGAAATAATCACATTGTACGAGTATATTTCCAAATTTGAAGACTGACATTTCAATCAAATGGCAAATTCATGATTTCGTTTCAATTTATGAAGTAATTTTCAATAACACTAAATCATTGTAGTGATCTTTGTCTCACAGATGTTATTAATTAGTTTGTATTCACGACTTTAGATTAACTAACTAACTAACTAACTAACCATCACGCCGTCTCCCTGAAGGGGTAGGCAGAAAGAATGGACTGTCACACTTTTCTTTCCTGACATATTTCTCTCGCTTCCTCGCTTCATACATCGTGTCATGCACGCGCGTCGATTTCTCTGACTCCTCACATGGCCGACATTTAATATTTGATTTATTTGATCGTGCCACGTTTTCCTCGGTGTTCCTCTATTTCTGGTTCCATTTACATCGATAACATATACTTTTTTTACCATTCTTTCTTCATTCATTCATAGAATTAGATTTATTAGATTATCTTTTAAAAAATTTACAGAACTACTGGGTAACAATGTAATTATTTTTGCTGGCATATTTACTGGCATCAAATTATCTAAAAAAAAAAACATGGAATATGTACGCTTTTATTAACATATTTATTTATATAAAATATGTGCCTTACTCTAGAGAAAAATGTTAAATAAACAGGTAAGTCTTCTGAATTATTATTTCGTGAGCATTTAAAATAAACCTTCGTATTACCCTTTAATTTTAAATCGTAGTCTGAATGTTGCCTTATATTAGAATCATTTAATTTTAGTGATGCTCATTTCAAACACAAGATTCAAGAGTAACAGTTATAACCAAAGTTTCCAATATTGAATTTCAGTTGCCCCGATCCCGTACTTTTCTTGTCACTGATTAGCCTGTGGGAATGATAACTAGATTTCACAACGTACAACTATTTTGAATATTCTGCTCGCGAGATGATAACTAATTCTCTAACATTTATGCTGTATAGAAAGTGGCGTGATATTATGTATATTTATATGTAATTAAATTTACGGTTATTGAAATTAATGTGCTATATGCTTTGATAGAATAGTAGAAAAAAACACCGATTTGAAAGAAATATAAACTCTCTCGCAATTCGTATAACGTCAAGTAAATTTATTTGAACTAGGCTGAACATACGCCATGCATCATACGTAGCCTCATTTCTATCAGTTTTATTTTAGTTCTAATTAATTAGAATCTCCTAAGTTATTTACTCTCGCGGCATATGTACCCGTAACAGACACGTCTCCGGATTTATCTTCAGCCCGCGGAGAAGTGTGCCGGGATTTTAGTTAGTACGTGAGACCAATGTTAATTTTGCCGCTAACATTCATCTTATTCCACAAATCCACAGCCTCCTGTATTTATCTAATTAAAAATAACGTGTCTGGTTTATCTGATTGCCAATATAACGTCGATTTAACAATTTGAAAGATCCCTTAACGCAAGTTCAAATGAGTTATATAATTTAAATTCAGTTTAATTGGAATCTTATTCCGTCTTTGTAGTTATCCTAAAAAGCCAGACAGAAACATTATGTCATTAAAAATATATTCAAAATAGTTTCCACGAAATCTTTTAAAAAAGATTCAATGCAAATCGCTGAAATTTTAAGATTATATAATAATATAAAGCAGCCGAAATTATATAAATAATATCCCTCAAAATAATCGCTTAGGTGATATGGACATGCAAATCAAAGGAATAAATAAATAATGGTGAAACAATGTACCCAAATGATGTGAACTCAACACGAAGTCTAGTCGAACATGTCAATCAATCAATTAGTGCTCGCCACACTGCACTGGTGTGAAAAACTGATTCGTGAACCTAAATATATACCTAAACCTAAACTATTAAATATTCAGTAAAGGGGTTTCAACGAGAGCTTTTGAAATCATATTTAATTCAATAAAGCTTTCTTCGTTACATGTTCAAAACAGCATACGGAAACATAGTTAGTAGAGGGCATGTAGGGATGAACTTTACCAGCATATGTGCAATATTCTTGTTTATTTTGTTTTAATTCTGTCCAAATGAAATCAATTGGAATTGATTGTTTTAATGTGAATTGAGAAATGGCAATGCATCAAACAAACCAAGTGATAAATATTTTCTATTATATCTTCATATTTAATGAACATGGGTTTGATTGATACAGTGCCGTTAATTGTTAATTTATTAGATTTATCTGTTTTAATCCGTGATTTATAATTCCCCACATTAATGTTAATACGAGAGATCTGTGCTGTTAACGTGAAACATGTGCCATTCATTATAATTTATTATACCACGAAACTCAGCACGTGAATGTTTCGAACAATTCAATAATCATGGAACGTGAGGGACGCTTCGCATTTTTTTATCTATAAAATAATTCAAGCGATACTAGATAATAACATTTATGGGAATCTATTTCAACTATCCGCGACACAACAGATGCTGGCATTGGCCAGTAAAATTTTCGAATACTCGAAGGACCAACGAATCACCCTTGAAGTATTAAAATTCATTATTGATACATGATAGAGCCTCTGGATGAACTCCTTCAAGCTAGTTTTATGATGGATATAAAACATGATAAAAATATGATAACGTTTGAAATTCAATGAAACTATATACTTTCAACGATTTTTTTATGAATTAAAACACTGTTTTTTCTACTTTTGAGTTTATTTTTCTCGACATGTTTCGAAGGCTAACACCTTCATCATCGGGAAAACGATATAAACTCGAAAGTGTTTAATTCATAATCAATAAATCGTCATTGTGGAATTCCACAGTGTAAACGCCAAGCGGTTACACCACCTTGGCACTCGGAAAAATAGATTTTAAAATATAATTTTTTTGAAACAGCCATTATAAATAATTAAATGTTCTTTATTTTATACATGTACATAGTATTTTTATAAACAATTAACAATAATAAATATTCAAAAAAAGGCGGACATACAAGCCGATATGTAGAACCATGTTTTGAAAATCTTTGTTGATAGTTTATTATTAAGAATTACATTAGAAATCAAGTGACGTAGGGATATGAATTTATTTATTTTTTATAGAAATGGCAGCTGTTTGAAAAAAAAACTCAAATTTTCATTCAAATTTTGAGTTTAAAAAGAAATATAACTTTTGAACATGACACCCAATAAAAAAAAACTACTTCACATTGTATATAATACAATGGAGAATTACTATAATAAATTTCAAGCAAATCGGGTGAGTAGATCATGAGATATCGCGTACACCGTTTTGAAAAAAATAGTTTCAAGAAAAACGCAATAGTAAAAAAAAGTATGACATCAGCGTCTTTAAATAAAATAATTTTTTAAATTACATTTAATCTGCAATTCATGAACCGTGCATGAGGTCTTCTATTGTTGCTGTGGTGTCCTCTGATTCCTTTTGATCTCTTCTGATTTTTTGAAAATTTCAGGGTGGTGTAACCGCTTAAGTTTATCTAACTACTTTTCTTAAAATATGCTTCGTTAATATCCTGTTTGTCACCTAAACGATTAAAATGATGCATTTACCCGAATAATGCTTTGAGGTCAATAATAATCTGGATATGCTTTAATTTGTTCTGTAGTGTTAAATATAATTATGCTTGTACAAAATTATGACGACTTTCGTGGCAGAGTAGCAAGAGAAAAAAAATAATATCATGGATAAAAACCACATCATATTAATCTTACAGTGTGGAAAAATTGGGGACCGACCATCGGAAGCACTTTTCAAATACGGGATCATATTTACACTAAACGTATTAGAGTGGTTATTAACCGAAAAAATCTAAACCACTCTATATCCAAAATGAATGGACTTTTCGCAATTTTCGTACCAAATATTATTTTTGTGCGAAACACGAAATGTAGAACTTCAAACGAAACCGTAGCACGTGTCTGTCTGGGCGGAACAAGGCAGTGCTGGATGTGGTGACCGAAAATATTTATATAATTACCCTTTTTATACCTTTTGTAGAGGAATTTTATAAGTCCATAAAACAAGATAATATTGTATGCATTTAAATTTCTCCTTGCATTTAAAATCCTCCCAGCTCCTGATTATACCTCAGTCTCCACACTTCACCTTCACAGAGAAGCCCAAAGACTTTTCTCAACGCATTCCTTCCAAAGATCAGCGGCGCATTTTCGTCCCTTTTGCTCAATACCCAACACTCTGCACCATACAGGTATACAAGTACTAAATTTGATGTACACAATATATTAGGTCCTTACATATGAAATTGGCGTTTTGCCGTACTGGCAACTTTGATCTCAAATATCTTCTCTTTGGTTAGGAATTCCAAATTCAAATTCATACAGCTATTTACTCAAGTATTTGTGTTTCGAAAATTATAATTCATTTGTTTTTTCCTCAATTGTTTTTTTTCTTTGCGTCACTCAGTTTACAAAATGGAAAACTTGAAATATCGCGTTATTTACGAGTACGAGTTCCACCGTGGCACCAGTGCTGCAGAAACGGCTCGAAGGATTAATGATGTGTATGGTGACGGTGCCGCAAAAGAAAACACAGTGCGTTTTTGGTTCCAACGTTTTCGTTCTGGAAATTTCGACCTGCAGAACAAGCCCCGTGGACGGCCGGAGACCAAAGTTGATAATGAAGAATTGAAGGCTATTGTGGAAGCGGATCCATCGCAAACCACGTCCGAGTTAGCTGCAGGCTGCGGTGTTAGTGATAAAACTGTTTTAATCCACTTGAAGCAAATTGGGAAGGTGAAAAAGCTTGAAAGGTGGGTACCTCACGAATTGAGTGAAGCAAATCAACAAACGCGCGTTGACTGCTGCGTTGCATTACTCAACCGGCACAATAATGAAGGGATTTTGAATCGAATCATTACCTGTGATGAAAAGTGGATCCTGTATGATAATCGGAAGCGCTCATCGCAATGGCTGAACCCTGCCGAACCAGCCAAACCATGCCCCAAGCGAAAATTGACTCCAAAAAAGTTACTTGTGAGCGTTTGGTGGACTAGTGCTGGTGTCGTTCACTACAGCTTTCTTAAATCTGGCCAGACGATTACGGCAGATGTCTATTGTCAGCAACTGCAAACCATGATGGAAAAGCTAGCTGCTAAACAATCGAGGCTGGTTAATCGCTCTAGGCCACTGCTGCTTCATGATAACGCTAGACCACACACTGCACAACAGACGGCTACCAAATTAGAAGAGCTTCAATTGGAATGTCTAAGACATCCACCGTACTCTCCGGACCTTGCCCCAACAGATTATTATTTTTTTAGAAATTTGGATAACTTCTTGCAAGGGAAAAAATTCAACTCCGATGGGGCAGTCCAAACCGACTTCAAAGATTTTATTGATTCCCGTCCGAATGGTTTTTTAGTAAAGGGATCGATGAACTACCTATGAGATGGCAAAAGTGCATAGATAGCAATGGTACATACTTTGATTAAATAAATATATTATATTTAAAAAAAATCAACTTTATGTTCCTCCCATACAAAACGCCAATTTCATATGTAAGGACCTACTACATTATAATATTACATATATAAATTGATATCACCATCTGCGACACGACTTTATTTACATAAATATGATAAAATTCATTCATATTGGGCTGATTTTATTCTTCTTTCCTCCTCCTTCTATTCCCGTCCACTCCTGGACAAAGGCTTTCTCCATTCGCTTCCATGTCACTCTGTCCTGTGCAGACTGCATCCAGGTTATTTCGACGTGTCTGTTTTGATCATCTTTCCTCCGTAGTTGCGGTCGCCCTGCACTTCTCTTTGCCTTCCACGGTCTCCAAGTCAGCAGTCTTCTTTTTTCATCTGAGCTTCTGGCTACGTGACCTGCCCATTGCCATTTTAGAGTCGCCACCCGGTGGATGATGTCAGTGACCTTAGTTTTTTCTCTAACCGTATCGTTTCTGGCTCTGTCTCTTAGGCTTATTCCTAACATGGCTCTTTCCATGGCTCTTTGGGTCACTTGTAGTTTCTCGCACTTTGTTTGGACAGTGTAATAGTTTCAAGACCATAAGTACCAACTGGCAGAACGCAGGCTTCATAGACTTTACGTTTCAGGTTGATCGGTATTTTCCGATTTTTAAGGATGTCACTCATGTTTCCGAAAGCTGCCCAGCTTTGTCCAATTCTTCTTTTTAGCTCTGCGTTTTGGTTATCTCGGCCCAATCGAATATTGTGTCCCAGGTATGTACGAGTATATTCTTGGACATTCTGATTTATTAGGCTGGATACTTTTTTAGCCACAATATTTTTTGTATATTATATCTTTCCCGGTTTGTATATTACCTAATAACTCTCCCTCAAAAATGTGTTGACGCTTTAACGGTTATCCCTAAAATACGATAATCATAATATAAAAAAGTAAGTTCAGAAGACAAATTCTCTTCACTTTAGAGAGTACCTATCTTATCTTCCTAATGTCGAATCATCTCTCTTGTGTTCCTAATATTATGTTGTATATATGTAATATTTTACCTCTACTCAATAGATGCCTTAAACATTTATGATGTTTGTAATTTCTGTTATACTCTAATACGTATGAAAGAGCTGAAAGGGTTGAAAGAGCTGAAACTTCTTGTATGCGGATGACGCTGTCCTACTTGCAGACAACGAACATGAACTACAAATCCTGGTGAATAGTATGTATGAGGTATGCACGCGAAATGATCTGATGATGAATGTTAATAAGTCCAAGGTAATGATTTTTGAAAAATAAAAAATTATAACAGTCTGCAACATTAGCGTGAATGGTGAAAATTTGGAGCAAGTAGATGAGTTCGGGTATTTAAGTAGTATGTTTACAAAAGATGGGCGAGTGGAGAGAGATATTGAAAGAATGGTTGGGGCAGGCAACAAAGTGAATGGTGCACTTAAAGTTATCATCGCAAACAAAAACCTATCCAAAAAAGCTAGAATGGCAGTGCACAATGGTGTTCTTCTACCGATCCTTACGTATAGAAGCGAAGCATGGAACTGGCTAAAGAAGGATGAAAGTAGAATAAATGCAGTAGAAATGAGATCTCTTAGACAAATGTGTGGATACTCTGTGTATGATAGAGTTTCGAATGTAAATATAAGAAGTGAATGCGGTGCGAACGATAGTTTTATGAACTAAATAATGAAAGGATCATTAAAATGGTTTGGACATATGGAAAGATGAATGAAAAAAGAATGGTAAAAAAATTATATGTTAATGATGTGAATGGAACCAGAAATAAAGGAAGACCGAGGAAAACGTGGCACGATCAAATAAATCAAATATTGAATGTCGGCCATGTGAGGAGTCAGAGAAATCGACGCGCGTGCATGACACGATGTATGAATGTTGAGGAAGCGAGAGAAATATGTCAGGAAAGAAAAGTGTGGCAGTCCATTCTTTCATACCCCTTCGGGGAGACGGCGTGATGGTTAGTTAGTTAGTAATTTCTGTTGAGTAAATAAACTGATTTGATTTGATTTAATAATCCTATTTAAAGTATTTGAAGGTGGCACAGACAAAACAACAACAGCAGCAATAAACCATCACGCCGTAGGCAGAGAGAATGAACCGCCACACCTGACATACTTCTCTTGCTTCCTTCACATTCATACATCGAGTCATACAAGCACGTCGATTCTTCAGATTTCTAACGATTGAATTGTAAATAAAGTACAACTTATGTTTGAGCCACTTGAAGCACTGCAAATAAAGTAGTGATTGAATGCAGTGGCGTACGGAGGCAGAGCGCCCCCGGGGGTGACTTTGCTACACATTATAATGGAACGCGCGCGCAGGGGGAGACTTCCGTCCTGCTACTGTGTTGAGTTCCGAGAACACATACTATTATATATGCCATTATTAATTGATCACTGTTCCTGGAACTGACCAAAAGTACGGTTGACTGGTGTAATCTGCCGATGTTGATCCAAAATTAATGAGCTTTCCCTGGAAGATTCGTTGTGCATCAGATTATGAAACGGTTATGTATACAATTTTATTGGCTTTCATTATAGAATGTTTCATTTTAACTCTTTCCGATAACATTAGTATTCCAACAACCGTTCTATTCGGTTCTTCTTCTTCTCGTGCCATATTAGGTTTCCACGACGTTGGCCATCACTTCTGTAAAGGCTTCTCTGTCTTGCGCCCCCAAGTTCCTTATTCCAGTCATGTCTCTAATAATATTACGAAGAGGTTTGCCTTCTACCGTGAGCACGTCGTCCTTCAATCTTCCCCATTGTAATAAATTAAAGGATCTCATATTTGTCTCCACGCAAAATATGATCCAAATTGTAAAATTTAAGATTGTTTCATTTAAATGATTCTCTGCTGCGATGAGCTATCTGCGGACATCTTCATCTCAGGAACAGGCACCAATAAATGACAGGATATCGTCCTTAACCCTTTCATGGCCGCAAATAAATCACGCCGCAGTGCTCAGCAGGCCGAATATTTTTTGTCAAAATAAAACTCGTCTTAATTATTTTTTTGCTGTGTTAGAAAGAAATTATAGTTTACTAACTTAACTAATTCACTAAACGCATAATACGAAAACAAATAACTTAACACAAAGCAAACTGTGAAGAGTTATAAAAAGAAACCGATATCACTAGCAAAACACTGATAAAATTGGTGCTGACATACCGAAAACAAGTAAAAACAAATTCTTTCATAATATTATTTGAAAATTTTACAAAAACTACGCAAACGATCGATGATTCTGACAGTAAGGACATAATATTTTCGGTTGTGATAGCCCTGCAATATGACATCTGTATACTGTCAGCTGAAACAGTTTTCGAAATTTACCGATAAATCGGTTAAAAGTATTTGGAAACTTGATAAAATATTTCGGGATAACTAAAACAGAGAAGAGTGTGTGTTACGTTTCTGCCAAATTGTCAATACAAGTCAATACGGCGCAAAAATACGTCACCAAAAGTACTACCGAGATATCTCGTCTCTGGCCACACGGGCACTGCGCCGTTTGCCGAGATATCTCGTCTCTGGCAACCATCGAGTTAAAAAAATAATGATATTAAGAAATTTGATAATTTATAGAGCGCCTTTTTAATGAATTAATCATCTCAAGGCCGCTTTAGAAAAGAAGCAGAAGAAAAAAGAGATTCGAGACTACCAACTTAGTAATTGTACTGCGCAGGTATATGAGTTGGTCTACCATCTCCAACAGTTCCTTCCTGAGCTGCAACGTCATGCTATATAGTTGTCTGTTTTGCCAAACGCCATCCACATTTATCCGTTCACACTAATTATTATAACGCGATTAGCCAAATTATAAAAACAAGAAGTAGGAGCGGTACAATAAAAAGACATTCTCTAGGAGGGTGTTCTACATTCCCCGTACTTGGAGATGAACCAGATGAGAGTACATAGTTACAAATCTCCACAGTGTGCGGCCAACTATGGTGCTTAGTATAATTTAATTCTATATGTAGATACGGCTCCTGGGTTTTGTAGAGCGCTCCCTTCACACTTTATGCGGCTTTAAGGCTTTAATAAATTTGTCAAGTGAACCAAGAAAGCCCCACTTTGTCCAAATGATAAACATTTTTCAGTGTTCTTAATTTTACTTTATAATGCCACAATAGGGCTCACCTGTGCGCTCCAGGGCCAGCTCAGTAGTTCTAAACAGTATATCTGTAAGCTTAAACTAAACAATAAAAAAAAAATTATCGTTTCTTGAATAATGATGTAAAACTCCATTTTAAATTTGGTGTTTTGGCCGAAACAGTTGTCACGAAAATAAATGAAAAAAAATGTGATACCATAAACAGCGTTTTATATTATATTTGAACAATTAATTCATGTTAAATAATTAATACTAATGAAAACATGTGTTTTCTAGAATTTTATTATATTTTATGCTAATGACATGTTTCAAATGTCTTTTGATAAAACCTTAGACAGGTAAAACATGCCATTCCAATAAATTATTATGAAACATCTATAAAATAGACGTTTTCATTCGTATTAATGAATATCAAAGTTCTTGCGAGAAATGCGTAGGTATATTCTGATTTCTAAATATACCTACGTTTCTTATATTATATAATACAAAACGGACACCAAATGTAGCATTGCGCAGGTTGGATATTCTAATCCAATGTGGTTATAATCAAAGTTGCGTAAAATAAAATATCCGTACATAATGAATTTGAAAATTATGTGTTATTAAACAAGAAATGTTTTGGTGTTGTCAAAAATCCTATCTTCTTCTTCTTCTTTGCTAGTCTTCTTCCCTCCACTGCTGGATATAGGCCTCTTCCAATTTCCTCCACTCGTCTCTATCCTGCCCCCATTGTATCCAAGATTTTCCAACCCTTTTGACAATATCATCGGTCCATCTCATCGGTGGCCTTCCGACACTTCGCCTATTTGCCCATGGTCTCCAACTGAATATATTGGGCGTCCATCTGTTGCCACCCTGTCTAGCCAAGTGTCCAGCCCATTGCCATTTGAATTTTGCCACTCGGTCCATGACGTCAGCAACCCTGGTGCGGCGTCTGATTTCTTCATTCCTTATGCGGTCACGCAAGCTCACACCAAGTATTTGTCTTTCCATGGACCTCTGTGTGCACTTGAACCTGTGGACACTTTTTGCTGTAAGAGTGGTCGTCTCTAGTCCGTATGTCATCATGGGCAGTATACACATGTCGTAGACCTTTCTTTTGGGACAAACCGGTATTTCATCATTTTCAAAGACATGTCTCAGTTTACCAAAGGCGGCCCAACCCAGTCTAACTCTTCGGGGTAGCTCTGCAGTTTGATTCTCTTTTCCGAGTCTGATTTTATGACCGAGATACACATACTCTTTCACACTTTCTATCTTATTTCCCTCTATGTAAAAATCCTATAAGTACGGTATATTACGATAAGCAGGGGACTTCCGGCGCAGGTACTAGTAACCGGCAATAATTGAATACAAGTTGATAATGTAGCTTAATTATCATAGTATGTAGGTACTAGTAGGTATTGATTGCTATTAATTGGTCATCAACGCTGTTGTTAACATTTGTTTGATTTGTCAGTCCCTCGCATTTACGTTTGTATCGATCGCTCAATACCTTTAATATTACATTCACAACTAAGACACTCGATCAATAACACAGGAAACTTTCTCAAATAAACTCATATTTCACCTATTTAAAATGTTGAACGTGTCTACTCCAGTAAATAGTGGAACTTTTAAAGGTTGACAACAGGTGGCGTAGTAAACAGCCTCATAACTCATCCCCTCCTCCCCTAACTAAACCATCCCCGCTGCCACCCCTACGCAGGGCTATCTATTGTACTACGAGAATATCGCAGGTAAATAGATTTAAAAATTATACCCTCGTCTTCAGATTCATATGTTATATGAACATCAATTTAGCCTGACCAACAGTGTAAAACTCCTCTATGTAGAAAACATATTTTCTATTGGATCATCGAAAGCGACCACCATCTTCGATTATTCGCGAAAGATCTCTTTATTTTCGATCATTGTATTTAGGTGAGGAATACATTTAATATAAAATGTAAGAAAACAATTGTTGCCTTTGGTTATTATATATATTATGTAATAGCTAAGATGACAGTGCACAATTGTGTTCTTGTGCCAACCCTTATACATAATATACTCGTATATGAAAGTGAAGTATGGAACTGGTAATTGAGGAAGAATAAATGCAACAAAATGAGATACATGATGCAGATTTACCACCCAATCTTCTAAACAATCAAGAAAGGGCCAAATGCAAATATAAGAAGTGACTACAGTGCGAATGAAAGTGTTATATACAAAATAATGAAAGAGTCATTAAGATGATTTGGGCACATGAAAATAGTGAATGAAGAAAGAAGGGTAAAGAAAATAAATGCTAACGATATAAATGGAACTAGAAATAGAAACATAGAGAGAATAAACGAACGCGCGTGCATGACACGATGTTTTAATATTGAGGAAGCGAGATAAGTGTGGAGTCAGCAAAATGGCTAGTTAGTGAGTTAGTTCAATTACATCATCGAAAGCGACCGCCATCTTCGTTTATTCGAGTACGTACTCTTTATTCTCGATTAGTGTATCCATAAAATATAAGAAAACGATTGTTGCCCTTAGTCTTTTTATATTATATATTAAATACGTCACCAGAATCGGCGTGCTGACATCCCTGTGGCAGGTAGCCATAGCCAGTGCGGTGGCCCTGCAACTCTCTTCACGGTGTTCCTGGGAGACATCGATTCGAGTATCACATGTCGGCGTATAATTATTATACCATAATAACACTGCCTATGTATGTATACTTATTACAGAATTATTCAAAACGCTGTCGAAATCTCAAACCGTATGTGCTCACTCGCAGGTGGTTCTGTCGAACTTCTTGGAACGTCTGTCTGCCTTTACTAAATCATTTACATAATATCTTTACTAAATCATTTACAAAAATTGATCACGAAACACTTAACGCGAGCATTGAGAACATGGAATGGTTGTTTATAATATTATCTTTATTTT
Organism: Lepidostoma basale; assembly: GCA_022606425.2. Taxonomy (NCBI): domain Eukaryota; kingdom Metazoa; phylum Arthropoda; class Insecta; order Trichoptera; family Lepidostomatidae; genus Lepidostoma; species Lepidostoma basale. The sequence goes on along the minus strand of JAHDVF020000842.1, from coordinate 243,038 downwards.
AAAGTAACGGTTCTGTTTTAACCACCCTACGTATTTAAACGTACGTGATATGTTCACTGTGACGCTTGAGAAAAAGTAATGTACCTAAAATGTACAAACTGTTAGGGATACGCGCGCGTGCCAACAACACTCGAGTACAAGTCTTCATAAATATGATAGTTTTACAAGGGGCAGGCGAAGTGTGCGGTCGATTATTTGACGTTTCGTAATTTTAAAAAATTAAATTAATATATAATTAAATTTCACTAATAAAAAACCTGCTTTTTTGGACGTTTCTCGGAAAATTACCTGAAGGTAGGGCGGTTAATTTATTGTTAAAATTTGGGCTCAGAAGAAGGACCGAAACAGGTCTGCAATTAAAAAAGGGTTGTGATAATACAAAGTGCGTTTCTATTTATTCAAACTTCACAAATAATTAACATTGAATACGTATTAAAGTTTTTTTTAAACTATCTACGACAGCACCACAGTATAGATAACCATACTCTCCGAATTCGATTGAAGCCGATTCTTGGGGACTGCTTCTAACCCTCGTCTCCACTTCTCCACTCTTCTGCTCCTACTCAACTGACAAGTTAATTACCTTTGACAGTTTCGCTCTTTCAAAACGTCGTTGGCACATAAAATTATTAATTATTGTCACAGATTGTATTGTAATTAAAATATCGAACGACAGCCTCAACTCCTTTGATGTCTTCACTTATTAAAATCGTTAACTAAATATCGTATTCGGCCAGTCCGGGCATGCTTTACGACAATACCTACTTCATGACAGATTCGTCAATCTTTCCAAAAAACTATATAGTCACAAATTATTATTATCGTTTTGTTGAATCGCTCTTCACTGACATGTGGCATTGAGACCAAAGCGGATACCATAAGAACGAAGGCCAAAGTGCGGGTCGCAGAGATGCGGACGCTGAGGACAATAGCAGGAAAGACTCTTCGAGATAGGGTAAGAAACACGGCTATCCGCGAAATCTGCAAGGTGGAAAATATCATTAGATGGGGCAGACAACGCAGAAGATACTGGAATGCACACGTGCAGAGGATGAGAATTCCACACGCTATGGCGCATCATGTTCCTATTGGATATCGTTCCCCCGGAACACCGCCTAAGAGATGGATAGCTGGGAGTCGACCTCCCAAGAGAGGCCAGCCTGACTACGGGAACATACCAAAGGTCTAAAGAAAGTAAAAAGAAGAAGAAGCTCTTTACTGATGTAATGATATTACCGCGAGCCAAGTCGATGTAAAGGATATAGCTATTACATAAATTCTCATAACATGTGATAGGTAGCTAATCTATCCCATTTTATTGTCACGTGAATCATACACCAGACCAACGACAGTGTGACAATTACAGCCGGGAATCTTTCGAATTCGAATTCGAATTCGGTGTGGCAGTCGTAGCACTTACCACTCGGCCACGAAGGTCGGCATTAATATATTTACTCTTAATATAAATTTGGTTTGGATACAATGAAAGTCAGGAAATTTCTATCTTTGTTTAAAAAAATGGTTCCGATTTTTATTTTTCGTTGAATGAATGTGGTTACATGAAAAATGTATTTTTTAGAAATATACATTATATGTTATGATACTATCATAAATGGTTGCTTCCACAGCACTGTTGAAGCAACATTTATTATAGTAGTTAGTTAATATGCAAGACTGTGAAGTAACGGAAGAGAAGAGATTTACTTCTGATCACGAGAGATCAAAGCACAATAAAGGACAAATTTAATACCTATTATAGTACAACACCACCGTTAAATCACGATACAAATCTCCGTTACAATTTCTTTCATCATTCTTCTTCATAGTCAACTGCCATCTCCATTTTAATTGTGAATCCCATACTACGTTATCACGTTGTTACCTATACCTACGGTTTAATTTAGCTCAACGAGAATATTTAATCCTTTAGAGTGAAGTCATTTGAACCCGAATTTTACCTGTCTTCCTTTTGTAGAGGTAATGGTCTGGAAGAGTAATTTTCTGCCAATTTGTTAAAAGAGAAGAGCTATCTCAAGCATAAGTACTTTAAAAAAAATGTGTGTCCTTGAAGTCAGTATGGTAGAAGAGTTTTTTTATTTTTTTTATTTAGAACAATGATTATTTCGCAGCTTTGTAAAACTAACATCTGTTTTTTACTTAAAATTTTAAAACCATTCCTTATTATATGGTCTGATCCTAACGATTCTTCCTCGTTGAGATAGTATTCTATCTCGTTGGGAGTAGGTATCGAGCCAGTACTGTCGTCTGTGGTGATTGACGGTGAGAAGTTTCCTGTCTGTTAAGCGTAATATTATATTCAATGTGATCATCTGCATTTATATCCACAGAAGTTGGACAATACATTTCATAAATAGTGAAAGGCCACTAACGAGCGTGGAATGGATACTGTGCCAGTATACCTGGGGAAATGTCAAGTGTTTTAGCAAGCAATAATAAAAAGTTCTCTGCTTTGCGGATCACATTACGTCTCCGTTGATTTAAATTTGTAAAAAATATTTTGTTTTCTGCTCAAAGATAATCGGTATTCTGAAACGGGAGGTTTAGGATCTATATACGGAACAAATGGAAATGCGATACTTAAAAATTCATATTTTGCCATATCTTAAAATGGATAACTCCTGTTTCAAATTAATTGAATTGATTCACCGAAACAATAGAAATCACAGTCCATCGTTTACAAAATATTAAAAAAACCTATATTCAACATTTTCTATTTATAGGTAAATTTATATATCTGAATTATTATATTTTAGTAAACTTTATATTCCGCTGTATGAGTAAGTGACAGTTATTCCGCTGACGGAGCCTGTATTAAAAATTGTTCATCCGACTATCTCGCAGTAAGAGTAACACTATCAACCAATAATTGGGAATATTTCCTTCGTCATTTTCAAGTTTGTGAATTCGGGTAAATGGGTAGGAAAGGCCATTTTTAAATTCCCTCCGCCCCCGAATTGCGCGATGTTCAGACCGCCCCCACACATTATTGCGCGGAAAACACTTTGACAGTCATAAATGCGCGCCTTTTTTGTTAAAATCTCGATTGTTGTACCGTTATTATTCACGAGGCATTCTTCGGTCTATTATTATGGATGTTGTATGTCCTTTTCAAAGGAAAAATGAGTTTTACAGAGAAAAGCGACGGGATTCGCCAATCTTAGTGGTCGTTATACGGGGGGTGCGGACCTGTTTTTGGTAGACGTAATGGATGACTGGCACATATTTCGGAATACCCTTAAGGTTCTTGAACAAGATTTTGTGTATTTAGGGAGCATGTTCTGAGAAGGTTAGAAGGGAACGCCTATTGAAAAGGGTTATACGAGTACATCCATACATACCACAAGGAATCCGTCAACATAACAGATGGAATAAATCAATGATACCCCGAACTCAAAAACTTTACATAATATTCAATCTTTGTAATAGATGTGTCTCCATAAGATTGCGCTTCTTATAAAATAATTTAATTAAATAATAAAACCTACCAAATGTATCTAGCAGCAGAAAATATTTATCATCATAGACAAAATAAGTACAATAGGTAATAGCAGAACTTTTTTTATTCATTTAAACCATCTGAAATTTCGAAATGCCTTTATGAGCACCATTTATAACCTTAAAATTTTACGAAATATTTGAAAAAGCATTTATTGTTATGTTTTTTTTTAATTCAAGGCGAATTCTAGAAGATACTGTTTTGTTTCATGGTCCTTTTGCTTTAGTTAATGAATTCTTCGAAATCGAATATAATGATATGATTTGTGGAACAAAAAGAAACCGTTAAAACATAAATCTGGGATATGCACCACTCAATACTGCATACGCTCTCTTTGAACTTCCCTTGTACCCAGATCCCATTATTGACATACCTATAGACCGCGCAGTGTCGTTACATTATTGTTTTGTTAAGGACTGCTTCGGGGTTTCGTTATTCTAGTCCACCTGTTGAAATGTTTCCGTTTTGGTTTCAGATCCTTACGTAAAAGTGTACCTGCTCTGCCAAGGAAAACGAATTAAGAAAAAGAAGACGACTGTGAAAAAGAACACACTGTGTCCCGTGTACAACGAGGCGCTGGTGTTTGACGTTCCCGCGGGCAACGTGGAGGAAGTTAGTCTGCTCGTCAAGGTCATCGACTACGACAGGTAGAGAATATAGTCATTCGTATGTTTTAGTTTATTAAATCTAGGATCGAGAATGTTTGTTTTCTAAAAGTATGTGTGGTCCCAGGATCGGGTCCAACGAGCTGATGGGCTGCACGGCCATCGGGTCCAGCTACATCGGCATCGGACGAGACCACTGGCTGGAGATGCTGGACAACCCTCGCAAGCCCGTGGCGCAGTGGTACCCGCTGGCCGAGACCGTCCCGGGGAATGTGCCCGCGGGGGCCGGAGACCACCCCGTCAGCCTCAGCTGCCTCAACGGCAGGTAAAGGCCTTTTCTGGGGGCTGCACGGCGCGGCGATACATTCACCATTCCTATACCTGAAATACACAATCATATAATCTGCATAACTAACCATCACGCCGTCTCCCCGAACTTTTATTTCCTGAAATAATTCTCTCGCTTCCTCAACGTCATGTCATGCACGCACGTCAATTTCTCAGTCTCTTCACGTGACCGACATTTAATATTGGATTGATTTGATCGTGCCACATTTTCCTCGGTCTTTCTCTATTTCTAGTTTCATTTACGTTGTTTACATATTCTTTCATTACTATTATTTATTCATTCATTCATTCCATGTATCCGAGCCATCTTAATTATTATTTTATTCTTATAATCTACAATATCTATAATATAAAAACATATTATTATGTCTATAATTGAAAATCATTATTATCATACATGAGAAACGTCAAAAATCTGAAAATATTGGAAATATAATTCATTTTTATTTGTTTTCTAAAAAGTATCCAAACTAACTTTGCGAACATATTCTCTAAATATTCTATGAATACAAGTAAAATACATACAACATGGCCGACTAGATATATTTTAATAAGAAGTATTGAGATACCGGTAGTGATTTTTTATGTGAAGTTTGTAGTATATTAATTTTGAGTCTCCCATGGGATACCCATTGGTGTCATGTCGTCATTTTTGCTCTAAAACTAGGTTATGTTATCTCTCCAACAAAGTTTCCGACAGCCATTTGACCATTAGAAAGTTCTGAAAACTATTCAACCGGCCGCAACTCTGTTGGCTTGTGCTCTGCGCTGCTTCTGTGATTTTAATTGTTTCCATAATCTCCCAAGTTCCTCCGGATTCCCTTTGGTCATTGGCCTACTTATGTTACTTTTTAACACTAGGCCCATTGGTATTGGTCTTGTTTTAACCAACTTTAAGTGTTTCTCTACAAAATAGTCATATATGGACTGCGAGCAGTGGCGTGCTTAGGGTTAACCAGTAAGGCAAACCCAACAGATTTTTTATGTACGGGTATGTTATGTCTCCTTCTTTTTTCTTCTTTTAGACCTTTGGTCTGTTCCTATAATCAAGCTAGCCTCTCTTGGGAGGTCTACTCCCAGCTATCCCTCCATCTCTTTGGCGGTCTTCCGGGGGGACGCTAGCCGGCAAGAATCTGATGCGCCACAGCGTGTGGGATTCTGGTGGGATCCATCCTCTGCACGTGCGCATTCCAGTATCTTCTACGTTGTCTGCCCCATCTCATAACATCTTCCACCTTGCAGATTTCGCGGATAGCCGTGTTTCTCACCCTATCTCGAAGAGTCTTTCCTGCTATCATCCCCAGCGTCCGCATCTCTGCCACCCGCACTTTAGCCTTCGTTTTTTTGGTATCCGCTCTGGTCTCAATGCTTTATGTCAGTATAGGCCTTACGCTGGTTTGTATATTCTGACCTTACTGTCACTTCTCATATTCTTGTTTTTCCATATGATCTCCTTGAGGCAACCTGATACCGCCGAAGCCTTGTTAACTTGACCTATTATTTCACTAACAAGATCATTTTGGCTGAGCAGATCCACTCCCAGATATCTAAACTTTGCAACATGTTAGCATTCTGTCATTTAAAGATAACCTGCATCCCGGGGGCTCTTTTGAGAATGTCATGGTTTTTGTTTTCTCAACTGAGATAATCATATTAAAGTTGGCGGCCGATGTTAGAAATCTATTTAAGAGTATTTGCAGTTCGTCTTCCGACTCTGCTATCAGTACAGCATCGTCCGCGTAGCATGTGACGCTCACTGCATCCTTCCCTATGCAAACCAAGTGATGTGACATATCCTATTATTTCGTCCATAATAAGGTTGAAAAGAAATGGGCTCAAATTGTCTCCTTGCCTTATGCCTATTGCATTTTTTATGGATTTGGATAGTTCTCCGTCTACTCTTTAGTGTTTGTATTTATATTGATATCTCGTATAGTATTTATGACGTTGTGAGCTGCATTTCTTCCCAACGGGACATCCAGTGCATCATTAAGTCTCACTCGGTCGAATGCCTTAGTCAGGTCGACGAAACATACAAAAGCTGACTTATTGTACTCGATCGCCTTCTCTTTTATCTGTCTTACAACGAAGATGGCATGAGTTGTAGATCTATTTTTCCGAAAACCCTGGTGCTCTTCTCTATTGATGATAACGTTCTCCATTTTATTTTTTAAGATATTCATAAAGAATTATAAGAAGCGATATGTATATTATATGTATAATTTAAATAGACAATCATATGAAAACGTATTCCAAAGTTGTTGATTTTTCGCTGTAGTTAGTCTACAAAAACAGAAAGTACTCGTATATTATGACTGGACAAAATTTATTAACTCATCTCTTTCAACTTTTAAAAAAAATGTCGTCATATGTATATTTTAACCCAAATAAGACGTTACATTGTTTGATTTTTTAATTTAGAGCAACAAACAACAATTATAATACATATGTAAAAATACATTGTAGACATTCTGTACGGGACAGATTGCTCCTCCCTTACTATTAATATTTATTTAGGCCGCTGACTGCTGCTCGTCTCTAGATGTAGTGTAGATGGTGAAAGCTGAGAATACGGCGTGATGATACTTGTATGTAGTAATAAAACAAAGTTAATAAACAATAAAACAAAATATGCGGCGATCGGTGCAGGAGTTGTAGCGAAGAGAGTGGTGGCAGTAGCTCAAAGCCCTTACAAGGACTGGTTTTCATGTAGGTAGGAGCGCTCAAGCCTCAAGACGCAAAGCGAGTGAGAGTCGATTTCAAATACGACCGGCTTATATAATCTTCGCGGCACCAAGTTACCGCGGCTGTTGCCAGGCGTTTAGCGCCTTGTGATTGGTCGTTAATGATGGCGTGGCAACTGGCTACCGTTTCGGAGAATTTTAGTACACTCTTCGCGGCACCTGTTGCCATGGTGTCTAGTGCCGGCCGACAACTGGCCACCGTTTCCGAGAATTTTATCGGTTTATTTTGTCAAAGCTACTGCACACATCACGTTACTATGCGCTTCACTCCTTTCCGATCACCTTATTTATTTTAATAAATGACAGAAAAAAATTAAAACTTAAATTATTATGAAATTACTAACATTAATTTTGACAATATAAATAAAACGAACATATTTGTAAATAATGAACTAAACAGAAAAATAAAATAAGAATCTATTAATTTGTATACGTATACGTCCGATACACATTCTATTATCAAATTCTTATTAGAATTCTATTAGACAAGCGATATAATGTTTATTATGTCTCGTTTGTGTAAAGTAAATAAAATAAAAGAATTAATCAATTGTCCATATTGTTATCCATGTCCTTCTGTGCTAGAAAATCGACTGTATAATTGTTCCATTGTTACAGTACTTCTACGAGTAGTTCAAGATTTATTTTGAAACTGTAAGTCTGATCCTCTAGCGTGGGTCCAGAAACTGTCTTCAAAATTATTTCCTCAAATTCCGTTGCCGGTTAAAATATTATATGGTGAAAATAAAATCTTTTTAAATTTCAATAATCACGTATTTTTTCGTTCCCCCCGCACAGTGTGTTAAGATCCTATAAATATTATAGTAATACGTTACGTTAAAAGGAAAACGCCCTTGTAGAACTAAGCATAAAATCATCATTGTTGTCAATTTCATTTTGTTCTTTTTTTTTCCAGGTGAAGAGACAATATCGAATGAAGTTGGATCGTCTAATGTTTGACTCGCACTTATATATAATTACGGATGAGAGGAATGCATCGGATGCTCGTCATCGAGGATAGTTGTGTCTGAATTGAGGCTGGCTGCTTCTCACCGCTTCTTTGAAGATTGGAACAGAAGTGAGAGGGAAGGAGCTCTTTCGGAATCGCCGTTGAGTTAGTAGAATTTACTATGCGACTGGCAATGATATTTGTATCACATATTTTTTTATTGATGAATAGATTGTAAGACTTCGGAAATCTTAATATTCTACTGAAATTAACTCATTATTTTATGTTTATTCACTGTCAACTGTATCTACTCTAGTCTGAATATTACGAGTGACAATTATTCAATATTTCATCTAATATTACTTCAAAGTGATATTATCAATGCCGGTTTAATCAAATCTCGATAATGTTTCACCTAAATTGACGAAACTTAAATTTATTTCACACGAAATCTTCTCGTTTTACCGAGTCCGGGTATATCTGTACTGATTTTATTTTAACAAAGAATACACACCTATCTGTATTATATTATATTGTACTTTTTAAGATCATTTGCTAAGATGTTTCTAGTAGGTTGATGTTTTCTGTTTTAGATAAAAATTGTAGATACTTGCATTAACTGTAGTTTTATATACCTACCTACATAATATTTAATGAATGTGTTGACATTAATTAATTGAAATATAATATGTGTGAGATAAATAACTTTAATAGTTCGTAAATAAAATGAGTATTTTTAAGCCTTCATCTAGGAACCTGCGTATTTACTGATTTCTCTTTAATGTTTTACCAAATATAAGTCTGTGATTATTCCGTAAACTTATTTTCAGTACCTATGTTCAAAGAATATTCGTTGAAGTTTAAATGTTCGGAGTTTTGGGGGGAAAATATATTTAAATCTTAATTTTTCGAACTCTGATGTTTTTATGAGGAAGTCCTGGGTTAGCTTCACTAGCGTGTGCGTACGAATTTATCAAAAGTCTAAATTCTTTTGTATTACAACTTATTGGATCAAAACACCTACGCCGAATTAATCAAGGGCGCTTTTCTCTCTATGCATATACTCGTATCATTGTATTTAGCGATTAGGTTGGTGTTAAATTATTGTAGCACAATATTCTGTAAAAACGACTATTCTGTTTTCTTGGTTCTTAAAAAAATCTACATTTTGGTAAGAGAAAAATTAGTGGCTGGACAATATGTATTCAATATAAGGATTAGTTGGAACGTAGAGTTTTAGATACATCGAGCCATAGCTGAGCAGTTTAGTAGCGAGTTAAATCTCTGTGGCGTTCTTTATCGTATAAATCTATTTTACTGCAATATCAAACGACAGGACTAGAATACTACCGACATATCACGATAGATACTGAATCTCTAGTTTACTGAAGAAGTATGTACCTACCTAACGATGATGTCGGATTGAGTTGAGTTTACGAAATCGACGATGAAGTACCTACCTATGTTAGAGCAGAAAGCTTATGTTACCATTGTTTTGTGTGTAAAACATTACAAATATAATTTAAGAGTCAATTACAAAATCAGTAGTTATTTTAAAATTAAGCGGATGAGTGAAACAGTGTGTAAATAGAGACAAATAGTAGATAATGTTGTTTGGATAGAGTGTAATTATTTTTAATGCTTTTATTTAACTGATTTTTTTTCTAAAAGCATAAAACCTGTTTTCTGCATTAGGTACGTAGTTAGTAGAAACAGAATGTTTATGATTTAATTAAGATATTAAAAATTCTCGTTTATTACATTCAGTCTAAAAAATATTTTTGTATCAATTGAAATCATATAGAAGATATCTATCGAATGCTCAAATACAAATTGTGCTCATTGTTTATATCTCAAGTTTATCAAATTCCTAACATCCAAAAATTCATCAAACATTTCGGATGTCTCTTATAGAATGTCTGTGAAATTTTTCGGCGTTATTACAAAATTCACAGGGTACATCTTATTCGTATTGAAGATCTGTAAACTTGCGAGAATCGGTGTATCGGGATAAAAGAAAATTGTGAGGTTGATACGGCAGAGCACGAGCTGTATTACACATACATAACCTGGTCAGGCCTCCGTTCTCCTTAACTATGTGCCAACTAAATAACTACATTATCGGAATTGTTATGCTAAATTATATAATACTACAATAAATATCTCACATTTTTACGTTTTCTCACTTGTCGTAAGAAAATATAATAACAAATTGAGAAATAAGCAGTTTCTAAAGCATGCTCATACAATATCTATTAAGTACCCACTCATAGCTTGGGATGAACATTTTCTCGCTTGATTTATTTGATAATATCTTCAAAGCTGTAATCATAAGAGAAGATTGTACATAATAAATATTGTTTACCTACAGGTGTATTGATTAATTAATATTTATGATATTAGACGAAGCTGCTACATTCCTTGGCACCTCGTCGGAAGTGTGTTGGAAGTGTGTTGCATGAGGGCGTGATAGGATTAAGTGTACAACTGTAAAAGCCTTTCATAGCGTGTCCTTGTTACCTCTCCATACTAGGGCCCCTCCAGCGTACACATTTACACATATTTTGAATACAAGAAACATATTTTTGTACAAGCCGAACAGATTACAAATATGTCATAGACAACAAAAACTATATTTTTATTCCGTTACATACTTCTAAGTATATTAATTATATTTCGTGTTTATCATGGAAAACTATTGTAAAAAATGTAATTATTATGTATCCAAAGAGAATTCGTTTTGACTTTTTTACGTAATTCCCCTCTCAAACCCATGTTTTTAAATCCCTAAGACAGCATTATCAATCATTATCATAAAATAATAGAAAAAAAGAACTTGCTCGAGACAGCCTTCAATTCTTCTGAAAAAACACTTGGTCAAAGAGATCCACCCTAAATATTTTTGTGAATGTATACGAATAACTTATACTTGTATACGAATACTGGATTTCACCCATGGTGGGTGATTAATTCATGAAATTTATCACCCACCATGGGTGAAATGACAGGTCATAAGTCCTGTAAACACCTTGATCAAACATATTCAGTTTCCAGTTTGCATCTTCGTCTCTATTGAGATACAATTAAAGATCCATCCCAGTTTACGCTCTCAATGTGATAGACGGAAGTCAAATGGACAGTTTTGTAAAGATGCGGTTGTTTGAGCTCTCCATCCACACAATCGACAAACATCATCAATGTAATACTTTATACAAATATCTGTCTTCAAGACCCAATTAACTTTTTTTTAAATATTCCTGTTAAACGATATTATCTGAATATTGAATTTTTTCAGCGACCATTAATGTTAATGTTCGAAAAGAATGTCATGGTCTTTACCACAGAGTCTAATTTTGCAGCTTATTTTCATAATAGATCACTTTATTAGAATCAAAGTGGCCATTCCTTCAAAACCATCTTATTAATTGATTGTAAATATTAATGCTTGTGGATATAGGTACTATACATGCGTATATCGGAGTCTATATACTCGTAGTCCGATACTGCGACTAGAATGTACTGACTGGAGTGACTCTCTCGAGAGAGGTTGCCAAAGGTTTGACTGTTAATAAATAACTACGTATATTATAAAAAAATCTTTTACCAGAAAATTATAGAACAGAGATGTTAATATTGTAACTGCAGGCGTAATGTGTGTAATTTCATTAATATTAGACATTTTTATGAATGACAATGGAAGGAGGTGATTTATATGTTATAAATTGAAATAAACTAATTAAAAGCCAAATCTATTCGTATTATTTTAATTGACAAATTGACGTGGGTGGGTCTTGTTGACGGGAGTCCCACCAGAAGCCCCTCAGAGCAGAGAGTCCTGGAGATGCCTTCTACGAAGACCCCTCCTCAAGTAATGGGACAAAGGTTTGGGAAAAGAAGATTGATTCTTAAATCATGAAAGGTTATTAAAATTGAAATAAAATTTTACTATGGAAGTCCACCTTATTAAATCATACATTTATTATAATGTTAGAGAGAGCTTCTTAACTGTTTGTCAAAGTTTATTGTTACTGTGACTGGTTCCATCAGCATCGCCAAAGTTGACTGACTGGTTGACTGACTGTTCATTTAAGATCTTGGGTATGTCCGTGTCTCGTGGTGTCCTCTGGGACTGATCGCGGAAACTCCATCCGCAGGGCAGGCGTTGTGTGTATGAAGATTAAAGTACACTTAAACCCATTCAACAGAGCCATGCCACTGGCCATCACTTCAACTTCAAAATCTTACCAACTAACTAACCATCACGCCGTTTCCCTGGAGGGGTGTTCCAGGCGCAGGCGTTCCGGCCAACCACAAGCGAACCGGGCGCGTGCTTTCGACACTTGTCGCAGCGCGTTTGTTTACATACTTTTTATACTTTATTATACACCGTGACGTGAGTGTAAGCTCCAATTAAGTCCACATGTAAGACCACATTACACCAAGAAGAGACGAAACCTGATACTTCAGAACAGCTCCAAAACTTTGCAAGAAAATTACGTGATGAATTGAACTCAAGTGCAAGATTTGGAGAACTGACCAAAGACGACAAATACCCAATCGCAACATATTTAGATCCGCTATATAAATCTAATTTTTCACCGGCATCACTACGGAGCAGTTGAGTCTAAATGGCGATCAGCAGAACCAAAGAATCCAGAGAATCATATCTTCCCCCAAAAGATGCCAAACACAAATTGAAAATGAAGTCCAAACTACGTCATCATAAATGATGAATTCGTCATTATGTTAAGTTTGAATGAAAACCAGGAAGACTCGATTACAAATAACGAGAATGACAATCTATTTTTGGGGACAATCATCGACAATGAATGTATTGGTTTGGGAATAGGATTGTATTGGTTTGGGAATAGGATCTTAAGAATAATCCTGGAACCCAGACCCAACGCCATATTGAAAGTATTTACCAGCCCATAATGTTGAATTGGATGTGGGGCCGTTTTATCTGACAGCTGTCAAATGTCAAAAAAACATTTTTATAAATCACGACTTTTTCGAAACAATTATGATAATAAACTTGAACATTTCTAACAATGATAATAAATTAATATCGTTGGTATTTTACAAGTGGGGGAGATTGTACATCACATTCTTTGAAATATTATGAAGAATTTTCAGTGTAGATAAGTTAGGCAGCCAAATTGTTATACCAGCACTGCGGAAACACAAAATATTAAAATGTTTGCGATACGTATATAAAGAGTAATACAGCCGTAGTCGTATTTTACATTAATTTCACATTTATAATCGAAATACAATGAGGTCACGGCACGAGAAATAGTATTTTCACGGATTACAATACTGATATACGGCCCCACAAATCGCCATGTTTCAAATATTGTTATGATGCTTACGGCCTGATAAATACTTTCAAGATGGCATTGCTCAGACTTGGTGATGCAGCGGGAATTTCTAATCACAGTGTTAGGAGTATGTATGTGCTGGCCAACGAATTAAAACTAACGTACCTAACGAAGGTGGTGATCTGCGGCGAGGACCGACGCTGACGGAAGCCGGCGTGGCGGCGGGTTGACCAGCACGAGGACTGCCAGAGGCTGCCCGGCACAGAATGCTGCCCGGCGTCCACTTCTATCTCCCGGGCTGAGGGGCATCACGCGGATGATAGACCACGGAGGGCACGGGTCTCCTTCACAGCGACAGCTGTGGCCAGCATCAGGCCCCAATGGTGATAATGGCCCTTCATGGGCCCTGTACTAGGTTGTTTGTCAGCTTGCGCGAGCACTGTTTGCTGGCGCCATGCGGCACGTATTTCGTGATCTCCTCCTCATTCAGATTATTTCCCCGACGTTCGACCGTCCGGCGAGGCAAGAGATGTTGCCTCGCTGGGGTCCGGGATATAAGAGAGCTACCTCGCTCCTCGAGCCTCATACTTCCAAAAGCCTGCAGGGTGGAGGTTGAGATCACGCCCCCAAAGTGTTGCCACTCACAAAATTGTTACTCAAAACTATTATTGTTTTTCACTATCTTAAATTATTATCATTAAATAAAATTAAACTCAACTAAGATTAAACCAGCCTCCAGAGAGAAAACGTATTTTCTGCCATGTAAAATTTTTTTATTGCTATCTCACCGAGTAGGCCATAAAACATGGCTACATCAACAGAAGCAATTAAGAAATTCGTAATATGCAAAAAACGTATACAGGAATCGACCTACTGATTCTCACCTTGATGACGTATTGAGGGTAGCAGCAATTATAAACCCGATTCGTGTAAAATTGTTGAAAATTTATCTCAATGTCAAAAATCACACTTATTTTGAAATAAACGCTTGGATCACGTTGTTTTTTAGTTTTACTTTTTTCGCTATTGTATTTTTTGGTGATAAGCGATATGTATTATTATTATTCTGTTTTCTTCTTCTCCGGCGCTACAACCCTTGGTGGGTCTTGACGTCTCCATCCCGTCCTGTCTCTGGCCGCCACCTCCCAGTCTTGCTGCTCCAGGACCCGACAATCTGCCACGGCACCATCCAGCCATCGCAGTCTTAGCCTACCGATGCTTCTTCGCCCTGCTGGATTGTCATACAACACTCTTTTGGGGGGCTCCAGATCTCCCATGCGATGCAAGTACCCTAGCCAGCGCAGTCTGTTAATCTTTATAAACTTGACCACTCTGACGTCCTGGTGTAGATCGCAGAGCTCTGTGTTGTATCTCCTTCTCCACGTCTGACCATTCTTAATGGGTCCGAAGATTCTGCGGAGGATCTTCCTATCGAATCAGTTTATTTTGTTTTCATCCAATTTAGTGAGCGTCCAAGTCTCCGAGGCATATGTTAGGACTGGTCTAATCAGCGTTTTATATATTGTGGTATTTGTCTTTCTAGACAGTAAACGCGACTTTAGGTGCTTATTGAGGCCAAAGTAGCAAGTTTATAATTTTTAAAATCTTTAAAAATGTTTTCTAAAAAATGAGGGGTTTCTGCAGCCCGCGTATATTTACAAATATATGTATGTGGCCCGAAGAAAAAAAAGGTTGAGTGTCATTGACTCAATCAGTCTAATGCAATTTTTTTTTAAAATGCGCTTGATATTTATCTTTTACACTCATCAGCCGTCAGTTGTTATATAAAAATTAGTTGTTATAAAATCACTCATACTGCAACGGTTCTAGCCTCTCGTGTGCGCAAACTCACTTGCCTCCGCCAACACTTCGCGCATCTCTCATATTGTAGAAAATGGCGGACGGGGTAGATATAGATTTGTATGCCGACGACGTTAAAACTGATTTTGCCCAGGTAGTATATGTTATTTGTATATAAAAACATACTCGTGGTGTATCTTTGTTATTAATTAGTATGAAGATAATGTTAAGTTCAATCCTACAATCATTTTTTGCCGTTAAAACATAATGTAATTGACCCTCGAGGCGCAACAAATTTGACATGCTCGCCGGATGTTTGTGGATAATGTTTATTATATTGTGATGATATTTTGTTACAACTTATTTGTAAGCTCAATAATATTTTAACGTTTTAGGACGAGTTCGGCGGCGAGGATGTAGATCTTTATGACGATGTAATAGTAAAAGCCGAAGATGGAGATCACCAACCGGCCCCGCAACATCGACCACCAGAGGAGACAAATGGCGGTGGAAATTATCATAACAACTCAAGCCACGGGCATCACGGACATGTCGGAAGGCGCCACCAGCTCTATGTGGGGAACCTTACTTGGGTCAGTAAACCTATTCTGGTATCCTAGATATTTAAAAGTTGCTTTTATCCTTTTTTGGCGGTAAGACTTGCAAACCGCATTTAGGTAATATTTATTTCCTATACGAAATATTACGCGTCTTCATCTACTTGTAAAATAATATGTATTTACCCGTTTTATTTTTAAGTTCTGGGGAGATTTATTCAAATATTGATTCTGATAAATATTATTGATTCTATTTCATCTTTCAAACGTGGTTGTATTGTATGGATATGACGTTGAGAATGGATGTTACCTAAGTAAACATATAAGTGGGGACTTGGAAGTTCAGTGTCGGACATATGTGGCCTTACACGAATAATAATCCTTTAATTTTTTTCGTAACATTTTCATTCTCACTACATTTCTTTTGTTTATCTGCATTTGACACTCTTTTATAAAAGATCCATCATTTCATCTTTTGGTCAGTTTCAAGCTTCACTTCCATACATTAGGTTCAGTACAACACCATAGATAGTGCATTGCCATCGTAGCTTTTTTGGACTTTTTTGCAATGACAATTTTTAGCGCACCATCACTTGCCCTAGCCCTCTCCACTTGCCCGTCCTTTGTAAACATACTTCCTTAAAGTACTCTAATTGTTACACCTTTTCGGAAGCATTTTAATCGAGGCATGTTTGTATAACATTGCTAGTGAATGCTATAGTTATCAGAATTATTAGGGGTACCCCATAAGTAATGTCATTTTTTTCGTTGCGCCATCTTTAAAATAGTCTCCTTCGGTCTGTTAGACGGTAAGTTTCTCTTGTATAGCGACTACCTGCTTGTGGCCTTGAGACAAAAAAATGGTTTCTTTTGTCCCTCTGGCGGCAATGAGAGAGACGTACCCGTTGGAACAACATCTGAGGAGTTGTATACTTGTTCAATATCATTTGAAAAAGAAAGGGACAGAGGCTACGAAGGATATTTGCGAGATTTACGGTGACATATTGGATGTCAGGAAATGCCAACAATGGTTCAAAAAATTTAAATCTGGTAATTTGTGTTTGGAAATCGAGCCACCAAGTGGACGACCCGTCCAGGCGGATGAAGCAGCCGTGAAATCTGCAATCGAAGACGACCCGATGCTGACCATTGAGAAATAATCTGAAAAGGTCGATACATCCTGGTCCAGTGCTCGGAGGATCCTAAAAAAGTTGGGCAAGATTAAAAAAGAAGGTGTTTGGGTCCCACACACATTGACCGACCGCAACATGGCTCAACGGCTCAGCATCAGCAGATTAAGCCTAAGCCCATTTCTTTGTGACTGGTGATGAGAAATGGGTTTTCTATTCAAACATAATAAAAAAACAATGGTAAAACGCGGAAAAGGGGCTGTTTCAACCCCTAAACGGTCATTGCATTCTAAAAAAGGGTTATTGTTTGTATTGTGGGATTCGAAAGTAATAATTTACCTCGAACTATTGCCACAAGGTCGGACAGTGTCGGCAGAGTTATACTGTCAACAGTTGGATATATTAAATGAAGCACTGCGTCAAAAGAGGCCAGCTTTGGTGAATAGACGCACCATTACTCTTCAGCACGATAACACGCGAACTCATGTTGCGAAATTGACCCTTGAAAAACTTCAGAATCTTAGGACTTTTACTTATTTCGTTATATGGAACATTTTCTAAGAGATCAAAATTTCAATTCCTTAGAAGAGGTGAATACAGCCCTTTAAGACTATTTTCTGTCAAAACCCGCTGAATTTTACAAGAAGGGCATGGATGATTTGAAAGAAAGGTGGTAGAAGGTTAAAGATAATATGGGAAATTGTTTTATATAAGAAAAGTTAAATAAAGTTTAAGAAAATTTGTTTTGAATTTCTTGTGGCGATGAGGTTCGCAACCCATCACACCGCGTCTCTCGCGATGGCGAAAAGAGAAGGATGGAGTGCCGCATCGATTAAAGTGTGGCAGTCCATTCTTTCTGCCTACCCTTTCGGGGAGACGGCGTGATGGTTAGTTAGTTAGTTTTTGAAAAAAAACGACATTACTTATGGGTACCCCTAATAATAACATTAACCAAAATTAGATTAAAATAGGCCGATTGTATTATTTTTGTGGTTTTGGAACTGACTGATTGTGGAAACTTGATCCAAGATCATAATATCTGACTTCCAGCGAATTATCAAAAATATTTTTCCACCTTTCAGTGGACGACCAATGTTGACATTGCCAATGCAGTAGCGGACATCGGTGTCAACGACTTTGTGGATGTGAAATTCTTTGAGAATCGCGCCAATGGGCAGTCCAAAGGTTTCTGTGTCATCTCGCTGGGCTCGGAGCACTCTCTGCGCATGTGCCTAGACCGCCTGCCCAAGAAAGAGCTGCACGGCCAAAACCCCGTTGTTACGCTGCCAACCAAACAGGTCATTACATACAACACTTGTACCTAGCGCCTCTTACTCGCACTGAGCTTAATGTTTATAATTGCCAAGGGCTCTTTCTTTACAGGCCATGAACCAGTTTGAGAGTCAGTCCAAGACACGGCCGGCCCCCCCCAACCCCAACACGCAGGGCATGCGCAGCGGGCCCCAAGGACCCCCACACCAGCACCACCCAGGTACTGACAACTATTGCGATTTTAGACTTTTTACTTTACTCTACTGTCTTATTCTGTGTCAGCGGCACAGTATTCTCACAATCTAATAATATGTGCACTCCAGATCATTACTATGGGCCTAACAACGGAATGGGTCCTGGAGGCCCCGGCAACATGGGCCCCAACATGGGTCCCAACATGGGACCTAATATGGGCCCTAACATGGGCCCCAACATGGGACCCGGAGGAATGGGGCCGGGACCGATGGGACCTGGAGGCATGGGACCCGGGGGCATGGGGCCCGGAGGAATGGGACCCAACAACATGGGTCCTGGAGGAATGGGACCAGGACCAATGGGGCCCGGAGGCATGGGACCAGGGCCTATGGGACCCGGGGGCATGGGTCCCAATAACATGGGGCCCGGCGGACAGAGGATGATGATGCCCCCACCACACCAACAAAACATGCGGGGGCCCATACCCCCGCATCATCAGCAACAGAGAATGCCAATGCAGGTTAGTTATATTCTATACAATTATTTAACTTTTTAAATAAATAAAATGTTTGTAATACTGCAGAAGGTATAAGTTAATTTAAGCTTAATGTTTGACTCGTCAGTGATAATTTATGTTACGATTCCAGCAAGGCCCGCCCATGCAGGGTGCCCCTCGCTTCCAGCCTCCTCAACAGCAGTGGGGCCCGGGCCGTCCGCCGCAGGGGGGCCCTCCCCGTCAGACCTCGCCTCAAGGCCCTCCCGGACCTCCGCAGATGCCCCCGCACCACCTGCCTCCTCTGCAGAGGCCTCCTGATCAGCACCAGCAGGGACCACCATACGTAAGTCTCGTCATTCAATTGTAATATTGTACCCCATAAGACAGATTGATCTAGAACACATAATATTGTTGGCTGTGAATGTCTAAATGTAAAGTTATGTCTTTCTTGCTCAGTTCCCCGGGGGTCCCGGCGGGCGAGGCCCCGAGGTGCGCGGCAGCCCCCGCGGCCCCCCTGACTGGCCGGCAGCGCGCCCGCCCCCGCAGCAAGCCCCTCCCCCGCACCACTTCCCCGCACAACCGCCTGCCCAGAGGGGCCCTCCGCCGCAGCACGTGCCCCCAGGTATACTATTGGGTGGCCAGATATATATCCGGATGTATTCTAGCAATAGATTGTATTATTGAGGTAAATGAGTGACAGAACTGATTCCAGGTATAGTCGGAGCTGGAGGGCAGCCAGCCCCTCATGTGAATCCGGCCTTCTTCGCTGGAGCAGCGGGGGTTGGTGCTGGAGGCGGGGCCGTCGGCGCCCCCGGAGCCCCGCAGCAAGCACCTCCCACAGCTCAGCTGGCAGCCCAGCCCTACCACCGCCCACCACAGCAATACCAAAGACCCCCGGTCAGTACTCATCACGCTTCCTTTATTTTACTAACTCTTTAGTCGCAAAGTTTCTGTCACCACATACTTGTGTGAATAAGAACATACTTGAGTATGGCATAGCTTACTGTATTGAAATTTTGTTACTTCCGTCCTATTTAAGATTTCATTTATTCATTTTAAACATATCTAAAGCATTACAGATTTTCTTTTCCAATGCACTTAAGATACAAGTTCTCAGATACACAATAATAAGTAATACATAATAGATTAATAAAAAGAGCGAGAAACATAAGATGCATGACAAATTAATAAAATAAATATACCATACAATTATAATAAAGATAGTACTTCCCTCAGATGAGCCAAACTATCACAAAATATGTCAAACTCCCAGGTGATACGATTAAGCAAAGATATTGCTCTACCTACCGGCATAACCATTAGCAGGTTGGTTCTGCATCGTGGGAGATAAAACAATCTATGGCCCCTTTGTCGAAGATAATTATCAGGGACAAACAGACCTCCATCACTCAGGATTTCTGAGTTGTGCATACAACCACCTATCAGTCGAAAGAAATGGACACCCAAGTGAATGTCTCGTCTCCTCTCGAGTGACTGGTAGCCCAGCATCCCTAGCAAGAAATCAGTTGGAAAGAGCCACGGGTAATATCCATACTCCCAAAGATAGAGGTATCGCAGAAATTTTTTCTGCACCCTCTCCTGCTGCGTAGCTAGAATTCTTCTCCCTCTTCGGGAGACATTTAGGAGATTCTTGCAGCCTCCGTCTTCAATATATTACTATACTACTCTGACTGTGGAGACTGCAAAAATGTTGGTTGAAGAGTATACCAAGAGACCCAATATATAAATAACAGCATTTATTTTAAAACTTGTTTGTAAAATATTTTTTTCATCATTTCATTACATGGTAATATTTACTGATTTGATTAATATAACATAACTGTTAATTTATTATCATGTTTAGTGAGTCATGGAAAGATTTGAAATGTGGACTTTTTCAAAATATGGACTCGCCTTTAAATCTTTGTCTGATTAGTTGAGAATCAGAGTGCAGAGTAAGAACAGGGGACTCTGATCAGTTGCCCGCAGCTAAAATGTTAACCGCACATTCTTTATTTGATTGATTAAAAGGTATCTAATTAAAACAACTGCCTCTGTTGAATAACTGAAATTGTCTTCATAAAGTAATGTTAAAACAGAAAAGGAACAAAAAAAAATTATGAGATTTCCATAATTCTATTGATTGGGAAATCTATTTAATATAAATATTTGTTTTGCGAAGAAGTTTTTTTCCATGTGATGATGAAGCGTGTTAATTAATAAATGCGTGTGGTGTGCAGGTGGGTTACGAAGGGCGCGTGGAGGCTCCGCCACTGATGTCAGAGCAGGAGTTTGAGGAAGTGATGGGCCGCAACCGCACCGTGTCCAGCAGCGCCATCGCCCGCGCCGTGTCCGACGCCGCCGCCGGCGAGTACGCCAGTGCCATCGAGACCCTCGTCACTGCCATCTCCCTCATCAAGCAGAGCAAGGTCAGTCAATACTTTACAATCACATTGGAGTGATGGCTTTTATTTGCTAAATGTTATTATTTGATCAAATGTCACATCTGATAATACTCTAGCAAGGTGAAACACGTTTCTCCCATAAAATACGAGGCATATCCAGAAAGTAAGTGTACTGAGAGTCTCACGACCGGATGGATTTTATTTTCGACATGTTGGCTACACTTCCGTGTAGCCTGACCCTTCCCCGTCCGCAACGAGACCGGTTCGAGGTCAGTACGTTGAGAAGTCTCGACGCGACAATACATTTCGTGAAGAATGTCAATCCAATCTCCCGCCAAGTGCGAAATACGCGGCGCCGGGCAAGAGTTTTTGAGGCGCTGCAAACTCCATGGAGATGAATTTCTCTGCTCCATAGTTACTGGAGATGAAACTTGGGTTGCACACTGCACGCCTGAAACCAAAAGGCAGTCTTAACAGTGGCGTCACATCTCTTCACCCTCCGCCAAAAAGTTCAAAACCACAATTTCAACCAAGAAAATCATGGCATCCGTGTTTTGGGACTGTCAAGGCATAATTTTAATTGAATATATGCCTCAAGGGGAGACCATCAACTCTGCAAGATACTGTGAGACCCTAAAAAAATTGCAGAGGGCGATTCAGAACAAGAGGAGAGGCATGCTGACAAAGGGAGTCTGCCTGCTGCACGACAATGCCAGAAGGAACTGCTCGGCCCGTTTAAATGGGATGTCCTGAACCATCCGCGCATTCCCCTGACCTAGCACCTTCAGGTTACTATCTCTTTACCTCCCTGAAGCTGCACATGGGTGAAAAAAGGTTTTCAACTGACGGGGAGGTAAAGGTGGAGAAGTGGACGAAGGGGTTGGCGGGAAACTACTTCGAGGAAGGCATCAAAAAGTTGATACCCCGCTTCACCACCTACATTGAGAGAAATGGCGACTATGTCGAAAAATAGCTTGCATATGTACTACGGTAACCATGTAATTTTTTTGTTTAAAAAGAAAATTGTAACCTACAAAAATTCAGTACACTTACTTATGGATATGCCTCGTATCAGACTTCGTACTTATATATAAAATTAATTTAATGTAAAAAATCTTTTTTAAGCAAAAAATAACAAAAAAATTTATTTATATATAAAATTATTATTAATTTATTCTGTAATTCAGCAAATATTCCTTGCAATTATAATGAATAATATTTTTGTCATTAGGTGGCTAACGATGATCGCTGCAAGATCCTCATATCTTCGCTGCAGGACACCCTCCACGGTGTTGAAACCAAGAGCTACGGCTCGTCCTCGCGTCGCGAGAGGTCGCGCTCGCGGGACCGCATCCATCGCCGCGCCGCTCGCAGGGAGCGCTCCGCCTCCCGCTACCGGGACCGCAGCCGCGAGCGCGAGGAGAGGGACAGGTTAGCACTCGGACTTGTTGTGGCTCCCCGCTTCCTTCCTATCCCTCTTAGTGTTGTCATCATTTCTTTATTTTCTATTTAAAATATCACCGAATACACAGTATTTGGCCAAATGGTTTGTAAAAGCTTAATTCAACAACTTCAGATCAACCTCCTTCTTTGGCTCGCTATCTCTGGGAATATATTCTTACCCGTTTCCTCGACTCGTGTGTTTAATGGTATTTGTAGTGAATAACATTACCTTTGACTTGTACCCGTCACAACGGATATTGAGGATTCCCACTGCATCTTTCAACACATAATAGTTGCACATAATAAGCAGACCTGAAGGCGTTGGTGATCCTAGTGAATATAAAGAATAGATTATTAGTTTTAAGAGCTCTGCATACTAAGCTGTGTGTGTGTGTTTGGGAAAGGTGTAACATAATAATCATCCTCGCATCACCCACCGCATATTCAGATTGATGACAAGAAAGGTTACACACACTCGCCCTGCCTTCTGCCTTCTGCCAGGCTGCTCTCTGGAAAACTATAATACATATGCTGTTATTCATTTTGTTTTCTGGTTTCTCTTAACATTACACTTTAACCCTTTGAGACCTTTTGATAATATAATACTAACCGAATCAAACATGTTTTGCCAGTAAAGTTATGGTTTAGATTTGAATATCCTTGATCTGGTCTGAAGTGGTTTAGGTTCCATTTTGTATAATATATTTATTAAAAATTGGTATAAGAATATTTATTTATTTTGGAGTCATACAGAAACCTGTTTTATGTACATTTGGCTATTGTCTATTGTAATATTTCAGCTTATTAAAATCCCATGAGAAAAGAGCGCCTTATATATGTGGAGGATGTGTGTGTTTTGTTGGGTTGAGTGCTATTGAATAGAGCTGCACCAACTGGTAGGGTTCATTGGGCTCCAGAAATTTCAAGAAATGGAGACTAAAGGTACTGATTTTTTTATAGCATTACTCATTTACATCCAAAGTGTTTAGTGTGTAGGTTTCTTTTATATAATTTGTAATGGAAATATTATTCATAATATTTCAATATACACTTATTAATGCAGTGAAACCTACACTTTACACACTCAACTAAAATTCTCCTTTCCTATCGAATGTTCATAAGTTCAACATAAATTTACATTTTAAACATAAATTTACAAGTGGGTATATATCCCTAGCCTATTCTAAGTTCTCTCTGTTAACTGAACAATGTTAATTGTGAGTTATCCTCGCGACCTGGCGTTATCTGGACCACGACTGACTTGAGATGTTACGTTTACAGATACAGGGAACGTTCGAGAGAACGCGACCGAGATCGTGAGAGGGACACGTGAGTAACCCATATTTACACACTCAGTGACACACTCCGTGCTTTCTTAGATTGCATTCCACTCACCACACATCTCCGTGGAGAGGACATTGCATTTTCACATTTTGTCTTTATGGGCTGCCTATTGTGTGGATTTTATAATAGAAATTTTCTCTGCTCTATCTTTGATTCGTGTTTCCAATGTATCTGGTGTTTTAGTTGAAATACAGTTCAATAAACAATTTTAAATTACATTCCCGGCGATGACATCGTCTGGGGCCTGATGATGACACATGTCATAAGAACCAATATAATGGCGATACCCTGATAAACCTCCACTTGGAGCGAAACCAAAATATTTTTGTGTTCTATTTATTTATCAAAATGGTACAAAAGTATAATATATAATAATCATTTCATGCCTAAAATATTATTGGGGGTACAAAAAAGTTCTCGCTGTTTTCCTTATTGAAATTGTAACTTTTTATGTACGCATATGGCAATTATGAAACTAATTTTAAATGAAACGTCCATTTTCTATAAGTTTTATTACAGTTGATTGAAGTGACATGCTTCATCAAATACTTAACATGGAATTTCACATAATTTAAGAAATAATAAGTAATCTAAAAAATAAACTTGAACAATGTGGAATCTGAATCCCACACAGTTCTGTTGTACTGTATTTCTACTACTTGAGCTGTAATTTATTAGTTTGGTGTGTATTGTGTTAGTTGTCGGTGATGGGTGCCGTGTTGACCAACCCTGCTTATGAACTATATTTATCCTGTACAATTGTTTTTTTCCCATTTATTCTCTCAGAAAATCACCTAACCTCTGAAGAAATGTTATTGATATTTGTGCGGTGGTATAAACGATAATCATTGTTCAAGAGATGACTCACAAATGTCTGATTATAATAATAACTGTGCGATAAATAGTACATCTCGTACGCAAAATCAAAAAGGATAATGCACATCTGACGGTCTATGCGGTATCTCTTTCATGCGTGAACAAATGAGTCTGTAATTTATTTATAATTTTTAAATACTTTTCTTTAACCCTTAGACCGCTAAGCAAACCTTGCTGTCTGTCTTCGATTACATGGCACATTCTTTGTCGACACATTTTGAATAATGCCTCACTTTTCAAATTATATTTTCTTCCAAACCAGATCATTATATTATAGTAATAGTTGATTATTTCTTTCTTGAATGTCAAAGCGACCTTTTAATCTGACTGAAATCAGTTATAACGGGTAAATTGTGAAAACATGGTAGCAGCCTTGAAATGCGAATCCTCGTTAGTTTTTTATCCTAACTTTTTTCTAGATCTTCTCGATTGCAATGAGTGTCTCCATCTCTTTCAGATACTACCGTGACAGCTACCGTGAGAGGGAGAGAGAAAGATCACGCTCCCGCGGCGACCGTGCCGACCACTACAGGGCCCACAGCAGAGAGGAAAGGTAAGACTACCCCCCTCCAATCTGGCCAGTCTGCTTCAGACAATGTGCATACAAATGTATTAATATAGACATGTGTTTCTCCTCAGACCGCGGAAGTCTCCGGTAGAGGCGAGTGCCGGGGAGCCCCCGGCGATATCCGAGTCCGTGTCCAAGTCCCGCTCGGGGGTGTCGAGTGGAGGCGGCGGAGGTGTTGGCGGCTACTACGAAGAGCGCTACCGAGAGCGCGGGGGTGTCCGCGAGCGCGAGCCCCCCACTGAAAGGGACCGCGACAGGGGCGAGCACAGGTCCCGACACTAGGGGAAGACAATTGTTCCATTCTTTTGTGATTCCCTCAACATTCGCAACATCTACGAATAATCCATTTTGACATACTGATCTTTAGCATCATCTATGGTAACATTGTGATGCACTCACCTTTCTCAAGATCTGGGTTAATAACATACTTAAATGTTTGGACTCTTCAGTTTTTTGCAATGTCTATGAGCAACTAGCGCCAATAATTTTTGTTATCAATTTTACAGCTAAGCTTTAAAGTTGGATATTGGGTTTTTATTATTTTTCGTCTAAAGCATTCCTGTTTTGTTTTTGGGCGGTTTTACCAAATTTATTTCCCAATTCAGTAAAAATTGAGGAAAGTCTACGCTGTCTCACAGGCTGTAGGCTTGTGAGCATTAGAAGATATTTGGAGTAAATGTCATGTCATTGTGGAGATCAGGCCGCAGCAACTGCTGGGAACCGGCCCTCCTGTAATACATTTGCTCGGGAAGTTATTCTTACAATCCTAACAATATTAAATATTTGTATTGTGTGATTAAGACTACACTAGTGTATTGTACTATGTATGTTTTACTGCAGAGGTTGCTGCGTGCATTTTACTCCTGTGCTTTGAACAAAACAGATCTGTGTTCCGGAAGAAATAGTGTTCTTCGGCCCTTTCAAATACATTTGAATAAAAGTGATCTCTGCGGATATTTTGGTCTGTGCATTGGACAGTGACTTCTGGGTTTTATTGTTACTCCAGCCCGTATCTTTATAATATGTATACCTCAGTACATGGATAAGTGAAGTCATCCATATTCAAATGTGCCTGTGAAAACTAGTATCCCGGGTATTTAACCGCCACCACTTTTTATTTACCCTTGACGCAGGTTGTCTGTCTCCTCTGCTCGTCACATGTTTCAACAATTGTATTTAGAATTAATTACACGTGGAATTTGAACAAATTCTTGCTTCTTCAACAATTCTTTTTATACACTTACTAATCTCATGTGTTCCATACCATTATAGGTTTAATTAGGAATGATTTGTTTTATTTTCTTTAATGATTACTTGTGATAAGGGATGTTACCCTCATCACTGTGTGACGTAGCCTTTAAGTTTAACTGCTCGCTGTGGCTTGTCAGATATATTTAAAGAAAAGGAAGTCACATCAAGAAGGAACCGCCAGAAGAAGAAAGAAGAGTACTCTAACTGTATTTTTATGTTTTCCTGTATTTAGAAAGTAAAGGCTATAAAAATATTTAAAACCGCAATGTATTTTACTACTGTGTTCTCTTTCTATATCTGTTTGGCCTCACTCGCTCACCGGCCTCTGTGCGTGGGGGTCTCCACACACAAGTGATCCGTGTTCAATTGAACGGGCACTAGATCTATGTTGCAAACATTTACTATAATATAGAAATTAGACATGGTGCATTTGTGATTGGAAGCTTCCAAACTATTCCCTTAAGAATAATATGGCTGTGTTACAAAACAAGACTGATAGGATTAAATGGAAGCAGCTCGACTCTTCCATAACCCGCCTGTAATATCTTACAATAATCTAAGTCATTTTAAATGAGCAGAAAACAATTTCTGCTTGTTTTTAGAATCTTTTTTACATTGTCAACTTTTGATTCCTTGTATATATATGTACATATTAAAATAATTTTAATGCTACTTTACTGTAATTCCACTGACACTGATGGCTGGATTGGTTTGTACTGAAGTGACATGCTGCCGGATGTTACTCATATCTTCGTACATTCCAATTCACACGACTTTAAACAAATTCTACGAAAAAATTGTCAACTATTTAAAGTAGTTCCTTTTCAGTGGAAATACAGAAATAAAGACATATTGTATACAAGTTTGATATGCATTAACATTTTTCTTAAACAAATGTGTCGAGACATTGACCGCACATTCTTCTGTGATACTATGATACCAATTGAGAATTGATGGCGCAATTGTGCACCTTAGTGACCACTAACAAGACAAAAGTGATATAACTTACTGTGCAAATATCATTTCAGATTAATTTTTGTTCTATTAGGGTACGGCCACACCGGAGTGCCTTGGTAGGAGTCCAGACACAGTTGGCTTGTGATCACACCCCGTGGCGCGGAGCGTAGAGTGTGGCCGGGCCCACAGTGTGCCATACGTTAATTTGCGGGGTGTTCATTTTGACTCCTACTCTGGCGCTTCGGTGTGGCCGTACCCTAATACTAACAGGGTTAAAGCGATGTGACGGTTATTAGTACTAGGGATGTATGCAAGTGTGTGTGAAGAGAAAGTCTGAATGTAAGTGCGTCTCTGACAGTCGCAGCAGTAGGCAGGACACCGCTGCTGTTCTGAGATCGGTACTTCTTCCATGTAAAAGAATAATAAACTTTGTATTTCATTCGTAAAAATGAGTTCTATTAAGGTTAGATAACTCTTAATGTATTTCATTGAAAATGAAAATATCATTTCCCTTTGGAATATAAAATTATTTAAATTTCTCGGTGAAAGTTCATTGTTAATAATAAAAATGTAGTAAAATTGTTTATAATAAATATTTCATATTTTTCCACTTGTTCTTCTAGTCCTGACCGGTTATATCAGTTGGCTGCAACAAATGGAATAAATATCAATATCAATTTATTGTTTCTTGAACAGTGATGTAATCCTCCATATTAAATAATTAATATGAATAAAAATGTCTGGTGTCTAGAACTGCTATTATAATTAACGTGAATGACATGTTTCACCTACCTAAGGTATTATATATAACAGATATCAACATTTGATAATGCTTTAGAAAGGTGAAGCATGTCATTCCCATAAATTATAATAAAAGTTTAAGAAAACAGACATATTCATAATTTATTATGAAGAAAAAAAACATGGCTTCTATATTCCCCATAACTTTGTGTTGCGGATTCATAATTGAACAATATTGTTTTTCTTGGAACACAAAATTTTACTTTTAAATACATATAAACATAAAAATTACACATCAACTCAAATATGTTTCAGGACGCAGAAAACATTCATCAGTGTAATTAAAATATTATAAATACAAAATATTATTTTATGTATAGCTCATGACATATTACAAATTATGTACATTACGTATTGGCAAATTGTGATTTAAAAGAAGTAGTATGAGACCTGAACATCTCTTGTGAGTCCAATTGTTTGATTTTGGTGGAAAATTTGGGCTTGAGAAGCGATTCTCATCATTTTTTCAATATTCGCATTGTGGTCCATCATGAATTCATTCGGAGGAACAAACACTCGATAAGAAATACTATTTGGTCGTATTTAGGCATTCGTGTTAAAAAAAAAATCCATCAGAAACGGCCTGAATTGTGGAAAAACAATTCATGGATTATGCACGACGATAATGCGCCATCGCATCGAACCACCACTGTGACCGAATTCATGCCAAAAAATGCAATAAATACCATCAATAAACCACCACGTACTCTCTGGATTTGGCTATGTGTGACTTTCTACTGTTCCCAAAACTCAAATTGCCACTCCGTGGAACCCGTTTCCAGTCGATTGAAGCCATAAAACAAAATTTGTGGAAGGTGTTAAAGGCCATACCAGAAAGTGCTTCCCAGAAAGGTTTCGAAGAGTGGAGAAAACGCTGGCATATGTGCATTTCATCCAATTGGGGATACTTTGAAGGGAACAAAATAAATATTTTACGTTTTAACCACATTGATGAAGGGCTTCGATGTCCCCAAACATGTTTGAGTTAATGTGTAATTTTTATGTTTATTTGTATTTAAAAAAAAAGTGTTGTATTACAAAGAAAACAAATATTGTTTAAAAAAATATGTATTTCATTTCCATTAGTTTCATAAATTGAGCACACGGACAAGATATTATTTTTCCAAATTGTCAAATATTTATTGTTATTTTATTTAGTGCATACTTCTAAAAGTTTATTTATCTCAACATATTTCTCAAGTATACATTAAACATGGGGGGTGCCAGAAACGTGTCAAGATAAATGAACTGATCAAATATTGTGTAGTTGTACCTTTGTTATCCTATATTTTAATTATCATTGCGAAATGCCAATCTGCGAGTTGTATTGTGAGTGAGTTTGAAAGTTCAATTGCTTTTTGTTACAAAGAGCTCCTTTTTTAATTTTAGTATAATTATGAGATATTCTGGTGCTGTCCACACTCCCCCAGAAGGTCCATTATTTTCCTAACCTCTAGATCAGTGTTTCTTAACCTTTTAAGTGAGCCGCACCCCTTTGAATCTGAAAATAGGTCTTCGCACCCCATTGAAAAATGTCTTTGGATTTTTTAGTTTAGAAAAATTATTTCATTCACATATTTTTGTATGTACTTAGAAAAATTATTTTTTCACATATTTTTTTTACTTTATTCTTAGATTTGCCATATTTGTATTTTTTTCCAAAAAAAAACCATAACCCTAATTTTTGTATGAGCTTCAATCACCCAAAAATGCGCTATTCTAATAACGCGGTCCCGACTTTCGCGTCATCGGGGGGACTAATGTACTATTTCAAATATTTTATTATCAAAAAATTTATAAATGATATTTAATAATTTATATTGTTAGGGGGTTCTCCCGCACCCCAAAAATACCGTCCCGCACACCCCCAGGGGTGCGGGCACCCCGGATTAAGAACCACTGCTCTAGATTGATTTTATTTGTATTTGTCCTGTAACCTTTATTTTCAGTCACTAATTAGTTTTTTTATTTACTTTTCCAACTTTTTTATGGTTAAAACCCCAATGAAATCCTTGGAATGAATTGTTCATGCCTGTAAGCAAAATAAGGTTGGCACAGTTTGAGATTGATTTTGGGGAGTTGGAATACTAGATCGCCTACTGAATGAATTAACCTGTAAACTTTGGGATACAGAACTCATTTGTTGGATTGTAAAATTTTATCTCATTTGTTGGATTGTAAATTTCAAACAATTATAAATTGTTCCATTGACTATATTTCAGAAGTTGCATGGGGAAAATAATTTTTTAAATATTGCCCGGATTTAAATACATATAAACAAGACTTTTCAAACTCAAGTTTTTCATTACATAATCAATAATTCCCGATTTAATGGGTTAATCTTAGAACATATATATGTCCAACCAGATTTTATCGGGGTTTTCCATAACTTAATTCTTTGGGAGAAAAAGAACACATAATAATTATTATTGAATGTGGATTGGTCAGTAGATTACTTGGTGTCTCTACAGTTGGACCGCACAGCCACCTAGAGTATTTGTTGCGTTCTTTGCACCCCAAAGTATTTTATGAAATTAATAATCTATAAGTGCTGCACTAGCATGAGCTCTCTGTACAAAGTGGTGAAAATACTTATTCCGGTGTACCTGACTTTGTGATGCAAACAAGTGATTGGTCAATTGGCCCCACCATCTTACTGTCACAGTCTACTTTGTAAATGAGATTATGCCGTGAACTGCGCACACTTTATACATTATTAATACTTGACATAATTTAATTTAAATAATTTCCTTACTAACCTACCCGCCCTCACTGTAGAATATCAAATTACTTTTAAGCTCATAATTCTATAAATTATTTTATTTATTCGTAGCGTAATAATACCTAACTTAGAATGAATACCAATTATTGGCAAATTACAACTGTCTGCAATATTCTGGTCTTCAACTCGCCCCTTGGATTTCTTTAATTACAGAGCTGTATCAAATTCCTTCTATCTAAATCCTAAAACATGACACCTAAATTGAGACATTGTCAATATGATATATATGTATAAATAAAATGTCTCAATGTTATCTCTCGCTTGGGTAATTGAGAAAGTCCCGCCGCACTCTTCACTTACTTCAGTTGTCTTTCTACATCATTGCATACAATACAATCACGTACACTGAATAGTCTGTATTTAACCGTCGCGTTGCCATGTGGTCAATTGAGTTTCCACTGCCAATTTAAAGTTGATTTTCTTAAAACCTATGGACCCTAATATTATAAAAAAAATTGTAATCCTCCATTGAAGTGTTCTCAATATTTCGTAATAAAAAAAAAGCAAAAAATTACTTCCTTCATCCCAAAAAAAAAAATTTTTTAAGACTGCCCTCACCTTCATTCGTGTTAAGGTAGAATTTGTTTTGCTAATATTTACAACTTTATCAAAAGTGACAAATACTTACTCGCTGTTTTGAACGTATTATAAATTATATGTTTGGCCTTTTCTCATAGGTACGTAATAATACCGACTGTGGACGGAAACGCAGCACGCAACTTAATAATATCAGAACTGTGAAAATATTAACACTTTACCAAAAGGGACAAATATTAATACGTACTCGTTGTCTTGAACGTACTATACATTTTGCCTAGGTGCCTTTATCATACGTAAAATTATAGCGCCACGGCGCGGCGGGGCGAGACAAGTTCATACTTGGTGTCAGTTGTTCATATGCTGTCTCGCATTCTATATCAGAAATCGCATGGTTCCAGAAAAAAATTAATAATGATATGTTTTTCAAATAATCCATGTATGTTATAGATATCGATCTATTCCTAATGAAATTCCCTACAAGATGACATAAATTAAATTTTGATTCATCGAGTCATATGCTTGATATTTAGAAAAAGTTAGCGGTAAACTGAATTGACCACATGGGAGCGAGCGTTTTGTTTTGAACACGGTATGTTAAGGGTTAATATTTATTTTATATTTTGTCTTAACAAACAATTTTCTCTGTACAATGAAACTTTTATTCTATTTTATTTATTTAATACTCAATCAATGTTTTTCAAATGCATAGATATAAAGTGAAGGGCTCGTTACTACTTATGTTTTGTGTTTAATATTGTAGAAAAACATTCCTAGATATTTCCAAAATAAATTTTGTCTTTGTTATATTAACTGAAAATTGTCATAAATGTCATTTTAGCTCTCAGGATTTGTGCTGAGATATTTTATTTGACTTGTGTTAGCTATTTGTATTGTATGCCCGTGTTGGATACTGTAATGATTTCTCAATTGTTGATTAGGAGAGATGTTACACGAGGCACAACTCCGTCATCCCATAGAAGTTCCATTGTACATTGTATCTACCTAATAGTCATTTTAGTATGTACATATACATATATATATCTGTATTATTATTTTATTTTTCTCATTTTATTTGTTTATAATTAAAAATGAACTGTGTACTCCTCTAACTAGTCGGTATGACTTGCTGTGCTAGGGGTTCAAATATTCAAATAGCCTTTGGTTATTATGTCTCCTAAGGTTGGCTGCACTGTTGCATGTTGTCAACAGGTACCCAGTTTGGAAAATGCAATGAGATTGTGCTTTCCTTAACAAAAAATTAATAGCCACAGCATTATGAACTCTACAACTAAAGTTTTTGGTATCAAATACGTGGAAACTGTGATAAAGTATCCAAAAGTTAGATGTTATAATAATAGTATTGTTAGTTTAGAATTATAACTCGATTAACATTGCGTATGGCACGCTCGCGGAGTGATTGCCCAGCTAGTCAATCAAAGTCTAAGTTTTTCTTTTAAATAATAATACTTATCAGTATTTAAAATGACCCAATATTTGTGATTTCATATATGACCATTGTATGCCAACAAGACATTAACCCTTTCCTATCTTCTGTCAAGTCGCACTCAAATGAAAAAAAATATATTTTCTGCAAAACCTATGTCGAGTGTTGCTTGACATTTAAAAATGATATTATTTGTTTTGAAAAAATTGCACGCTTTCAAAAAAATCTTATTTTACTTTAAAATGTACTCATTACAAATAGACACTTTGTCAGAGAAAATTGCCAAGGAACCTGACGGAATACAACTTGGAATAATCAGAGTCTGGAAAGGGTTAACTTGGACTGCCTGGTTCATTTGCTTCTCATCCATTTTTTTACACAACTGTTTGAACTGATATAAATAGGAACTGAAATTTGGAATAATTCTGTTAACAACAAAACAATAGTAAACTGTTGGGTCATGCAACCTGAAATTGTAAAACTTGTTCTGTGTTGTGCAATCTCTGAGTTTTAATTTCATTTTTTTTTTTAAATTTGCTAGATTAATTCTTAATTTTTCACCAGAAGATTGCTATTGTTGTTGCAAAGATCAAAGGTATTGACTGGAATTGATGGGTAGTGGTAGTCCTCTCCATAACTTCATATTCTGTTGGGATGAGTGAAATGAAGTATACTATTTCATTGAAACTACCACATACATTATGTAGCTAACGTCTGTTGTAATCTAAATTTGATTTGCATGCTCGCTAAATATATTTATTAGTATTTTTTATCAGAGAATATTTTTTACATATAAACATACACAAATAATCGAAAAATTACCGTCAATGTGATGGTGTGAAAAGAAAAAATATCAGTTTCATAAAAAAAATATTGAAAAGTCATTTCAACGTCCACTGTAATGAATTTGTGAATTTTGTGCACTGTTGCGAGATGATTGTGTGTGACTTGAGATTTAGTAATAACGTAATGAGTAATATAAGGAACGAGGAAATGGGCACGCCGGCGGACCTGAAAATCATCTGAAGGAGACATCAGCAGCTGCATCATTAGACATAAGACTTTTTTATGTATTTTTCCTGAGGGAAAAGATATGGATCATTGTAAGATAATGGTAAGATTTTTAAATGTTATTTTAATGTATATATAAAATAATTTTTATTTTACCACCGTCTGCTAAATGAAGATATTCCATCATCGGCATTCTGTCAATGTGTTTCCATATTTAAGTGTTATACCAATTGGTATTATTAAGCTGCTCCCACTGGCAAAGAACGAAAGCAATGTTTCCACTCGTGGCCTTCACTGTGTAAACACCTCTTGCAAGTAGGTTTCTGCAACCTGAGCTGTCAATGCTCAGCGAGTGGCACAATACTAATATTCTATGCTCATTTCTTGGTGGGAGTTAGTTAACTTCGACTGATGTCGATAATTTTTTTTTGTGTCTAATTTAATTTTACCTTTTTAGTCTTTCCAACATCTCGCATTCAGCAATCTTTATATAATGATAACAAACTTGTTTGTTGATGATGACAGCGGATGCGTAGCTGTCATCCAGTTTCAGTCTTAGAATTAAATTCTGTACAGACTTCCTCCGTAATAAAATGTGCTGTCGTGCAGATTGCAGATTACATGTTAGTAAAAACGTTTGCAGGGTAATGTGTTGTTTGGGTAGCCGAGTGATTACTGGAATTGCAATAAAGTTGAAAGTGGGTGAATGAAGTGATGTATGGATTGCTGTACTAGAATGTCTGCATGTTCAATAGATGAAGAGAATGGTAGGATAGCCCGGGTGATTATTGGAATGGGATCAATGACAAATTAATTTATTTATCCCTTTCAAATGACGCCTTGTCATCACATATTTTTTTATTGCAAATCCAATGAATTGGCAAAAACACGTATTAACGGTAGTTTAAAGTACATACATTGATTAATGTTAATTTCAGCTGATATAGTCTCAATGGGTTAAAATTACCTGATTACCTTGTGACTACACATGAATGAATCTTAAGTGTGAAATGTTCCTTGTATTGCTTGCTGTCTCCAGAGCGAGCGCGAGATCATGTATTGTTGTTCATTCAATGAAATCTTGAGCCTGTAATATATTTGTTGTACAATACTTGCAGTGTATATTTCAAACTATTTTTAGTAGCCAAATTGGAGTAATTCAGTAGCTGAAACTACCACTTTTCAAAATATGTTTTCAATTTTCCACTTGACTTGCGCTGCCTTTTCTTTCATTTATCCTTAAACCCATCATTTAGATTCATCTCTTTGTCATGATTCTTTTTGGATACTCATTTGTGTATTTATATTACTAGTATCCTTAACCTCCATACGCTTTACATCTGTACACACGGTCCTATCTCGCTTTTCTTGCCTTCTATATTCCCTGTTTCTTTCCTTTGTTCCTCGTTTTCTATGCCTCTTCATTTTGTTTACTCATTAAACACTTGTTGAAAATAGGAAAATAATATTTCTATTTTGAAAACTGGTAAACTGAATTTCTAATACTCTAAGGGCTAGATTTTGAAATAAAAATATTGTAATTAATTAGCTACTTACATTTCTTGGAAATATTTTTGTAATATTCCCTTAATTTGACATTGTTTCATGTATTATTACTATTCTGTTTATCCAGCATCTCTATTTTAATTTGAACATATTGGAAATATTGATTACGTACTTTTACCACCTAAAAATTATGAATATCATTATATGAAAAAATATATAAAAAAGTGGTTATTAATCTATTTTATATCAAAATTATTTTGTAAATATTTTATTTATTCCAAATTATATATTTTTGGTTGCAATATACCGTGTAATCTATTATTTGACCTCGGCTATCATTCACACCTAATTTTCATTGTAGTGTCCCAAAAATAGACAAGTATTTAATAAGGATTAATTAGTATTAGGAATTTACAGTTAAAAGTGTAAGTATTGCGATTTTAAAAGTTTATTTTTTTATAATTTACATCGACAATGGGTTTTTCTATTCCTAAAAAATACATACACTTTTATTATGATAAGCTAAACATGCTGGGCCTTTCAATACTGAGATCAAAAGATATGGGAAATTTTTACTTACTTAAACTAACCTCGCACAAACAGAAACTCCTACAGCCTAGAGAGGAGGGAGCTTTGTAAAGATTCAAATGTCATTGTGCCGTGGTTTGTCTAAAAATTTTCCATAACTTGGTTTCATCTGCTGACAGGGGTTGTGCCGTGGTACTTGTGTGGCCTACCAAATTAATAGAATGCTATGTTTTGCCTTTATACTAAACAAATATCTAAGCCTGCTTCTATTATTAAATATTTTTTTAAGTAACTGCTAGAAGTTCTCTGTGTATCGGGTATAAAACATTATTTTTAATGTTCTAAATGTTGAAAGGTAAGTAAAGGTTTTTAATAGTTGAAATGTATTTTATTCAGTTCCACAGGTTGGCAAAGTAGAAATTGTCTCGATAAAGGATATGAAATGTATTACTAACAGTATTTATAAAAATAATATTGCAAACATTATGTCAATAATAACTGGACATTTATATAACATTGAAATTAATATAAAACATTCTGATATTTTTATACGTACTATTTTATATATTTTTAATTGAACTACCCCTAAATGGTGGGAACCCTTTGTCAGTGACATTGTCCAATACAATTGGTAGCATTTTGTTGATGCAGTTAATTATTACATAATTCTCTTAACAATACAATTGTTTACATATTAAGTGTACCTGATACGTTTCAGGTGTCTAGTTTAGTCTACGAGATGTAGGAAAATGTCTTTAAGGAGTAGGTACACCGTGTATTACTGGTATTTACAGCCGATACCTTATTCTAGAAATTCTCCTTTTATAATTTTGTTAATTATACCTTTAGATTACTATACTAGCACACTAGTGCCACTTGGGAATGATTGTTAATTCCAGTGTTCCATTTGGTTTTTTCTGCTTTTATTATACATATTACTTACATTTGAACATTGTGAGTAAATAAAAAAGCTGAATGAAGGTAATTCTGGAACTCAAATTTATTTTATTTCTACGCCTTCTGCAAATTAATATTTATATTTTTAAGAAATATATGTATTTTTTAAATTTACATTCTTCCTGTACTGTAGAATCTAGTTTATTCTAGTTTCATTAATGAATCCTTTCATTTATACATACTGCATTCAACATATGTTAATAAAAAATATATATAAATTTCTTGATAACATTTAGTATATTTAGTTTTATTTCACTTGTTCTTTTAGTTCAACCCATTTTAACAGTTCGCTGCCATCTTCTTGTCGGCGAGCTGAACAAGTGGAATAAAACTAAACGTATATAATATAACAAAGAATTTTCACTCAATTCATTATTCAAAATATTATTATTTATTACATATTTTGTAAACTTTGAAAGCATGGATTCTGGTCTAACAATAAATGAGCTAAGTATAAGAAATGAAATGTTGGAACACATTTTTTTAATCTAACATGCACATTTTCTCTAATTTTACAACACTATAGTTCATGAACACAAATTATTGACATATTTTGCTTTATATTAAGACTAGCAAGATTCTGTTTGTTTTTTTTTGTCAACTTTTTGTTTTTTTTTAATACATTTCTACATCTTCAAAACAAATGCAAAAAAATATGTAAATGTGGTGTTGCACTTGTGTCGTAAATTATTAATTGTGATATTTTTAAAAAAATCTGTGAACCATTAAAAATATGATTTTTTATAAAAATTAATGTTATAAAAATTTATTACCATTGAGGGACAGAAATACAATTTTGTGTAAAAAAAAAACGCATTTTAATAAAATCTCCTCGCATTCTAGCAGGTTTGTCGGGTTAAAGGAATGAATAATTCATAAAAATGACGCTCTATAAATTATCCAATTTATTATTATTATTATTATATTCTTTCTATTTCACACGTTTTTCTATATTTGCAAGTTGGTTTAATTAAAACGATCAGAAAGTTTTCGAGTCCCGGATATCTTTCACGAGCCTATTAATATTTTGAGCAATAACAAGTGTAATAATTGGAATTGAACAATCATTAATTTTACATTCTGTTTGATCGACTACGTACTTACGATCGCCGCCCGGGGCTCTAGTCGTTCGCTGTCAGGGTGACAGCTTAGTCTTAGTAATATTTAGTATGTTTAGATTCACGTTTCTATGGTCAGTCATAGATAATTATATATTTTAATATGAAGCACTTGCTTTATTTTTTTACACTAACACCAAGAATTTATAGCAATGGTGTTAGAATTGATTATACAAACAATGTAAGCAGAAAATAGGTCACCATTATGAAGAAGGAATCAGGTTGTGTCCGGATTTGAACCCCAGTCCCCTCGATCAGGAGCCAAGCATTTTGTCCCCTATACCGTTAGACATTTTTAATTTATGTATATGTAAATATAAAAGAAACACTATTGTAACCACGGAATGGTAATTATATTTAAAGCCAACAAAAACCGCAAACTTTTCTGTGCGTTTGTCGATTTGTAAAAAGCATATATTATGATTACGTAAATAGAGTTAGTTTGTGAGAAATATTCTCTGAATATGGAATAAGTACAAAACTGATCACGGCAATTAAGTCGCTATACACGGAAGGCACTGCTAATGTCAGAGTAAATGGGGATCTTACAACCTGGTTTGATATCAATAAACGTGTCAAACAGGGTTGTGTAATGTCCCCGTGGTTATTTAATTTATATATGGACAAGTGTATGAAAGAGCTTGGATGTAGGCTGCAAAATGAGCAGAGTGTCTGTAAGCTGTCTATTGTATGCAGATCACGCTGTCCCACTTGCAGACAACGAGCATAAACTACATGTCTGGTGACTAGTATGTATTAGGTATGCAAGCTAAATGAATATGAATAAGTCTAAAATAATGATTTTCAGAAAATAAGAAATCGTGACAATCTGCAACATTAGCGTGAATAGTGAAAATTATGGAGCAAGAAGATGAGTTTTGAGTAGTACGTTTACAAAAGATGGGCGAGTGAAGAGGGATGTTGAATGAAGGATTGGGGCAGGCAACAAATGAATGGGACACTTAAAGCTATCGAAAACAATAGCCTATCCAAAAAGCTAAAATGGCACTGCACAATGGTGTTCTTGTACCGAACCCTATGCATGAGAGCGAAGCGTGGAACTGGGAAAAGTAGAATAAATGCAGTAGAAATGACATCTCTTGGACGAGTGTGTGGAAAATCTGTGTATGATAGTGTCGAATGAAAATATAAGAAGTGAATGGGGTGCGAATGACAGTGTTATGGACAAAATAATGAAAGGATCATTAAGATGGTTTGGACATGGAAAGAATGAATGGTAAAAAAAACTATATGGTAACGATGTAAATAGAACTATAAATAGAGAAATGCCGGGGGAAAAGTGACACGATAAAAAAAATCGTTATAGAAATCGACGCGCGTGCATGACACGATGTATGAATGTTGAGGAATCGACAGAAATATGTCAGGGTAGAAAAGTGTGGCAATCCATCCCTTCGGACAGACGCCGTGATGGTTTGTTAGTTAGCCAACTAGCTCCGCTTGTAGCCGAACTTCGCCAGGACAATATACAAACTATGTAGCCCCGATGACGCTTAAGTTCAAGCGAAACTAGTTGGATTTCAATATAATTACCATCCGTGGTTAAAATACAAAGTGTTCATTTTCTTTTATAAAATTATACAATAATTTACCCATTTAAGTCTCTTCTTCCTTATTTGTTGTTTATTGAACAATGATATAAAATAATTAATACGAATGAAAACGTTTGTTATCTAGAAGATTTATTATATTATATAGGGCCTTGCCTTGCCTTATCAATTGTTTGTCAATTGCACACATTGGCACATTTGATAATGCTTTAGTACCTAATGGGCACATTTAATCATGTCATTCCCATAAAATATAATAAAGCTTCTATAAAACAGACGGTTTCATTCGTATTAATTACTTTTTCAATGATCAATTAATCACCATGGTTGCTCTCCCTGTGAGGTGTTCCCAACTGTCCTTCCATCTTTAGGAGATCTTCCAGGATGACGAGTGCCGTGGGGCTGATTATGTAGTACAATATATGTAGGAGGGTACGGTGGTGTCCATTGATTGGAATTGGCCGTACAAGTTACTCCTTTGGTGTCTACTCCATCGTATATCTTCTCACCTCACATGTATATCTTATTCTGATGTTCCTAACGTGTTCTCTAAGCATATAACCTGCTATCATCCTCAGTATCTTCATCTCGGAAATCCTCAAAACTGCTTCAATACTGTACGGTCTTACGAGTGCCTGATAAATTCTCATCTTGCTCTCAATGGCCTTATTTTTATTTTTCCATATTGAGGATTTTAGAGTACCAGCGATTGCAACTGTCTTATTAGCTTGGGCATGCATTTCTTCACACAGATCAGCTCCACGAACTAGGTCTATGCCTAGATATCTAAAGGTACTGACCCATTCTATGGGTTGGTTCTTTACAGTTTTTGATGTTTTAGAGAAGGCCATTCCGCCTTTTCGGTAGAACTTGTCATATTATATATTTTACAGCCATTATGTAGTTTGTCTAGCTTTTTTGTAGGTCATAAATTTTCTCGACTATGATTAGAGTATCGTCCGCATTGCAGACCACATTATCTATTTCCTCTCCCATCCTGTATGCTACTGAACCTAGGATATATTTTCATTTGTTTCATTTCATTTCATTTATTTGAATAAAAATCACAATACGGACATGTAATTCCAGATCGTTTACAAATTATTACATTATAAGAATTTATAAGAGAAGCATAAAAAAAACCTAAAGAGTAAGAATAAGAATGAATTCCTTTAACTAGCATACCCAAGAGAGACGCCGTTGGATACAGCTAAGGATATACTCCGTATCCTATCAGGTAGAGGGTTCTCAAAAAATGTTTTGAACCCACTCCCAAATCAGAGGATACTGAACCTCGCAAGGACTCCATATCACGATATCTCCCTCGAGCCTACTTCCGACTAAGGAGTCGTATAGGGTTCTTAGAACCCGGGTATCTCTGAAAACCCTGACTGTTCGAGGAAAAAAAATAGCATCTTTAATGAAACATCACATATTCTTTCGATCCGAGTATGAAATGTCAATCGACTTCATAATACGAGTATATTCCGGTTCTACGGTCCTGAAATTACGATTGCCAAGACTCCCTGTTAAATACTCCTGTTCTCCATTTGCATATCTTAAAATCGATAGTTTTGATGGTTTAAATCAATAACTGACTTATACAGGTTTATAAATTAAAATGGGTACTAATCCGTGCAAGATAATATTGACGGGTTATAATAGAAGTGCAAAAGTATTTTATGAGTAACAGCCTTAACTTCTAAGCATGAATTGATACAAACTTTAAAAGGAAAATTAGTTTCAACAGTTTAATATTTTGCCTTCTTTTCATAAATACCACTAGATCATGATACGTCCATTAGTATGGAAATATTGTTTTAAGAAGTATGTCAGAATAGAAAGTGTAGTGGTGCGTTCTCTGTGACTATCCACACCCGAGAAAACGATGGTTAATTAGTTAAATGAATTTTCCAATTTCAATTTACCATATTTGAGGTCGTTTAAATTCTAATGATTTAAATCATTTCAAATCTCAACAATATAGAATTGGTTTTTTGTTTATGGCATATGAAAATATTGTTGTCTTTGAATATTCCGCAGTGCGCTCTGACG
Organism: Lepidostoma basale; assembly: GCA_022606425.2. Lineage (NCBI taxonomy): Eukaryota > Metazoa > Arthropoda > Insecta > Trichoptera > Lepidostomatidae > Lepidostoma > Lepidostoma basale. The sequence continues at coordinate 200,947 of JAHDVF020000842.1, read as the reverse complement.
ACAGAACAGTGAACTAAAAATTAGTACGATTGCATTCGGCGGCGAAGTCGCGACTGAAGTTGTCCGGAGTGGGGGTGCATTCATCGCCATCGCCATTTTACGTGCTTGCTTCTGACAGTCGCTGTGTTTGTGTCTGGTTATGATAATTTGGGATTTACATAGTATATCCTAGATTAAAAATGTGTTAAATACTAATCATTATAATGTGGCCCACGGTTTTTCAGTGTTCTTAAATTTGGGAGTGCTCCGCTATGATGGAAAAGTGACGAAAACGAGTTGTGTTATTGTGTTGTGTGTTTGGCTGTCACAGCTGTGAAGGTTCATTTATTGTGTGGGTTTATCATCCTCACGCCGTCTGCTGACTTTGGAATATTACTGGCCAGCATTCGAGATGGCGTCCAAAGGCATTCCCTCTGATAAGGTTGGTTTCGGGGGATATTCGCCCCACCCTCCTCGCCACTGCGTTAACTCTATTTCGACCTACTTATGTTATGGATACCCTACATCCATCTAGGAGAGCTGAGAAGAGGTCGAAATGTATTTACATGTATATTCGGACATTGATTCATCTAAGTTATCTCAAAATGATGTTATTTTAACTTTTCATTTCCGTATTTTGCTTTCGCAATCGAAGGGAAAGTTTTATTTCATCTTGTAGTAAACAGGAGAGAAAGGTTGGGTAATCCGTTCGCGCTCTCGGCCCACAGACTCTGTGAATTAGATGTTTTAAATGTTTCCTTGACGAAAGTAAATATGCAACCACATCATGTTGTGTCTCGACATTGTAAATAAATACGTTCTGGGAGGAATGTGCGCCCAAAATGCCTCTGCTGACCACACTTGCTCTGGACACGGCAATGTAATTCGATAAATCAACATTGTGGAATGTAAACTTTACGTGAACTCGCCTCACTATAAACATAATAGAATTCTGAATACTTGTTCATTTTGGTTGTTTGAATATTATACTTATTCCTTTAAACCGAAATAAATCGTTATCAAATATAACAAAGAAAGTGGTCGGTGTGGTAAAATAAAACCTCAACAGAACTCGGGGTAGTGTAAAAATATATAAGAATAGTTTCGGCATACAAAAGTCAGCATGGTATAAGCATAACGAAGAAAGAACTCACTCCTCAGTATCGTTCAATAGAACAGAAAAAGAAGTGAATATGATAAAGTTTCGCTAATGGTATATTGTAGATGTCGGATGATAGTATAAGTACAGCGGAGAAAGATAAGGTAAATCATAACAAAGAAAGAAGTCTATTGTTTCTTGAACAATGACACATATAAAACTCCGTATTGAATACGTAATACGAATGAAAACGACTGTTTTATAGAAATTATATTATATTTTGTGATCATGGCATGTTTCGCCATGCTAAGGCATTATCAAATGGGGTTTTTATAGACTAACATCAAATATTTAAATCACTGGTATTAGGATTCATTATACAATATGTGCAAATAGAACTCATTATTATGAAGAAGTAATCTGGTTGGGTCCAGGCTTGAACCCAAGTCCCTTAGATCAGGACCTAAGTGTTCTGTCCCCCAGACCACCACTGGGTCATCACCACGTTCCTTTTGATAAATACCTCAGCAAGGCGAATAATATCATTCCCATAAAACGTATTTATTAAAAAAAAAAGTCGAATAAACTTGAGGCGTTAACATTTAGATTCGACAAGTACATGAAACACCCCTTCTCACTTTTGAGTTTATTTTACTCCACGTGTTTTGAAGGTTTTACAATTTTGTCACCGGGATGATATTTCGCCTTGCTGAGACATTATCAAATTTTAATTTGATAACGCCTTAGCAAGGCGAAATATGCCATTCCTATAAAATATAATACACGTTCTTGAAAACCAAGATTTTCGTTCGTGTTACTTATAAAAGTCAAATAAACGTAAGTTCGAGTTTATTTTCTCGACATGTATAGGTTTTACACCTTCGTCATCTCAATCTGAAAACCTTCGATACATGTCGAGAAAATAAACTCAAAAGTGGGGACAAAAGTGTGTTATTCATTAAAAAAATCGTAAGGACAGTAGGTACGGTATAAACATGTCGAAGGAAGATGTCAGTATGGCACAATAGAGTATAGCGATGTTAATAATAATTATGCTAATAGCGATGTCTCTGTGGGTAGGTAACTCACCTCAAGGGCCCTTTGACAATGTTATTCAGTCATGGGAGCTGCATCTGACACTAGCTATAAGATGTTCGTCGTTGACTCGTATATTATATAGAAAATTTTGAATTGGTGGGTTTTAAGTGAGATTTAAAATCAGTCGGATTGTCAATGCATCTGAGTGGTGCAGGGAGCATTTTCCAGGCGGGCGGATTTGCCGCCTTGAAAGCCCGGTCTCCCAAATATGTACAGGGACTGCGCTTTGGCTCAACTTGATGGAGCAAGAGCAACAAGCCGAGGACTTGATCGAAACGTAGATTGCTTATAATTAGGACTATCAGAAATACAAATATCGGAGATATAGGCTGGTCCCTTCCGCGGAGAACTGTGTAAACGTCCAGCATATTTTTTACTGGACTCTTTCGGGACGTTTGAGCCAGCGTAGATATTTGAGATGTTGTGACGAGATTTTTTGGGACACTTTTTATAAGTCATGCTTATAAAAAGTGCTATAAAAGTATGCTTACCCATTGAAAGTCTATTGAAGTTTGTTAGTTCTCCGGTAAAGTGGTCTAAATGCCGTTGCAGCAGTCGAGTCGAAACACAAGATCGAATTGACAATTATTATATTTTAAACGCATCAGTGGAGATATATTTTAAGTTGCTTTAGGTGAAATAATTTGGCAATCACTGTCTAATATATATTTTTTATGAAAGATCTGCTTCAGAGTTTACCCTCACAAGTTTTATGAAGTTATTGGTGGTTATTGATATGTCATAAGTGTAACGAAGAAATAAGGCTGGATTCAATGATCTACAAGGACCAAAGAAAGCTATAGATCAAGAAATATTCAAGCCCCAAGAAATAAAAATATCGGCAATTTAAGAAAACGAAACGATATGGATAAAACTTTGTTAAAAAGTATCCATTAGCGAGCAGATAATCTCGAAATCAGGCGATGGGTGGTGGATCTTCTAATTTTCCCGTCACGCTTATTTGCAGGAACAAAAGTTATATTAATTTATTTAATATTTCCATACGAACATTTAGTACACTGGGAAACGCTTGGATGTACAATAATTATAATATAATGTGTGTAGCATTGCACAGACATATCACAGCACCTACTTAACGTAAAAAAGTTGAAGGCTAAAATAATTTCACAATTAAAACATTACGTCTAACTGTCTCGCGCGCTACTTCGCGCTGGCCTGTCGCTGAGTTCAACAACGTCGCTTCTAGGAATCTGTCGATAGCGAACAAAATAATAATCGTACAAAATGAGATGGAGGGAGAATACCAAACTAAATAGTTTTAAAACATTGAAAACTATATATCGCTATAATATAACCGTGATATGGCCAGCGCTAGACGGACCGGCCTCTGAGACAGTCATTTCGAACGGGTCGTTATTTCATTTTTAATAAATTTGTGAATGCATGTTTTATTCATAGACAAGTTTTTTTCTGAATTACTTTCTCGTTGGATCGTGAATGATGGAGGGCGTCACGAGGTGAATGAAGGCTCTTCAATATTAACGCGATATTCGTCCGTTATTTAATTGTTGAAGCTAGTTGTCATGCGGCGCGCGGCGATGTTGTAGTCGCACGGAGACTACAACATCGGTCAACCCTCTATCGATAATTAGCTTATCATAAGAATAGTGTGTGTACATAAAGTCCGCAACGCTGTTATGTGAGAATTAATGCAGCCAGTTTTTAGATCAAGGCTACCTCTACGCAATGCGTTTTCCACACAAAAATCGACATGTTTTTACGACTTTATGACTTGTTGTATATGATATTTCGATGAAAAATGTTTTACGGTGTGCATAACTTGTCTACCCCTTTTAATTTTACGCAGCCATTCTGCTATCTGGAATTTTTATTATAGTTTGTGGGAATGATATGTTTCGCCTTTCTAAGGCATTATCAAATGTATTAGAAAGGCGAAACAAATCTACAATATGACATAAACTATAATAAATGTTCTAGAAAACAGATGTTTTCGTTCGTATTAATTGCTGAATATGGAGTTTTACATCCTTGTTCAAAAAACAATCAATAATTTTCATCTTACTCAGCAGACTCGCGGTGTATCGGTTCGGGCGATAATTACTCGTTTCCTGGTTATATTTTACGTCAAATATTAGTTATATTAAAATGATTTGAATCTTGTTTTCAAATTCATTATATTGTACAATCTCCAATATGATCGGGTCGGATCCAGACTTGAAGCCAAGGGTCTGTCCCCTAGATCACCACCTTTCTTAGTCTTCAGGATATACTCGAGATCCCAAAAACCCCATTGCTATTCTACCAACCGTGTAAATCTACTCACTTAACTATCTATTTTAACATTTCGTGAAAAGTTTGTAAAAATAATTTAATTATGAGTGACAGTAAAATAAAGTAGATTAAATAAGACTGGATAAAAACATTCAATTCCTACCAAATTCTCATAATTTTAAAACTTATGATTTTTTTCTCTTAAACCCAGCCGAGTGTGTCCTATCGTATCCGGTTTCCCTTTCCTCCCTTCCTACCTTCCTCCCGTGCTGGCACGCAGCCGATATCCGCTTCTAACGACCTTAGATTTGTTCTCAAATCGTTCCACTTTTTCTTCCCTCGAACGCCACCCCTCCCATCTCCAATCCCGAGATCTTTTCCTAGATTATAGACCTTCGGGAATGGCGTGCGAGGTGTTCGGTTATCCGAGGGCGCCATCACCTCCAGCTCCCGCGTGACGAGCGACTCTACATCTCGGGATGGAATTGTTTGCCGTTACAGCTTCTAAATCTTCATTTTTTTAAAGGTTTTCGAAACTACGAGTACTTCCAATAACACGAAATTTCGACTCGACAGTTTATTTAACGTTGACCATTAGCTTGGATTATCACGGTTGATTTATAGAAATTTCTCGTAGTGTCCTCTTTGACCGACGTTACGGAGATGAAAATAGTTTTTCAGCATTCAATTGGAAACACTGTTATTATACGCATCATATGTTGGCATCATCAGGTGTTAGAAACAACAAATCTTGAGATATTCCGTTATGCTAGAGAGAGAGTTCAGAAACAAATTCTGAGTTATGTCTACATGAGGGAGTATAGTAGTCATCCGTGGCTCAATCCCACGGAATATCTTTTGGGAATGCTCGGGAGATGGGCATCACATTACCCATTTCTTTGGATTAATCAGAGGATATTTCGAGAACTCGGCCGTGCTGGGACCGACAGGATATCTCCGACAGCGATTGTTTTACCTATCGGCCGCCAGAACCAATCTGCCTCTGGTGACACCGGTGGGAAGATCAATTAGTCTGCTGAACGCGGTCTCCTCATATTAGTGAATGTACGTTCAGAAGACAAATACTCTCGACTTTGGAAAGTATCTTGTCTTCCTAATCTCGGACCATCTGTAATGCCTTCCTGGTATTATGTTGTATGTATGTAATATTTTACCTGTACTCAATAAATGCCTTAAACATTTATGCTGTTTGTGCTGTCTTTTGAGTAAATAAACTAATTTGATTTGATTTAGTTGTTCACACAACACTTGATGATGCCAACGTAGGTTGAAGAAACAGCTGTCGCCACAATCTCATAAAAAAAAATTGTGATACGTAAATGTGTTACATTACTTTTTTTAAACACAACGTTTGCATTGAAAATATCTTTATTTTTGTTTTATATGAAAGTTAAAGGTTTGCCATTTGCGACCACCTCTTGATGCTCTTCAGATGGTGAATCTCTTGTCAAAATTATCAATGACTTTTTCACACAAATTGGGCTGGTTCTTGCCAATAACACGAATAGTCTCCGCTTTTAATTGATCAATTGTCTGTGGATTATTGCTGTTGACTTTAGCTTTAACATAGCCCCAGAGAAAGAAATCCAAAGGTGTCAAATTACGTGATCTTGGTGGCCATGCAACAGCACCATTTTTAGAGATAATGCGTCCAGGAAACTTTTGGCTCAATAAATCCGCTGTTAGAGCAGCTGTATGACAAGTGGCTCCATTCTGTTGAAACCACATGTTCTGCAGAACAATCATTCTCCATTCACGGTAACTGAGTTGCGTTGTCTGCATCATCACGAAAAAGTAAGATCCAATGACTCTACTGCTTCACAAACCACGCCAAACTGTAACGTTTTGTGGATGTAAACCCTCCTAATGGATTACCCTTTATAATAACATTGTAATAGTGTATCATATAAGAGTGTATCAATTAATTATCCGAGTAGTGCGACATCGAATAATGAATATTGTAAAACCCTGCCGAATCAATTGGAACATAAGATACTCGTATATTATATGAGCCTCTACTTCTGCTTGCAAGTCCACTAGGGCTCACATGAATAGCGCCCCATACTACATATGAGCGGCCGAAGAATGGAAGCAGCAATGATTATGACAGATATCCTTGCCCACCTATCTTCCCTGAAATGTATCCCACTAACCGGAGGCCAGCTCCGGGACGTCGACGGGAAATCTGACGACGGACTTTTAATAGTCAAAAACTTTTCTCATAATCACAAGTTGTTGAGTTTGGGATACCCGTCGCTATTAAAATACTGTTTTAAAAGTGATTAACACTTATGGGCACCCACGGAACACTTGGGGGGCTATAATTATTGACGTCCTTCGTGACAGAGTGGAGAAGGTCCCGGGTTCGATTCTCGGCGATGACGGTGTGATTGTCACACTGTCTTTGGTCTGGTGTAGAATTCGCCTGACAATAATATGGCGATAGATTAGCTACCTATCACATCTCATGAGAATCAATATAATAGCTATACCCTTAACATCGATTTGACTCGCGTTGTATTGATGTAAAGAGCTATTCAACAAAATAATAATAATAACACACGAATATACGAGTACATATCCTAGCATATATGTAACTCTTCTGGAGTAAATTCAGGTGACTCTTGAACGATAAAAGTGGATTAATATCCATTATTTATTTAATTCTCATTATTTACACTTATATCTAGAAATGTCAGTATCCAACATTGATTCTCGAGAGTGGGTTGTGTTGTGGCTGGTGTAATTAGCAACGTAAGTTGTGAATAAATACATTCTCGTGATAAATGGCGATCCCCAAACCGACGAAATGTCCTATGGTTCTCGTACGCATTGTGCTTTCGGTAAACAAAAGTTGAACTTTAGCAGAATCGCCTTCTAATTGGCCCGCGCCCCCAGCGGATGAGAGGCTAATGAAAATAATTCTATCTACGGCGGCGCAATGAAAGTGCAATGAAGCTCACCGGAATGTTCGTCGAAGGAAAAGACCGCTAAGTTATGAAATAATGTGTGGTCGTTTAAAGTTGGGTGATTTCATTTCGGGTAATGGCGGTGCGCGGTGGTTCCGTACTTTGTATTTGTATCCCTCGACATGCGACATCCTGCATTGATCCGAGGGAATCGCAATGCGCTGAGATGGAACTCGCAGGATAAACTCCTAAAACATTGACAGAACAAGATGTGTCGAGCGACCTTTTAAGTAAAACAATTACACAGCCGATGATGAATCGAGACTTGCGGGAAATTTCCGGATCGGATTAAGTTAAGTTACAGTTGTAAGAAAATATAAGCTTTAATGTATTTTTTACGAGTAATTCCCCGCCTCGAGATTTGAAACCATAATTCCTAAAGGGCCGTTGTTTTTATTGAAGATAATTTGAAGACGAGAGTCGAATTAAGGTGTAAGCTTTCTACCAGAAAATGTAATAAGCTCCAGCGTTTTATTTCTTCTCGCAGCCTTTAAGGCCAAGGAGCGCCATCTTTAGGGCACAGCCCGCTGCATTAACGTATTAACACATCCCCTCGACTTACATAAATCTCCTAACAGAAGTATGAGGTTAATAGCCGTGTTTTACTACATAACTTTGGGTCTGTTGGAATTTCTCACTTGGAATCATTATACTGCGAATTCGTATTTGACATTATTTAAACTCCACACCAACACCTCACCCCGGTGGCGGTGGCGCGGCGGTGCTCTGACAGTATTCAATAATCATCGCAAGAAGTTCGACAAATTTGGACCACAAAAATTAATGGAATATCCATTTGTGAAAAGGCTAAACGTTACTTCGATCTTCGCAGCTGTAAATGTATATAATAAAGCAGAATCAGTCGTATAAATAATGTATAACTTGTGGGTTGTTTTTACACCACTTTATTTTATTTAAGTGTTATAATATAGTATTATATTATATATAAATTATTTTTATTGTTATTTTATTTAAAACACTGTTATAATATCACAATTTCTTTTTATTCACTGAGAGTGTCGCGACACTCGGTGAATAAAAATAATTTGTGATATTATATAATAATTGTTTTTTTTTTAATTTATCAGTAATAATGTTGAAGTATCATAGTGTTTCGGCCAAAACAATGGACTAGTAAATTATTTTTAATAAGCCACACCACAGATGAAGTGCTCAATGCGAAAGTTTAGAATCAGTTGTGTCGCGGTGGATTGCTGTGTTGTGAGGTCGCGCTAGTGTCTGAATTTTTTGAAGTGTGTCCGTGAATTTATGAAACATGATTTATTCTTTTCCAGAAAGTTTTATTCCTATCAAAAGCGCGAGTGTTTCAGAATTTGCTCGTATTAATTCCGAACAAAGTTCAGGCGTGACGGGTCTCAGTATCGTGAAATATGGGTGCTATAAAAAGTTTTTCCATCGAGACGAAACTCTCGAGTTGGCCCGCGGTCTATGCGGGAACAGTCCGCACCTCGATAGATTCGCTTGCCGAATAAATAGTAACGAGCCAAAATTTAAAATAACCCTAATTAATCCATTGTATTTTATGGTACAAGAACGTGAGCCATAACTTACTCCAGATCTGAACACACCGCGAGCTCCTTAAATTGTTTAGCACTTAAGGTGTAGTTAAGAACTGTCAGCTTTTTATTGCATTTAACTCGCCTTAATGTGTCACATATAGTTCCTCAAGAGATCAAAGGTGCCCAAATATAAGTAGTGCAACCCTTTTTTCGGCATCCCTGTTCGTTCAGTAATCCAATGTTACTGAACGAACATCCTTCTGGTGATGTCGGGGGGGAGAGCAATCAAACTGCTGAACACTCGCTTCGGAGATCGACGTCTTTCATATTCGTGAAAGTAGGTTCAGAAGACAAATACTCTTGACTTTGGAGAATATCTTGTATTCCTAATCTCGAATCATCTCTCATGCGTTCCTGGTATTATATTATATATTTGTATGTTTTACCTGTTCTCAATAGATGCCTTAAACTAAAATTGTTTGTTTGTAATATCTTTTGAGAAAATAAATTGATTTGATTTGATTTGATTTTGAATCCACTGTGAACATACAAATACGCAAATACACAAACTCAGACACTGACACATCCTGCTCTTAGTTCTCCTGATTCACGCTTTTGTTATTATACATACTGTCGTGTTCTCTTCCTTCTCCATCATCCTTCCTGGCATTCATCATTCAATCGTTAGCCCTGCATACCTCACACATTCTCGACACCAAGACATCACCCAGCCATGTTTAACACCCTTTGTGAGATCAAACCATGGCATGATGTCGACATTTACCATAACAAACTAATTTAGCAAACATTATGAATTTCATATTAAGAAATCGTCCGTTTTATAGGTATTTATATTATACGGGAGAGACCGATCATGTGGGATTTATACATAAGTGAAATTATGATTTTATATTGATAAGTCTTTCCGATTGACACTTACAGGTATACTACTATTTACTATTACTCTTATTTGGGTTACCTCCCTTTAACTTTACCTTTAATTATAATTAATATTGTTTTATCATGTATATTACTCATAATTCATTTGTACGGCCATATCTTGTTTGAATTATTGTGAATAATTGTCACGGCACAGGCATTGCATAGTGTGATAATAATAATAATATAATATGTATGTGTCCATATCCATAATATTCCCGGGGGGGTAAAGAGGATAAAGTTTCCAGCACAGCTGTGTCTATAATAGGTGAGTCTCCAACAACCTTCATGAATGGTTACATCTCAGATGTTTCTGATTTTATTCCTTCATTGTTCTTGTTGGGTGTCAGTTTCTACCTTCGCGATAAAACAGTTCCCATCCTTTCTTTTGCAATTTTCGATTTATCTGATTTTCCACGAGCCTTCTTTATTACGCACGCGAGCTCTCTTTTTATTATATCTGATTATCTAAACGTAGTTACAAAATATATAAAAATGGCTATTGTCCAGTCTACATTTCCCGCTAAAAAGCTCGTAATTACATAGTTTTAATATTTACGATAAAATGCACTATTTTTTATTATTTATATCCGTTGCGAAATCTTTTTTATTGGTGTAGAAATATTCGATTCGCATAAAAATATTGTACTTTTAGATATATTTTTAACAACATCTATTCACAATAATCCCCGAAATTACAGTTGTACCAAGTGCTCTGATTGTGGTTATTAAAACGGTTGAACTGCCGAATGACGATATCCAAAAGTTAAAACGCGCGTATTTTCAAAATTTCAAAACAATATTTTTTTTGTAGAAGAAGAAGAGTATATAAAAATACGCGCGTATTCGAATGCAATGTTGTGTCAAATTTTAAGAGCAATCGGTAAATAACTTTCGGACATCTTAGATTAGTACGAGCAACACGAACATTTATATTTATATACCGTAGATAATGCCACACCACTAATTAAGTGTACAATATATAAAACTAATATAAACATACAAACCATCGCGCCGTTTCTCCGCGGTGGTAGGCAGAGAGAATGGACCGCCACACTACTCTATCCTGACACCGCTCAAGCTTCCTCAACATTCATACAACGAGTCAACACACACGTCGATTCTTATAATAATAATAATTCACTTGTAATATTTGTATATAACCTCTTTGACTATTTTTTTATGAATTAATGCACCTTTTCCAGTTTATATCGTTCTTCCGATGAATACGGTGTAAGCCTTCGAAACATGTCGAGAAATATAAACTCAAAAGTGGAAAATAAACAATGTTTTAATTCATAATAAAATCGTCATTATGGAATTCCACAGTGTTAACGCCTTAAGTTTATCTAAAAATAAATCACTTAATTAATTATTAACACCAACCGCTTTCGCTCCCGCCGGAGCTTCCTCAAGGGTAACAGAATATACTGTTACCCTGACGAAGCTCCGGTGAGAGCGAAACCGGTTAGCCTTAATAACGAATAAAGTGGTTTATATATAAACATTACAAGTGTATTACTATTATATTTAATAGAAACATTTAAAAAAAGTCACCGATTCTAACATCGGGAGTCGAATCCACAACACAGAATCCTGTGATGAAGGGTTATCCTGACAATAATGGCCCCATGTACTCGGAGCACTCGCTCAGAAAGCGTGAAGTCACATCAGAGGTAGTTATCCCGTCGGTTCAGCCGTTTCTGCCAAGAGTTGTATCATACCGGAGCCTCGGTGACGATGAGACGCGGAAATAGAGAATCTGAGCTGTTTTTTTATAATTTCAAAGTCGAATTCGCAATCATTGGGATCTTTTTCTATCTAGTTTTTGCCTCGCGTGTCTCGGTAATCCGTCCCATTGTGCAATCTCGGCAGAGGCGGATGTTATAATACTTATTTTATTTTAATTAAATCATTCATGTTTTAAGCAGCGATACGCTGTTTTAAGTTTCCTTAGACGTTTGAGATTTATCATTACCCGGACTATAATTCATTTCAATATATTTTTATCGTCACAAAAACCCTATAATATGTAATACTTTTTATAGTTCAGTAGAGTAATCACGCTTCAATAATTGATTCATACGTGTGCCTTTTCATTTCTCGGAAGTTATTTTATATTTTAAATATTTTAAATTACAGCTCGGAAAATATTTTAAAATACAGCTTTTCTAATTATTTGTTACTATATTACATCTTTCTGTTAATTTTAAATCCCCTTTCTGTAAAAACCAGCTTACTGAAATTGAGTTATTTATTGACTCCTCTACTGAAATTAGAAAAAAGTTTCAATATCAATTTATTAAACAAATCATTTACATTGCAGACATTTTCCAAAGCGTTTATATTTACAATTAAAAATATATTTATTTATTAACCATTTTAAAAAATAATAAAAGAATATAAAGGAACAGGAGAGTAAGATAACACATAAGACAATTAAAAAAATTAAGAACAATAAAAAATAAATAAAAATAATGAAACAATGTAGAACAATTATAAAAACAAGATAGAAAGGAACAATAGAGTAAGATAAAACATATACAAATATTTTTTTTTTAAGAACAATTAGAAAACAAAAAAAAAACAATTACCATTTTTAATTTATAAGAGATAGATGCTTTCTGAGGGTAGCCTCACTATCTTGAAAAGTATCCACATCCGAAGAGATACGCTTTAGAAGAGATGCTTCTACACAGTGGCAGGTGAAATAATCTATGTTGCCTTTGTCGCAGATAATTGTTAGGGACAAAGTCAAGTCATTCAAAATGACCACGACCATTCAAAATATATTATGTTTCTCATCAACACCCATTTTTATTTTCATTTATTGAATAGGTACTCCAAATAAAGAAATAATCGGAATTCTCGCAAGTACGAGTATGACGAATGAGGTAAACTTACTATATATAATATAATTATTATCGTTTCATTTTTATTTGTGATAACGTGCGGTGTAATATTGAAGAATATCCGCCGTTCTGTTGAATAAATTCGATCGTTAATTTTATGTTTTTTATTTAATTTATTTATTTAAAATAGACTTCCCAATTAAATGTTTTTCCTGTTTTTTTAAGTTCATAGTGGATCCGCGTATATCCCACCAGATGCATAGATAAACTTTGCAAATGTTATAAGGGTTTTGGAATCGGATTATAATTATCATAAGTCATTCATGTTTCATATCGGTTGAAGATTATTTACGTAAAGATTCCTAATATGGTAGATTCCTGTGTGTCGACACCGACGACCTATTTACGTGTGTTGAGGCGGTGTTGTGTGTTAACCGCGGTCAATGCGTGCGGTACCCAGACTCCCATCCTGCTCGCTGCTTCGAGTGTAAATGCATTGTGGGCTTGGATGTTGAGAATTTAGCGATATTTGCTCAACAGTTTGTCAGGGATCTATCGCATATTTCATTAATGAATTTTAGCGAGTCTGCAGCGAATATTTGATTTATGGGCATCCTGTAAAGCGAAGCATGGAACTGTCAGAAGAAGGATGAAAGCAGAATAAATGCGGTAGAGACGGGGAAACGGCCTGATGGTTTGTTTGTTTGTTTCTGTAAATTGATAACGTTCAATTCGAATCGAAAAAATTGACATCTGTTTACTCTCAATACTTGTCCATAAACTTCATCAATAGACTTTGTGACCTCCGTTGATTCGAAACCCTGATCATAGAAAAGCGGCATACAATGTCCGACATGTTGTGGTGAGGTGAGGTCTAACATACATGGAGTACATGGAGTATAAGTGCGAGTCGAGAGGTGGTCGCAGGCCCAGCGAGGCCGCACTCCCGTTCTCTGTTTGCATAAATGCTTTAAAGAGAAAGGCGTCGAACTTTCTGTCAACCATTTTCCTAACGCCAGTTCGGTGATTTAGAAAATCATCTAGAAGCCTTTTTTTAATTAAGAATTTTTCGTTTTCCATTATTCATGTTTATTTTCTCCGTTTTCGTATTTCCAGCAGTAAATCTTCGTAATTAAGCCGAGAGTCTCGGGCCAGCGGGCGGAATGGGTCGCTTGTTTCGTGAAACCAACGTCATTTTACTAAGTACCATTATGCGAAGCGGAAAATACTACTTTTTACTCGAGATATTTATTGATTTTGTAATGGGTCATTGTACCGCATTTCCAAAAGAGAGAAACATTCATGTACTCTTTTTGGTATTCCATTGGTGGTTTGACTGTCGTACTAGGATACTATTATATATATATATATATATATATATATATATATATATATATATATATATATATATATATATATATATATATATATATATATATATATATATATATATATATATATATATATATATATATATATATATATATATATATATATATATATATATATATATATATATATTGCATTACCTACCTTTGGAGTTGTAATTATTTTCAAAACCAACTGTGACTGTATCAAGTAATATATTGTTTCTTGAACGTCTTCTCAAATGTCTTAGATTTCATAATGCCCTAGAAGACAGACGTTTTCATTTATATTAATTATCAAGTAATTGTTATCTCTTCAGTTATTATTGGAATCTGCAATATGTATTCAGTGGATACAATTATCCGCCGATCTAGTTGATCAAACGGCAGACTAACTGCGCTAAGTAAGACCCGCCTCGTGATGTAACGCGCAACCGCCCGGGAATGGGAAACTTTGTGTTATTTCACACGCCTTTGTGATACATTTTTCTTTCGCAAGACAATCGAGAGTGGCGCTGGCGCTCGCGGCCAGGGGACACGGGGCGGCCGCGCTCCCAAGTCTCGCTTTCATCTCGCACGAGGCTGCGGGAGGTGGCCGCCCTCGCAGGCGCACCTCTTAGCTTGTACGAGTATTTACACGCGACCAGTTTGGTCAAATGAAATTAACCTAATCTATTGATTCAGCGATATTTCATTGATTAGTGGCTGATGTCGTATTTTTGCTCTCGCGTACACTTTAGTCATTCTTTTCACCGTTGTTTCGTTCGCCCTCTTTTCCCTTGTGTCGTTTAGATTTATTTCGAACAACATCTCCCCTAACACATCGCAATCACTTTACTTTCAGGTCCACGCTTCACTTTTCATGTAGTTATTATTAGTTTTACTTGAGACCTCCTAGAACTGTCCCCAATAGGTGAGAACCGCAAATGTCCCACGCAATACGCGCCGCGGTTCTTTAGACCCTTGAAATTGTTTCCTCGGTGAGTATTTTGGGGATAGTTCGTTAGACACGCTCGCATTACTGATGCTAAGGCCCAAGTCAAAGTTTAACCTTTCGCGAGCAATTTCCGTACATATCAGCCAAATACAATTAAAATTAATTTCCTAAAAAGCCTCCCATTAAATATTGTTCGGCCGAATCCGGTTTCGCCGGCTGATAAATAGTTCCTCGTACATTGCGCGAACTGCGCGCGGTACCGCGATGGCGACCGCGCGGACCGGTTACTCTTGCCGCGAGCGCCCGTTAAATTGCCTCCTGATCATATCTCGCCTTACATTTGTTTTGACGCTATTGTTATACATATTTTACAGACGCGAATTCTAATTCCAGCTATTTGTAATCTTTTTAGATCCCGCTAAATTGTAAAGCTGGCGCGTGCGTGGAGTTAGTTGTAGGCTGATGTGTGCGGCACCCACGGGACGGCCACGGCCGTCGGATGGTGTTCCTTTGTGCATTGCGCTTCCCGATGGATTGATAATTTCCTCCGCGCCGCGCTTTGTTCGTGTCACGAGTCCGGTGCTCGCCAAACATCCCGAACTTCGCGAGAAATCAATAGTCCAACCACGGAACACAGGCCGTCCTTCACATCACACGAATGCTAAACGTTTACGATATTACGAGTAGAACAACCACGCTACCAACAAATTCACAGTTCCTTTTTAATAGAAGGCAGAAACATCTCGCATTTTACCTAGAATACTATAGCTATAATTCGGTTATGGGAGGTTTCCTCGATGTTGTGCTCGTTGAATTTATTCGTGCAACTGTTCATAATGCGCGTCCAGCCCGCATACTAATCTATTTTTGTTTTGATGCTATTTCTCTTCCAAACTCTTGTATGCCTCACAGCGTATGTTATGTCCAATATGTGTGTAGTATTCTACCCAACCAATAAAATAAGTTGTGGTACATCGGATTCCTGTTGACCACCGTCCTCCCGGAAGACCACCGAGAAGATGGAAGGATAGCTGGGAGTCGACTTCTCAAGAGAGGCCAGCCTGAACTACAGGAACAGACCAAAGGAGAAGGAGAAGAAGTGTTCTACTATAAATATTATATAATCAGGCGACGTAAAATCAATCTGGACTGAACTAGATTGACTGTTAACACGTGTGTGTATTAGTAGTGTGTCTATATCTAATATTGCCCCACCTAACATAATCGGTATGTTTTGTTTATACATTTGGATTGTTTGGAAAAGAAAAAATATGGAATCGCGAATAGAATGTTTTGTCTCTGCGCCCGCCGAGCCTGGAGCCGAGAGTTACGCAATTTGATTGTTTACGAAGATTGATATTCTGCAGCCGCCCGAGATTCTGCCGAGACGAAATGCTCCTCACCGTCTATCTTCAGCAATGTGCAGATGAGAAAAGACAAGAACTAAGCACACATGTCCAAGAGAGACTTGTTAGGTAAAACTACAACACAACCTTCCGTCGATTGCAGTTGCCCGAATGGTCCCGAGGTGCTGTAAGATGGGCATGTCGAATAAAATATAATATCATTTCTGAGAACACAGCGGTGTCCTTTAAATACCAAGGACAACTAAACAAACCTTATTCTGTTTTATATAATATATTATAATATACACTATAGATTACGGAGCATACTATGATGTTGAAGAACATCGTGTACATAGCGGCCTTGTGTTATATTATGTACCCGGGATCGAACCCACATCGCCATTATTATTTATCTCGCCGAGACCGTGGACCACAGGTGGCTGTAGATATTAATAAGTTCCCGGCTTATCCTTCCCGCGAGGGCTGTTGCCTGCTTTAAGTTTATTTAGCAGAACAAAACTTGATGCCGGAGGGAAAAAATCGTTACAAAAGCCAGCTTCAATTATAATATCGTAGTTTGTGCGTGTCGCCACAGCAGCAATGCGCCACGGAGGAGTTCACCCTTCTTTACATTTTACTTTGTTTTAGATTTGTTGCCAAAAATACTACCTCACATTTGGTACTACTCATCGCCATCGATTGTTTTTATATCTATGAAATCTTACCAGAAAACAGGTAAATATAATAGGTCTAGTAAAAAGAAATCCATTATTTTTGCAATAGATGGCTGTAGTAATCTGTATCTCGCGTTATATAAGTGCGATTGGATTACGCTAGATGGCGTTAGAAAGATGAGATTTCGTACTAAAAAATCTTTCGAAACAGATTTGTGATTGCTTGACTCAGTAGTGTTTGAGCTCGTGTCGAAGATGGACACCAGCAAAGAGAAAATACGCTATATTCTACAATTTCTCTTCGATAAAGGTGAAAACGCAAGTCAGGCAGCTGAAGATGTAAATAGTGTTTATGGTCCTGATACTGTAACAGCCAATCACGCACATTTTTGGTTTCGTCGATTTCGTTCTGGTAATTTTAATGTCAAAGATGCACCACGTTGCGGAAGGCCAATTGTCGAAAATGTCGATAAAATAATGGAAATCGTCGAGTCTGACCGTCATGTAAGCACCGTTTCGATTGCCCAGGAGCTAAACATTGCACAAAAAACCGTTTGGAACCACTTGAAAAAGGCCGGATACACAAAGAAGCCCGATGCATGGGTGCCGCACGAGTTAACGAAAAAAAAACCTCATGGACCGAGTTTCCATTTGCGAATCACTGCTGAATCGCAACAAAATCGACCCATTTCTGAAGCGGGTGATAACTGGTGATGAAAAGTGGGTCACTTACGACAACGTCAAGCGAAAACAGTCGTGGTCGAAGGGCAGTGAGCCGGCACAAACGGTGGCCAAGCCAGGATTGACGGCCAGGAAGGTTTTGCTGTGTGTTTGGTGGGATTGACCAGGGAATCATCCACCATGAGCTGCTCCCCTACGGCCAAATTCTTAATTCGGACCTGTACTGTCAGCAATTGGACCGTCTGAAGGAAGCAATCGACCAGAAGCGCCCAGCTTTGGCCAACAGGAGAGGAATTGTGTTTCATCAGGACAACGCCAGGCCTCACACATCGATAGTGACTCGACAGAAACTCCGAGAGCTTGGTTTGGAGGTTTTTATGCATCCACCATATAGTCCGAGCCTCGCACAAAGTGATTACCACCTGTTCCTGTCTATGGCGAATGATTTGGCTGGTGAAAAATTGACATCAAGAGAAGCTTGTGAAAATCGACTGTCTCAGTTTTTTGCCAATAGGGACAAGAGTTTCTACGAGAGAGGCATAATGAAATTACCTTCAAAATGGCAACAAGTTATCGAACAAAACGGTGCATATTTGATCTAAATTGGATTATTCTAACTATGGTAAATAAAGACTTCAATTTCATACAAAAATAATGGATTTCTTTTTACTAGACCTAATAATATAATGTCATCTAGATTTTTATTTTAAAAAAAAAGTTCCATCTTTAAATATCTGTTTGTATTTCTTTGTTTAAATTATTTAATTATTAATTCGCATGAAAACGTTTGTTTTCTTAAAAAAATATTTTTTATGGAAATGGCATTTTACGCCTTGCTAAAAGCATTATCAAATATAATGTAAAACTTCTTGAAAACTGGCGTTTTCATTCGTATTAATTATTTAATATGGAGTTTAACATCATTGTTATTATATGATTCTGGACTTTTAAAGTGAAGGAAAAAAATATATTTATTATTATATAATACAATTTTTTTTTTTAATGAGAATAGTTATTTTATGAGGATAGGCGGGCTGAGGATCGGGCGGTGGACCGACCATATTTGTCGTAGAAACGACAGCCAATGGGAAAGACGGGCTCTGGATGGATGGACGGGAGTTGGACGTCCTTGTGCTCGCTGGATGAGAGAGGCGTACGTTCAGCAGCTGAGCAGCTGCCAGCGTTGCCTCGTGACTCATCTCCACGATTAGTTGGATTTCTAATGTACAAATAATTTGAGGTATTTAGAAGCCGCGTGCATTTTGGTTTAAGAATATTCTTATTGTTTCGTAAATTCAGTTTAAATATTTTCTCCAATATTTGACACAATGAGTATTCGTGCGTAGTTCCACACAGTTCGCCAAGCTTTTATGTGCGGCCCTAAACACATTTATTATTAGCTGCATTGGGATATGATTATGCAGAGCTTTTTGACGAATTTAAGAATAATAATAATCTTAAAGCTTTTTTTGAATAAAAAAGAGAGGGAAAAGGGTAAATCGATTTTTGAAAATTAGTTCCTGAAAAATACAAAACTGTACAAGATTGTGCCTTCCTGCTCCTCACATTGTTTGCATAATTCGTATTCTAAAATAAAATATGCCACAAACATATACAGGAATCGACTGATTCCTACCTTGATGACGTATAGAGGGTAGAATGCAGCAATTATAAACCCGATTTGTCTAAAATTGTTGAAAATTTTTCAATGTCAAAAATCGCACTAATTTTGAAATAAACGCTTGACGAACAGTATGCTGATTATCGATATGTTCTGTTTTAGTTTATAATTTTTTAAATATTAATGTTTTCTAAAAAAATGGGGGGGGGGTTCATGATTTTTTTCGTCATACCAGTATAGTGTTGCGGCCCACGTAACTTTACAAATATATGTATGTGGCCCGAAGAAAATATGTTTGAGTAGGTACCATTGATCTAGGGCATTGCCCTTGGGCATGTGATATGTATCAATAAAATTTATTTATTAAATTTTAATTGCAGGACTTTGACCTGTCGAAAAATTCTTGCCATTCCACGCTTTCTAGCGCCTGATGATGGCGTAATTCTTCACAATCACCTTTCTCGAACCCGGGACGTTTCTCGTCCATCTTCTTTTACCCGGGATACTTTTTTTCATTTAAAAACGGGTTAGTCAGCTGTGTATTTTTTTCTCCATTCTCCAGAAATACATAATTTTATATATTTGTTTCACCACTGGGTGAATGCATTTTGTGCACATGTATGTTTATATCTGTCGGTTCATGACTTGGATCATGATCGGAGGACACGGGACCCGCGCCCGCGCCACCAAGGTGACACCTGAATATGAATGAGCGCGCGGAGGGCACCCCTCCCGCTCTAGCGCGGCCGGCCCGCGCGCGAGTGAACAGAGTAGAAATAACTTTCTCATCTTGACACACTTGTGCAATTTATTCTAAATTTAAATGCATCGCGCTATACGTGCACTGACATGTTTAGATCCCTTCGGTAATTATTCTAGAGTTGTTCCACCGGCCCCGCCCAGTGGAGCGATCTTCAGGATTCTTGTTATACCATATTCCTATTACTGGTTCACTGGTTCTTCGGCAGCGTCAGCGCAGGCGCAGTTTGTTTTGTATCTCAAATAGCTAAGCAAACATGCGATCAAATATTTAATGTTAGCGCTTATGAACAAATATTTTTCTCGATCTTGATGGTAATTTTTATTAGGATTATTACAGTTTTTATTTTATAATTTATTGAAACCGTACACGAACGTGAGATACGACGATTTATATGACGGTTTATATGACTAACGGTATTGGCGGTTCTTACCCCCTCATATACCACTACACCCCATATAACATAGAGTGCCCCGCTCGCGAGAGTCGACCAGTATGTTAAGTTTATCCGTGTCCTTATCGCCGCCAAGTACAACATAATATTTCCGAGATTCGCCGCACGATGAATCTTGTACATTCGCCATGATTGTAAACTAATGTATGGGAGCAGCTGGATTTTGTGCTTATTTTCTAAAAACTTAATTTAATATGGTCTGTCCTATGATCGTAAAGTCAGAAAGACGTAAATCTTGACGGGATTAGACACTTGCGAAGTAAGATAATTGTACGAGTACATATGATTCCATGCAGGCTGTGCGGTTGGAGAGTGCGGACTCTACCCCCCCGCGAGGATATTTGTGGGGCAGCGCTTATCGCAACCGCCGGTAACCGGTCCACGGGATGGCCGAGGTCACGGGGCCTAGGGCGGGTGGGGGGTGGCGGGGCGGTTGACGGGAAGCGGGGACAGGGCGATCCGTATACATAATTTATTGTCCATATTAAGGTTTGTGTATCGATGGGGCACGTGACGTCACGGGATAATAAATCCCATCCCGGGTGACGCGAGCGACTCATAAATCCCGCGTAATTGCCCGCGGTCCCCACCGCTCCCGGGGAAACTGAAATATGGATGTGCCGGGTGCCCGCCGCCTCGCGGCCGGACCTGACCGAATCCCGCTCGTTGCGCGAGGGAATGAGGACTCCTTCCTAGCCAAATAATTTCATTACGAGTTTGATCATTATTATGTTAAAAAAATATACTATTAATATTTAAAATAAAATAGAAATAAAAACACTGCACTTTGTTTTTCACCACTATGCGGTTATTTTAATTGCCGACTAGTTTCGCTTGTACCCAAGTTTCTTCAGGGCTTCGTAATAATCAGTTATTACGAAGCCCTGAAGAAGCTTGGGTACAAGCGAAACTAGTCGGCAATTAAAATAACCGCATAGTGGTGAAAAACAAAGTGCAGTGTTTTTATTTCTATTTTATATATAAATAATAATAAAAAAATAAATGTCTTACCACAAAGTGAATGCTTCATACGAAAAATTGTTATGTTTTACCTTCACTGAATTGATCAGTATTCCATTCCACCGGCGCACACTGGATCCATTTGGCAAAAACAGGGACTTAGGGGTCGAACTCCGAATTTCGCCCTGATTTTTTTTAAATTAGATATTTTGTGTGATTCCAAACCACTTTTATATTTGAACTTTTCTTGATATAACTGCTAATTTCCAAGAAAAAAAATGTTATTGTTTTTTTTGTATGAAGCAAAACTGATTTTTTCAATTATTTCGGAATCAGGTGGATACGTCAAAACCAAACTTAGTAAGGATTATAGAGGGCATAATCTTCAAGGGCATAATATCTTCTACATTACTTGTTACGACATCTACTTCATATCTCTGCCCGTTAAAATTATACATTTTTATTAATTATTACGAGTTTTTTATGGTTTCGGATTTTTCGTTAGATGCATAAATATGCTAAAATCACTCCATTCTTTTGTAATGGAATACGATGATCATTTATGCATCTAACAAAAAATCCGAAACCACTTTATACTCGTAATAATTAATTAAGATTTATAATGTCTGCTGCTTTTAAACGGGCGGAGATATGAAGTAGATGTCGGAACAAGTAATGTAGAGGATTATGCCCTCTATAATCCTTACTAAGTTTGATTTTGATGTATCGAACTGATTCCGAAATAATTGCAATAATCAGTTTTGCTTCATACAAAAAAAAAACATTTTTTTTCTTCGAAATTAGCAGTTATATAATAAAAAAATGTAAAGGGGGTTTGGAATCACACAAAGGACCTAATTTAAAAAAATCAGGACGAAATTCGGAGTTTGACCCCTAAATCCATATTTTTGCCAAATGGGACCAGTGTCCGCCGGTACTTATTTTTTCGCGTTCGAGCGTTCCTTTACAAAAGAATGGAGTGATTTTAGCATAATTGTGATCATTTATGCATCTAACAAAAAATCCGAAACTACTCGTAAGGATTAATTAAAAATTATAATGTCTGCTGCTTTTAAACGGGCAGAGATATGAAGTAGATGTTGGAACAAGTAATGTAGAGGATTATGTCCTCTATAATCCCTACTAAGTTTGGTTTTGACGTATCCACCTGATTCCGAAATAATTGCAAAAATCAGTTTTGCTTCATACAAAAAAAACAGTAACTATTTTTTTCTTGGAAATTAGCAGTTATATCAAGAAAATTTCAAATGTAAAAGTGGATTGGAATCACACAAAGGACCTAATTTAAAAAAAATCAGGGCAAAATTCGGAGTTCGACCCCTGAGTCCCTGATTTTGCCAAATGGATCCAGTGTGCGGCGTGGAGTGTTATTTCATTTTTGGAGGATAACTGAAAAACTGAGCAATAATATACAATATATGAATAAAAACAGACACTTTTCACCTTGCTGAGGGAACATTTGATAATTCCGTAGCAAGGCGAAACATGTCATTCCTTCTAATAAATCTGCTAAAAAAACGTTTTCTTTTATGAAACATTTAGTATGGATAATAAACTGAGTAGCGTTGCATTGCTCAGCACCGTAGTTATATTAGAGTATTGGGAATAAGGTAGCTTAAGATTTGCTTTACTTCCAAACCTTTGATTTCGTCTAGAAACCATTCGAACTCGAGTTTAGTGTGCCAAAGAATACTTATCGCATAAGTGACTTGGCCGGTTATCATTTCATTTGCGTCACTCCGCTCGCCTTGACCGAAGCTTTTCTGTAACGATCGGAATATACTAACTGATTCATTAATTCGATTGATTTTACGGCCATTGTTAGCCGGAGGATCGGCCGAAGGTTGCGTGATACTCCGCCATTCGCGAGCCCTTTTCTTCCTGGTTACGATGGACAATACGATGGAATAACCATCTGATTATATCATATAATCGTATATCGTATGTTCATTATTTATATAATTTTACACATTTGTTGACATCATATTACGATTAACGTATTTATTTTATTTCGTTGACTGGGTGGATTAGAAATAACACAAACTATCCGGAAAAGTGATAGATTCTAGGACGGTCCAGGTCTCCACAGGATCAGGTAATCGACTGACCACTAGCGACTTGGTATACGGTGAATTCAATATCTCCAGAATCAGAAGCCAAGGCACGTTTCCTCTAGACCCGTTTAATACGTATATTCTCGACTTCGATTACGACATAATTATTAATATAATATGAGTAGTCTACTTCACGTTTTAGTTAAAGTTCTCACTACAGGTACAATACACCGTTTTGTTGACATTGAAACCTGTCCGAAAAACACGTATTCAGGAAGTGTGAATGTTTTCGTATCGATTATGCGTGTATTGTGAATTCTAGAAATGTTTAAGGTGTTAGGAACGTGGGTCCGCTCGCCGGCCGTTTGTCGATGTCTGCCTACTCTCTCAGTATAATGACATCCTGTTTATCGAAATGAAATTTAATGTTGAGTCTGCCTGTATATCGCGGCCGATGGCACCGACACTTGACATGTCAACTCTCAGCTGACCCAAGGGAAACGTTCACACGGTGGTCAGAGGAAACGTTTCAACTGATGCCCCATGAATGAGTGGGTCCAGGATTGGGCTCTTCAGTAACAACCGTGAAGGACAGTCTTCCTTGGACACGAGGGACAGCCGATGAAGATGATGATGTCAACGGCACTAACCCGAACCTGTTTGTACATGAACAATGCGTAGGACCTTTCATCCAGGCTACCGAGAACTACAGTCAGTACTATTGTATGGAAGGTACCTGTACTGTGATTTCATTTAAGGTCTTTATCGAAATCGAACTACCAAATCTACCCTTTTCATTATAATCTGTGTTTTAACACGGGGAGGCTTTCGGGTGGCTTAAAAAAGGTTCCCGTGGCCCTGTCCCGTACCCGCTGGACCAATTTGGCATCTTTTAATCTCGAGCGGGTGATGGTGTTTTATTCACGCGACCCATTTACCCACGCGGCCGCCGGCTTCTCGGGCTCATTAGCATTCTAATTCGGCCGCAAGTACCGCGCGCTATTACACTTCTTTGACCGGAGTCCAATCCGGTACAGGTGGAATGTCCGCTGGAGTACTACCTATCTATGTCTTGGGTTTCACTTGGAAATAGAGTTCGCATTTCCCTCTATAAATGTTGTATACAAATTGTTACAAGCGTAGGTCCGCCGTATTATTTGATCTTTTAAGAATCGGATAGGACATTTCGCCGTTTACGTCTCACGAGCAAATAGTATAAGTCCAAGAAGCGAGTATATACGAGTATTACACAAACCGACCTTGTGTTGTATGTAATATCCACATAATACTTTATACACTTAGTTTATTTATACATTTCAAGGTACAGATATTTTTTTGCTAATTTAAAATGGCGTTTCTTTCCTTGGTATAAATCTAATCGCACGATAATTCTCATCACAATTATTATCTCTATCGCTATCGGCTACATTTTTATTATAATATTATATCTAGGTACGTTGATGCTGCGAACAGTTTTTTTGTGTAGGTACATTCGTATATATATTTTATTGATTTCAGTTAGGAACTTAAAAAAAGGTTTTATGAATTTTTTTAAAGATTAAATTACTTATTAGCTATGTGATATGTGCTTAGTGTACATAACATTGGAACTTTGATCTCGCGTCTGATGGAATCATTCTTATGAAGGTGTTCTGGTGATAGCTTCATGCGGTAACTAAATCCGCATTGTATTCGTGAAAGACAAGTTGCTTAATGCATTATTCCACCGTGGACATATATTTCTAGACGCAATAACAACGTTTTCCTGTGTTTCCAATTAAAATAGTCGTAACACTCAATTTGTATATTTATATCGCGTCGTGATTTACGAGCAGTGTCCAAATCAACCGTAATGTATTGTGTCTAGAAACATTCTGTAATAACATCAGACATTCCTTTCTAATGTAAAATGCGCAGTTATCCGTTTTCAGTATTCCCGTATTATTTATGTCTCCAACTCAACAGCATCCCATAAAAATTCCAGATTTATCTTTAAACTTGGGGCAAAGTGCGCACGCTACCCCTACACGTACGATCCGTTCTATCAAACGAAGTATTATATTGTATATTCCTCCTTTGCGTGGGATTGTGTGGATACCTGCGACTATAAAAACAAATTCAGTAGGAGAAATGCTCTATGCTTTTTATTACCAAAATGACTTATTTTCATGATTATTGTGGAAAAATATTATACCTCATGACCATAAAGTATCCGGAAATTGTGATTTAAATTCCTCGCGCTGAAAATTAAAACATATATTTTTGCTAAATTTGTACGACTATTCTTAATAACTACGCCAAAAATGAATGCCATCAGTCAATCAGTTTGTTTTCAGCAGCTGGTTGAATCAGTCCATCTTAGAAGTGCGTCGCGATTTGTTCAATGAATAAACATATTGGACATAAAGTGTGTCTTTCATTTTGTGTTTCCAACAAAAGATAAGGCTTTTGCTTAATCCGTATTATCAAAAACTCAAGCCTACGATTGGT
This sequence comes from Lepidostoma basale, assembly GCA_022606425.2. Lineage (NCBI taxonomy): Eukaryota > Metazoa > Arthropoda > Insecta > Trichoptera > Lepidostomatidae > Lepidostoma > Lepidostoma basale. The sequence goes on along the minus strand of JAHDVF020000842.1, from coordinate 174,852 downwards.
ATAAAGCATTTACAGACGATCGGGAGACCATCGAAGATTTGCCTCGTTCTGAACGACCTTCATTGTGCTCAAAAATCGTCATTTGAGTGTTAAAGAGGTAACACGTGGCCTTAACATATCCCCCGAGTCCATTAGTTTGATTTTGGTGAAAAATTTGTGCATGAGACCCTTTGCTACCCGACTCGTTCAGAAGCAGTTGAATTTTCTTCAAAATCCGTACCGTGAACAGGTCTCTTTGGAAATGCTTGATCGTGTGAATTCTGATCCAACATTCATGGAACGCATCATAACTGGATATGAGACATGGGCTTATGAGTATGATATGCAAACAAGTCACCAACCATCGAAATGGACGGAGAAAAACATGCCGAAATCGAAAAAACCACGCCAAAGTCGCACAAATATCAAATTGATGCTCATCGTTTATTTCGATATTCGCCTTGTGGTCCATCGTGAAATCGTTCCAGAGGGACAAACGTTCGATGATAATAAATACTAGTTAGTCGTATTTAGGCATTTTCGTGAAAAAATCCTTCAACAACCGGATTTGTGGAAAAACAATTCATGGATTTTGCACGACGATAAAGCATCATCGCACAGAGCCACAATTGTGATCGAATTCAAGGCCAAAAACGCAATTAATACCATCGATCAACCACCATATTCTCTGAATTTGGCTCCGTGTGACTTTCTTCTTTTCCATAAACTTCAACTGCCGCTCCGTGGAATCGGTTTCCGGTCGATTGAATACATAAAACAAAATTCGTGGAAGGTGTTAAAGACCATACCAGAAAGTCCCTACCAGAAATGTTTCGAAGAGTGGAAAAAACGCTGACATATGTATATTGCATCCAATTGGGGATACTTTGAAGGCGACAAAATAAATATTGATGAATATTTAAATATTTTGCGTTTTAGTTACAATTTCTGGGTACTTTATTGTCATAGTAGTATATTATACGAGGTTATAGAAACCTAGATTTTTTTTAATATGAATTAAGAATATTAATGTATTTGACTTGTCATAATTTTAATACTATTAAAAATCAGACTCAGACTACTCCAGATGATGGCAGCAAGCTACCGACACTGATCAGGAACACAGTAACAAACGGAATTAAACTTACTACGGGATACACCCGTATTTTTAATTTTTTCGTTTGTTTTTGTTTAAAGGCGCTGTACATTTTCAGGGTTTCCTTCCACTACCAGCTTTTTGATCTGTTTCGAAAATGTACTTTGCACAAGAAAAATGTTGTAACTGATATATAATATCATAACTCTAAAATGAACACAAATCTGTAACCCAGCACCGTAATTAGTTGCCAGCGAGGAATTGATGGTTGTGATTTTTTATTTGTTTTAATACATATGATGACGATGGACGAAAAATCGTGCAAATTCTATGAATGGCTGGATGGAATCTTCAGCATTGGCCATGAATGTACCCCACGGCGCCCATCCGCACTTCACCCTATATTCCTGGAAAGACCCTCGTTTCAGTTATTTTCCCCGGGAATATGTACTTTATCATTCTCCTCTGAAGACGGATGTACACAGCAAACACGCGCTCCTAGATTATTAATTACTTTTGTATCTTGTTTCTCATTTAATACATTGATGATCATTTCTTTATTAACTCTAACAAGCATTATTAGCGTTGTCTCCCAGCTTATTAAAGCTAGCGGGCGGCTGCTTATTATGCCTTCTCTCGATATATTATTACAATTTAATACAATTTGATTAAATTCGCTTCAATTTATTTTTTGTTACAATTATCTCTCCTTTGAAGTTTTTTATGTTATTCTTGGTACACGGCTCCGATAACAAGTTTCTCGGTGCGTGAGGCGCGAGGCGTGAGCCGTGAGCCGTGAGCCGCGTCTGTTCTCGAGATCATTTCGGTTGGACGTGATGGAAATGGAGACTCATTCAGCCCTTAGAGAAAATTTTCGATCCCGGTGTGAATATCTGTAGCTCAGAGAAGCCTGCCATACGATATCGATTTCAATCATAATAAAAAGTTTAGATTTTTTGATACTTCTAGCTCCAGAATCAATATTGATAAGTTATTGTTTTCGTGATGGGTAAATAGGTGATAAATATTCAACATGCGTGTACTACAGCTCGTGAAAATTAGTGAACAAGCTTCTGCACAATTTAGACTAGCCTAATATATTTTCGTGGTTTCTATTGGATATCTATGTTTCTTTTTACCAATCTGTGTCAAACCGCTTTCTGGAGTAGTATCTATGTTGTAAAGTGAAATATTCGCCTGGTCGAGTGAGAGATCGTTATATTGATCGATTATTACTTCAAATCAAATCAAATCAGTTTATTTTCTCAAAAGATATTACAAACTATTTTTATATTATAGTTTAAGACATCCATTCAGAACAGGTAAAACATAAAAAAAATATAATACCAGGAACGCATGAGATATGGTTCGACATTAGGAATACAAGATACTCTCCAAAGTCAAGAGTATTTGTCTTCTGAACGTACTTTCACCAATATGAAAGACGTCGATCTCCAAAGCGATCATGTTCAGCAGTTTGATTGCTCTCCCCACCGGCATCACCAGAGGCAGGTTGGTTCCACATGCTGGGAGATAAAACAGAATATATTAGAAGTAAAATAGAAGCTGTTGAAGCAGAATACGCATTGTGAAAAAGTTATATCTATTCTACTGCTAGACAAGAAGGGATGTGAGGAAGTATCGGTGCTTGTTGATAATAAAGAGGAGGCCAGAATTGCTACCTATGTGCCCACCCTTTTGGTATTATGACGAGATGTTCGGTTATACAAAAATAAACATTGTAAACTAACTAACTAACTAACCATCACGCCGTCTCCCCGAAAGGGTAGGCAGAAAGAATGGACTGTCACACTTTTACTGATGCGGCACTCCATCCTTCTAATTCGCCCCGCGGGAGACGCGGTGTGATGGGTTGCGAACCTCATCGCCACCAATAGGCATCTCCCGCGCACAATTCGATCTTCCAACATCCACAAAATAAATCTAAAACAAATAATATAAAATACAATGATATAAAATAAAATAACAAAATAAAAATAATTTAATACAAAATGTTATTTTTAGATGGTGCACATTTGTCTATTTAATTTATGTTCCACGAATCCACCGTTTTTTAAATTTAGCACATAATGTAATAACACATAATGTTTTTTCCGATATTGCACATGTTGACATGGACGATCCGGACTTTTGTGTTTATTTAATTTATGTTACACGTATCCACCGTTTTTTAAATTAGCTGTTATATGATTTAATTAATGTTCCACGTATCCACTTTTTTATTTGGCAGTAATTAGGCACTTAAAACCAACCAACACCAGCAAGAACTTTAAAAGAATATTGAAGAAATTATTCAAATTGTCATTGGAACAAATGAAAAATTTATTTTTACACCTGTCAAAATTCTTTATATAAACATTGTATTGTTCGAAATACTCCATTATCGGTGATTCGTATTACATCAAAGCTCGTCGAACATATTTAGTATCGGGTGGATAAATAATCATTGAACTCGATATTTCCGATGAAATTGTGGATCATTGTCCTCCGCAATTCCCCTTGTTTCTTGCGTGTTTATTTGCTTCTAAGAATTGATTGTTCGCACTATTCCCCCAACACCGCCTCTGTGGCCCGCCTGCCGCGGCCCGGCCAGCAGGCGTGTTAGCTCCTGCCCGCGTTCTGGGAAGCAGATGGAATGGCTGTTTATTGTTCGCATGAAGCGGTGATTAGCGCTTTATTCCTTCTTTTTGATCTGGAGCATGGATCGGCAACCTGCGGCCCGCAAGATTCTCGCCGCACGTGACGGACGATATCATACGATAACTTTTTCAATTCTGAATTATCTAAAAACAAACACTGTTCTCGGTTATCGGATTCACATTTAGACGCATTACTACGCGTCTCAAAAATACAAGGTAATATAAAAAAAACTTGCAAGTCAAATGCAACCACAAAAATGTCGTAAAAATATGCAAAAAGTATTTTATTTTTAAAACTAAAATATTTGTACACAAATATTGTAGGAGTGGGAGATGACTATTGGTGTCGATTAGGTTCGCAACCCATCACACCGCGTCTCCCGCGGGGGCGAGAAGAGAAGGATGGAGTGCCGCATCGGTTCGTGTGGCAATCCATTAGTTCTGCCTACGCCTTCGGGAAGACGGCAAGATGGTTGGTTAGTTAGATTTAATATTGTAGGTGTGATGACATGTGACCCAAGTGCGGCCCGCAGTAATCCCCACGTCAAATATTTGGCCCTTTCACAACAAAAGGTTGCCGACCCATGATCTAGAGTGATGGCCAACATATCGAGACATATTTATTCTACGACTTCATTTTTTAATTCATTATTATTAATATTATTTGTAATAACAATTCGTATTATTTGAACCTATACATATGCCAATTAACTTTACCTTTTCTTATTTCAGGTAAACAATTCACTGACATACATCATGGTACGGGACGATCGAGCACTGGTAAATAATGTAGGTAATAAATAGTTTTTAAATAAAATTAAGGCGTAATGGGAATATCATAATTAGTAATTAAAACACTGTTTTTCCACTTCAAGTGTTATATTTCGAAGATATTATGCCTTTATCATCGGGAGAACTTTGTAAGTTATATTATAATATGTTTACATCGTTTTCTCGATGATGAAAGAGAAGAATAAGTGTCCAAATGTAATCAAATATATTCACTATGATTACCCGACAATTGTTTTCGATTTTTTACGCACGTATTACTGTAATGTGGCGCTTTATCATTTTCTATCTGTTTTTTTTTTATCATTTTCATTTATAAATTATAACATTAAGAAATTGATCACAAAATTGCTTAGCTTTGTAGTCGTACCGAATCATGAACCAAGGTATGCGTTGTGTTGGTGTTATGTGATATACCTAATATTAGGTAAATGATGTTAACCGCATCACATCATATCCTTCGAGAGCAGGTACGGCCGCGGCCGGTCCTTACCTTGGCAGAACAGCTTCGTGTTGATCGAGGTTGTGGTCGGCTGTGGCCTGTGACGTCAGCATTTTTATTATTTGCGTACGCTCGTCGGATAGAATCTACGGAGCGTTTCGTTAGATTTGGCTAAATCCCCGCCGCCCGCAAGGTTAGCGTGTATAAATAACGTTATCGAGTTCTGCCCACTAACGTTTCGGTGCCGTTTAATCCGATAGGGGGTTATTCTACTTTCGGCAGCATCGACATTTTCTCTCGATCTATTCTCGATTCTATAACCGCCGCGCAATGTTCTCACTCTCGGTTTCGATTAATTTACCCAGTCTACGAGTACATAACATACCGTCCTCTTCTCCTGTCGGCCGAGACTGTCCACGGACAGGCGTCTGCTGCGCGTTATTGATGGAAAACAGGAGATATCGGTGTATTTCATCGCAAGTATTTTTTAATAATTCTTCCAAATATTTACACCGAGAGAATCAGCACGATAAATTAACCTTTATTGTGGCTAAAACAACATTTATAGTAATGCAGGTCATCGCGAAACTCACTGCTGCATTAATGTCGGGTGTCAATGTAAAATACACAGTTGTTTCAATTGTATGTTATGTTCCTTTTAACGGTATCAAGTTCATGATTATTTTAATAGGCGGCATATTGTCATGGCGAGGCTGGTGTGTAGTATGTAGTGTATGTAGCAGCAGCACTCCAGCACCAAATGCCAAGTTTTATTGCGATCTTTACCACAGCGCTGTCCCACAAGTTGATTTGAATTTAATTTCCTAATAATGTTTATCCTTTTAGTTATATTGTGCAATATATCACAACTATTCTTTCAAAACAATGACCAATAGTATCGCAAAAGAAAAAATTTGAAACTCTCTGAAACCTTCTGCTTATATATAATAATATAACACCTTTTCATCCTTTCTGAACTTTCGCGAGAAGCCCTCTTGTAAGTTTAGTTATAATTGTTATAATATCTTATTTATACCTGTCCAGACAAAGTACATACAATTATGAATGCATCTATGTGTTGGGGCATATTTAATAAAAATATTCGGCATCTCGCTGTACCGACTTCTCGAATGAAGTAACCTTATTATATGGATATATTTGTTTTTAACTGATAGGCAATATCTTCGGTAACATTTTCCGCACTGTTATGCAATATCCTCAGTAAGGGCACGAGTCGAGTCCCAAGGTGTAGGTAGAGTGCTGTATGGCCGTTGAAGGTCTCGCAAGGAGCACTCCGCATCTTGCAGGAAGTTGTCGTGACATTGTAACGTAAATGGTCTTTATTTTACAAACACGGTGAACTTGTAAATATTGTTTTAATTCGTTGCTGGATTTTGTGTATATTAATTTCACGCGTATTAGGCGCAGCCGAACCGAACCGGCCATATTTATATTTCAATATTATCATAGCCTTGGGTAATTTGTGTATTGGACCTTATATTAAGAGGGAGCGCTAATAACAAGGATCGTTAACATTTCCGTAGCACGACTCTTTCGACATTTTATGAACGTTCATTGGAAATATTTAAAATATACATTATATTTCATTTTATTCCACCTGTTTTCCTAGTTTCGGCACCTCGCTGCCATCTTTTGGTCCAAATGTTTAACCATTTAGACCAGAAAGATTGCACTGTTCAAACCAGAAGAACAAGTGTGTTAAAACTCAAAAAATATATTATAAATACATTTTTGTTATCATTATCTTTGTACGTGTTTTGCAACTAGGTGTGCATGTGTGCTTTTAACTAAAGAATGGATTGGTAGCGAACTCTTCCCGGTCTTAAACTATTATAAGTTCTAAAAGATGGAAAGACAGCTGGGAATGCACCTCACAGGAGGAGCAACGTTAACGATCCCTGAGTGTTCTGCCTGCGGTGGAGCGCAGAGTTCGCATTTCTGCTACAGCTACTGTGTTATTGAATATATTTTTGCAGTTTTCCTTACACCTTGTCAACCATTTTGTTGCTTGGCCATGTCCAGCTCGCCACACACTCGCGGCCGGGGGGATACGGGCGGCGGAGAGAAAGTGACGCGTCACGAGTCCATTTCCTTTGTACACACTAGCGCACACAAAGTTGTTACATATTCATATTTATGTATCGTATCGTATCGTATCGCTTTTCACGTTTTAATCGCGCGACATGAATACAATTACTGCGCGAGTATTATAATTAAACATATGTTTTAATGAGCTCATTCTCTAGATTTGTAAACTAACTAACCATCACGCCATCTTCGCGAAGGGGTAGGCAGAAAGAATGGACCCCCACACTGTTCTTTCCTTAGATATTTCTCACATTTCCTCCACATTCATACTCCGTGTAATGCACGCACGTCGATTTATCCGACTCCTCACGTGGCTGACATTTAATATTTGATCGGTTTGATCATGTCACAATTACCTCAGTTTTCCTCTATCTCTTGTTCCGTTTGCGTATCCTTTCTTTATCATTCTTTCTTTCCATGTGGTTAAACCATCCAAATGACCCTTTCACTATTTTGTTCATAACACTGTCAATTACAAATATAGTGAAGCAGAACTACATTCCATATATTTGTAATTTACCAATGTCACTCTATCCCATTGTAATGTAAGATGTCGATTGGATTGATGACGCGAGGAACTCAAATACTAATTTCGCGTATTCTTAAATATTCCTGCCAATATGATATTCGATTTTTTTCGGGTCTTTGATAACACGATTTGTCTCTAACGATCGAAGGGGTATTTTCTCGATTAATTCATTTTGGCTCGGAGCGGTATTATATATGGTATATGTACCTAGTACCTAAGTAGGCACCTATAGGTACCGGTGTAGCCGTACTAATTACGCAATACTGTTACTCCGCGGCTGTGGCGAATCGGTGACCATTAGCCTCGGATGGAACTATTCGGGGGATGTGCGTCCTATACGTAGAGTCCCCGATTATTCTGCGGCGCGTTTTGTGGGAATTCAACATTGGAAATCGCCGACTTGTAAATATAACATGTTCCGAGAGAACTCGACCGTATGCTGGTGCAAGCCTTGGCGCGGCTCCCGTGACTGGGTGCGATGATACGTATTATTCTTCTACGGGAGTAGTCGTCTTTTTTAATATTCGATAAACGTTCAGCCCCGCCCCTTTTCACTTTAGGTTGGTGTGCATTTGAAGTATCTCTTGTGAAAAGGGTTAAGTTTTTTAAGTACACTCTAATTCCGATATTCCGATCATGAGAGAAGTAAATGGGGATCTTACAGCCTGGTTTAATATCACTAAAGGTGTCAAACAGGGGTGTGTAATGTCTCCATGGTTGTTTAATCTATATATGGACAAGTGTATGAAAGAGCTGAAAGGGTTTTCATTTCATTTATTTCATTTCATTTATTTTGATAATAATCACAAACATTACAGACATACAATTCCAAATCGTTTGCAGTTACATTATAAAAAGAGAAGCATTAAAAAAATAAAAATTAAGCTTAAGAATAAGAAAAAATCATAACATTGATATTGCATCCCTTAGGCAACTCACTCTATCCCGAAATATGTCGACCTCCGAGGCGATCCGATTAAGCAATAAGATTGCCCTACCCACAGGCATAACCATTGGCAGGTTGGTTCTGCAGCGTGGCAAATAAAACAATCTGTGCCGTCTTTGACGCGGAAAATTTCGGTTTGAAAGTGGGCGAGGAAGGCGAGCGACAGGAAGAGGTGGGAACGTTTGGAATATGCAATTGTGGAGAGATGAAGATTGAGAAAGATAAATAAGAATACACTTTTTCGTTTTACTCCATTTTTATCGACATGTTTCGAAGGTTTTTTTCTTCCTTCAAAACATAACGTATAAAAACCTTCATCTTCGGGATAACAATTTTTAATGAATTTTTTCCTCGTTTCTAAATTTACCTTGTTGTGTCATTCGCCAAACAAAAATATCAAAATATCGTAAAATGACGTCTTGTTGATAAGTACCAACACTCTTTTTATATTATTTAATTTAAATACTGGCTGGATGTCATAAGAGTCATAACTTGGATTACCTTCGGTTATGCATTTCTCAGTGCGAGACATTGGCTGCACCGTGTGTCCTATCATTACATAAGACTGACCGTGCACCGATGGTAATTGGCGATATTTATATGCGGTCATGCTGCCTACTTCTCTTGTGCGCCGCGCCGTGTTGATTACCATATGTCCGTTTACGCAATTCCTGTCAGTTTGGCTATTTCCTTCGTCCCCGTACCACGAGATCGAGTACGCTGGGCCGGGCGCCACCGGCCTGTACAGTATCCAGATCGAGGGGCCACAGATTTGAGTTGGATTTATAATTATAAAGCACCCCACTAGACTGTTGTAGACGGTCACCACGAAGGTAGGACTACCGACTGCAGTACCTACTATAGTAATGGCGGCGCATACCGCCCACGTGACACAGCTGAATATATTTTCCAGTGATCGCTCCTTCAGTATTGCAATTATTAAACAGTTGAATGGATGTGGCCTCCGTCGGTCGCCAGCTCTATCTTCTCCGCCGATCGGAATTCCTCGTTATTCAGTTGTGCGTGCTCGGAAGATATTACCAATCTCATCGCTTCCCTTGCCAGAGTGCGGTTACTTCCACCAGGTCACACGAGCGCCTGGCGAAACCGGTCGCTGTCAAAATAAAGACAAAAATGGAAGTAATTAAAACATCGTCTTATTTAATCATTATGATAATTCTCAAATATAACACAATACATGGATGGAATGTAACGATTTGATTTTATTAATGGCGTAGTTATTACCAAAAGGGCAATTTATGCCACCTATTTGGTGATAAAATATTCCGTCTCCCCGAACTCATGAAACCAAGATTTAAATAGCGTGAATATTACTAACTATCACGCCGTTTCTCCGCAGGGGTAGGCAGAGATAATGGACCGCCATACCGTTCTGTCCTGACACAACTCTCTAGATTTCTTTCACATTCATACATCGTAACATGCACGCTCGTGGATTTTTCCGACTTCGAATGTGGGCGCCTTTCAGTATTTGCCGCCGGCTCGAGTGTGGTTCGGTGATATGGAGTCCCCACGAGGCGAGATACTCGCTCATGTTAGAGAGGGTTCAGAAAAGATTTCTGAGATATCTCTACATGAGGGAGTTTGGTAGCTATCCGTGGCTTTATCCCACTGCATTCCTCTTGGGCATGCTGGGGACCAATAGTTTACAGATAAGAAGGGATGGGTGCACACTTACCCATTTCTTCAGACTTATCAGGGGATTCTTTGAGAATTCCGCCATCTTGGAGGATATCCATCTTTATGTTCCGGATGGTTAACTTCGACAGCGTCAGCACAAACTGTTTTATCTCCCAACATGCAGAACCAACCTGCCTCTGGTGATGCCGGTGGGGAGAGCAATCAAACTGCTGAACATGATCGCTTCGGAGATCGATGTCTTTCATATTCGTGAAAGTACGTTCAGAAGACAAATACTCTTGACTTTGGAGAGTATCTTGTATTCCTAATGTCGAACCATCTCTCATGCGTTCCTGGTATTATATATTTATTATGTTTTACCTGTTCTCAATAGATGCCTTAAACCATAAAAAATGTTTGTAATGTCTTTTGAGAAAATAAACTGATTTGAATTTGATTAATTTGGTCATGCCATGCTTACCTCGGTCTTCCATGACTTCTCTTTCCACTCACTTAATGCTCGTATACAACATTTTAACCATCCTTCTCTCGTCCATTCGTTCCATAATATATGTCCAAATCATCTCAGGGATCCTTTTTTAATTTTACTTATGATGATTCGTATATTTACACCTGAAGATGGAGGTAACTCCGAAACATGTTGTGTAGTCTATAAATATAGTATAGTGGAATTTTAAACAGTGTTTTCTTTTGAAAAAATCCAGTGTAATTACTTATGATACAATCATCTGCCTTACACTTATTATTTATATCGTCGTTCGGTGATCTTATTTCCACGTGAATATTAGGTCCTTACATATGAAATTGGCGTTTTGCCGTACTGGCAACTTTGATCTCAAATATCTTCTCTTTGGTTAGGAATTCCAAATTCAAATTTATACAGCTATTTACTCAAGTATTTGTGTTTCGAAAATTATAATTCATTTGTTTTTTCCTCTATTGTTTTTTATCTTCGCGTCACTCAGTTTACAAAATGGAAAACTGGAAATATCGCGTTATTTACGAGTACGAGTTCCACCGTGGCACCAGTGCTGCAGAAACGGCTCGAAGGATTAATGATGTGTATGGTGACGGTGCCGCAAAAGAAAACACAGTGCGTTTTTGGTTCCAACGTTTTCGTTCTGGAAATTTCGACCTGCAGAACAAGCCCCGTGGACGGCCGGAGACCAAAGTTGATAATGAAGAATTGAAGGCTATTGTGGAAGCGGATCCATCGCAAACCACGTCCGAGTTAGCTGCAGGCTGCGGTGTTAGTGATAAAACTGTTTTCATCCACTTGAAGCAAATTGGGAAGGTGAAAAAGCTTGAAAGGTGGGTACCTCACGAATTGAGTGAAGCAAATCAACAAACGCGCGTTGACTGCTGCGTTGCATTACTCAACCGGCACAATAATGAAGGGATTTTGAATCGAATCATTACCTGTGATGAAAAGTGGATCCTTTATGATAATCGGAAGCGCTCATCGCAATGGCTGAACCCTGCCGAACCAGCCAAACCATGCCCCAAGCGAAAATTGACTCCAAAAAAGTTACTTGTGAGCGTTTGGTGGACTAGTGCTGGTGTCGTTCACTACAGCTTTCTTAAATCTGGCCAGACGATTACGGCAGATGTCTATTGTCAGCAACTGCAAACCATGATGGAAAAGCTAGCTGCTAAACAACCGAGGCTGGTTAATCGCTCTAGGCCACTGCTGCTTCATGATAACGCTAGACCACACACTGCACAACAGACGGCTGCCAAATTAGAAGAGCTTCAATTGGAATGTCTAAGACATCCACCGTACTCTCCGGACCTTGCCCCAACAGATTACTATTTTTTCGAAATTTGGATAACTTCTTGCAAGGGAAAAAATTCAACTCCGATGGGGCAGTCCAAACCGACTTCAAAGATTTTATTGATTCCCGTCCGAATGGTTTTTTTAGTAAAGGGATCGATAAACTACCTATAAGATGACAAAAGTGCGTAGATAGCAATGGTACATACTTTGATTAAATAAATATATTATATTTAAAAAAAATCAACTTTATGTTCCTCCCATACAAAACGCCAATTTCATATGTAAGGACCTAATATATACCTGTACATACCTACACAATACGTAAGGTGTGGCTGTCAACTTGGCAGACAGTTGGAGAATCCGATCTGATGTACAGCTCTTTTTCCAGTCCTTTATGTTAAACTAAGTACGAGTACATTTCTGGCATTTGAATGCACGCCGCACGATTGTTTTTCTGATGTAAACTTACCGCTCATAATGAATTCTGTTATATCTCCATTTTATCATCCCACCCAGCGGGGGATGTGCTGCGTCACTGTTCCCGTTTCTGGCAAAACTCCAGAACTTACTTCGATGCATACAACCTCATACGACCTTTTTTTAGATTCCCCACCTATCAAATCGAGGTCACTTCGGCAAATCTCGACATATAAGCGATACTGGAACCTCCTTCACGAAGCTTATGATTTTCTCCGTTTGTGATGTTCCATTATTTCACGTGGGGTGGGAAATATTAGTAATGCGTTTGTTATTACTGTTAACATTATTGATATATACGTATTGTGCGTTAAACAAGCGTCCGCTAGCAAGAAACTTCCGCAAGTGAGTTTAATCTTGTAAACAAGTTCTGCAAGTCGACTTCGCTGTCTTTGTCAGCTTGTCGCAACTGGAGCCTGTCGATTTGCAAGGGCGTTTTAAATATTATAGTAAAAAACACTCGCGGAAGTTAAGGTGCTAGTGGTAGGAGAACGGCTGTAGATTATTCATAATTGTATAATAAATTATGGTAATAGTGTCCTTTAGATGCTGCATAAAGTGTTGTAGTGTGCGCTGTTACTTCATACCTCGCCTCGCACTACTGCACCGCACGTGCTCCATCGTCGCATTGCGACTGCTGGGATAGCCAAACTTCGTTACCTTCATTTTGATTGTTTCAATGAACCCATATATGTATTATTCGTATAATCTTGAAGAATTATTTGACGAAACTAACTAACGAAACAATGGAACGCCACACTGTTCTGTCCTGACATACTTCTCTCGCTTCCTCTACATTCATACATCTTGTCATGCACGCACGTCGATTTCTCCGACTCCTCACGTGACGTTTTATTATTTGACGATGTATTCACAATGAATCATTTGATAGTGTCTTGAGAACTATTATGTATATTGTCACTCTAGACCTATTATATACTCGTACATGGGAGAGCTCTAATATTAGAAAAGTGAATCTAAAATGTACTCTTGGAACTTAGTGAAGTATTTTTCTTTCCTTTTATCCATCGGCCGATAGCGCCTCGTGCCATGCGCTCGCCTATTTCCACAGCGCAGTGGCGTCTCTCAAAATTCAACATTAAGGGGGATAGCCACTGTGACGGCCGTAAAAATATGTTATTTTCGGGAGTTTTTTTTGACCGGGATAATTAAAGAATATGGGGATCGCGATTTTTTTAAATTTTATTAAGCGTACATTTCATATACTCGTAGTTTGTATAAATTTTTTATTGAAAAATATTTAATAGTAACTAAGTTATCAGCGTTGCTGTGGTCTTAAAAAAAAATCTCTCGTCACGGTCGCATCGATTTCTCGAAAAGGGGTTATTTGAAAAAATAAAATCAAAGTTAATTAGAATCTGTTTAAATGTAGTTATCGTTAAGCTTAGCCGATTTTTTTTGTTTTGATTTTTCACAAAATGGCGACCGATTGAAAAATGTTCTCTTTTTTTATGCCCTTTTTTGTATTTCAAGCTGTCTTAAAAAAAGGGACAATCAACATGTTTAAAATCGGCTACGCTTAACGATAGTTATTGCAAAGACGAATAATATTAATAAAAAAAGTTTAAAATCGATTGATAATGGCTCGAGTTATCGATGCGACCAGTTAAAAAAAATATTTTTGAGAAAATTGCGTTAAAAGTTTTTTGTCCATTTTTCTTACTATAAAATCATGTATCTTCTAAAATAAGATTATTTATACTTACATCAAACTATCGAGTCTTGGACCATATGATGGTTCTTCCTCTTTATCTCCAGGTGTTTTTGACTTTTAAATTTTTTTATTGACCCTTTACATGCGATTCTCAGCAGCTTTCACCCGGTTAGTGCGCGGCGCAAAGATAGTCGGTTTTCCTACTCTCACTAAAATGACTGTAACTCAGTTAAATTTCGGAATTTTCACCTAACATTTTATACACGGAGGGTCCGACGCCACGCAGGCCGTCCGCTGGCACAGCGCGGATTTAAGCTGTGTGAAATAAGTGAGCTGTTGTAGATCATTTTGTTCTTTGTTCAATAAGGCGAATCTTCAAGAAAAAAATAGAGGTTAAACTGGTATAAAAATACACATATTTTCGAAGGTATAAACTTTAAATAAAAGGATGACTACTTCCATTTTTGTCTTTATTTCGACAGCGACCGGTTTATTTAATTATTATTTAAAAAGAACTTTCATCAAGAGATTTCAGTTAAATCATTTGATTATCGTATAAACTTTAATTAAAACAAAACAAAAAATGTACACACTCACAGTGGCTATCCCCCTTAAGCTATTGCGAAGAATCTGCTTGCCATTGGATATATTAATTTCAGTTGCATTTTCTATAACCATTGAAAAATATATATTAGGATGATTTTTAACTCGGATATTTTCAAGATAACTATCCTAATTCTTGTCGAAAAGGGTTTTTCTCAGAAATCCATTACTTACTTAATGTACTCGTGTTTTTTTACGAATGTATTTTAGTCTTTTATTTTGGTTCACGTCACGCCAATGGCCCCGCGTTCGTCTGTCTACTGTTACCTACTCCATTACTTTTTCTTATCCCTGAGCGGCTCTCCCCCTCCACGGAGGCACTCGTGTGTGGCTCTCTCCCATCTCTATCGCTTCACCCGATCGTGTCACACCATTCGTCTCCCGCCTAATCCAGCATCTATTCCTAGTGTCCATTAAGTGCAACATTCATTCTCTTCCTGTCTGCTTGTGAATCTCGAGAGTTGGTTATTGTTGTTTGGAAATATTACATATTTTATATCGTAATGCACGGGATTATCTCGAGCTTAACAAAGGAAAGGAATAATTTTATTTCGTTACAGTGTACCTGTACCACGATTATTCTAGAAAAGCAAAGGTATAACCAGAATACCTATGTTCGATCCTCAGAGCCATATTTTGACCATGCCACCCCTCTTCGAAAAGTCGTACAGGCCGACTCGACGGCTGTTGTGTGGTACTATAAAATCGACATATTATAAATATGTTGATATGCGAGATTTTGTTGTTTTTATTATGTGTATTGGGTGTTTCGGAAAATTCAGACTTTTTTGTTTTTTTGGTATGAAAATCGCATTTATTTGAAAGGTAAAATAAAAAAACACATCAATCAAAATGATGAATACATCGTCGAAAAACCGCCTCGTCTTTTGAGGTAATCCAGGCATCGACCCAATTCTTGACATCGACATATGAATGGAAGTGCTGCTCTTCTAAGGCATGCGTCATGGATCCGAACAAGTGGTAGTTCGATGGTGCCACGTCTGGTGAATAAGGGAGAATTTCTGTCGGAATAGACGTCTCGGCACTAACTGATACGCGGTCTAAGGATTTAATTTATTTCTTAAAGTGTCACACCACAAATGAAGTGTTCCGTGCGAAAGTAAGTAATAGGAAATGAAGACCTCGAGAGTCTCCGCCATATCTCTAGGCTACCCTCTCTTATACAGGTATGTTAAAATGGTATTTGCTTTTCTTGTTTTTCCAATTGTACGACACAATCATTGTTTGGTATTTCAAGACGGACATCCGGCACGAGATTTCGACAAAAAAAAACATTTTATTTCTTGCTAGCATCGTCACTTATCATTTATTGCGTTTTATCGGTTTGTTTCGACCATGACCTAGGTTTCTCAGTGCAATCTAATGACCTCCCGATTCGCAATCAAATTTAAGTTTTCTTTAAAAACAACTCGTCACGTTTCATACGTCTACTGAATAGGAAAAGGATTCCCGAGATTTCAGATTCAGACCGTTCGAAGGCTTCCATTATTACCGATGATATCCAAATTTGTATATCTGTTATTTCGTGGTTGTGTATTGAAAGCTTCGAATAATTTCAGTAGCCGGTCGTAAATAGAGAAATCTCGCATTGAAAATAGATTGGTTCGGTGATTTTCATATGACCTATTTCTCTATGGACGAGGGCCATAAACCCGTCCACCGCTCGACATCATACAGCGCGCAGTTGGAACAGTTCTATATGCTTGAGATTAAACACTTATCACCGCCAGATGGTCCATTTGTTTAATGAACGCATCTCTCGGCCGCTAGATGAATGGATGCTGTTAGGAAGAGAATAGTACGAGACCTCATAGTACGCACAAAAACACAACTCTATTATTATAGAGTTAGGTATTTGCATTGTTGGATAACCGGCGAAGGCTTTATATGCCGGCAGCTCTGGAGGGTAGGCGCGAGCTTTGTTATACGAGGGCTGCTACTTATATTTCTGGCCTAATAATGAAAAAAAAAATTATGATCGAAATTGGTTTTATTGTTTTTCAAAGTATTCTCCGTGAAGATCAATACACCTTTTCATGCGTTTGAACCAATTCTAGAAACAATTTTTCCACTCCGATTGAGGTAGTCCAAAACATGCGTTTTAAACGCATCAACCGCATCTTCGGGTCGAAAATCGTTGACCACATTATTTGTTTTTGATGTCCGGAAACAACAAGAAGTCATTGGGTGCCAAATTAAGTCTGTACGGCGGATGACCCATCAATTCAACGTTTTGGCCCGTCAAAAATTATTTAGTTTAAGCCAATGGGTGAGACCTCTCATTGTCATTATGAAGAATTATTCGCCTCTTTAATTTCTCCGAAGACTTCTGGTTAACAAATGGTTGTGTATCATTCAGAATTGATCGTCCTACGTTTCTCTAAGTCCACTGTCGCCACATGACCGAAACCGTCGTAATGCCGAAGAAACAGGCAGCCATATGATTCGATGTGTTTCTTCCGCGAACAACGTTTGTTGGATTTGCCTAGTCTTGGAAGACCTACACAGTCGATTGCTGTTTTGTTTCGAGCTCATTTGCATAAATCCTTGATACGTCACCTGTGTAGATGTTGTACACGATCTTTGACGCAGCATTAACGTATTTTTTCAACATTTCCTTGCACCAATCGACACGAGTCTTCTTTCTAGCGTTTGTCCGATTATGCGGGATCCAACGCGAACATTTTTTTACGCCCAAATGATCACGCAATATCTTATTGATGCTTGTCATGCTAATGCCTAAAGACGTCTCAATCTCACGGTATATCACATGACAATCTTGTTTTATCAGTTCACGAACAGCATCGATATTTTCTGGCACAATAGCCGATTTTGGACGACCCTGACCAAATTCGTCCTGGAGTGAACGTCGACCACGATTGAATTCGTTCTACCAGTTTTTTTTTACATTGCTGTAGGATGGTTCTTTATCCCCATATAAAAAATAAGTTTATCAGTGCAATCTTGTCTAAAAAATCCACGTCGAAAGTTATTAAAAATAAGCGCACGAAAATGTTAATTCCATTTTTTCGCCCGAAATGAATTGTTCAAAATACCATAAAAAACAAATGCCGCTCAAATGATAACATGTTATGAATAAGGTTATGATGGCGCCTGGCAATCCTCGTATAAAGAATTTGTGAATATTTTATTTGAAGAAATGTTATAATATTATCGAATTCATCTCAGGATATTGGGCTAACTATGTAGGGTGTGTGAAGAGGTCAACGCTCCTGGGGATACATTTTTGTCGGGACATTGTCTCGTGCGGTCCGCGGCCATCGCGCTGACAGCGACGGACCTCTTAATTCGAGATGACTCTGATTGTGTTATCTTATCGCACCGGACGGTGATCCGGTACCTGCCCGCCATGGAGAATGAGAAACACAAATGCCTCGTGTAACGTTTAAAGTACATCCGAACCAATCATTCTTTATAATCGATTATCCACGCGACGGGATGAGTTTTCAGTGGAATTTCTATCACGCTGTGGCGCATAGCTCTCAGCCGGATTAGGTTATAACGCCAGTCATTCGCGGGCGATTGTTGGCCATCCAATCAGACCGGCCGCGGCGAGGGTCGCGCGACTCTCGGATTCTGAAAAGGACAAAGTGTTTCTTTATGTGATCTCCGGCCGGCTTCAAAGTTTCTCTAGGTCGACCATTACAGGATGCACTCGCCTTAACAGCATTCATAAATAACGAAATGTAAATTGCCATTAGCACTAGCACAGGCCATCCCAATGTGGATAGAGGAGGGCCAGATTGGCACGTGGAATACAAACGTGTGTTCTTAAATACATTTTGTTCCATCTGATGCTTTGTGGAATAATGTTCTAAATCTCTCAGATTTATTATATTTCTTCTATATTCGCCATCACTTTGTGTTGTGGATTCGTCGATATCCCAGTACAAATGTCACATTGTATTGTCGCGGTAGTACGCGCAAATCGCTTATCGCCCACTTTCTATTGTTATGGCGTTGCTTCCTTGATAGACGTCACTGCCCGGCAACACTGTAGTGCTGCACGCCGAGATGCGGCAACCCTGGACCAGACTCAGTCTCCGGTCGCCAAGCGGACTATCGGGCAGATTAGACCAGCCCTTATCTTATCGCGCTCGGTCTGGCCCGATCGTTAGTATTATAGTTATCTGGGGGAGTGCAGACCCCGCGTTACAATTTCGTACATCATTTAGATACGCGAGAGAATCGATAGCTTTCCCAATATAGTTTTGCAAGGGTTTCGAAGATCGTCGGTTCTAAGGGAAATTTACAAAAACCTCTACGCCTTAGTGTAGGTCAAAAAACGTGTTGGAAGGAAATCGTTTTTTATTCTAAAACGAAACTTTTATCTTGTATCTACTATCCGTGAAATAAGTTAAGTTCAGCAGCATCGGTGTGTAAATACATTAATTCGCGTCTCACAAAACAATCAAATTGTTTGAATGAATAATCAATTACGTTTTGTTCATTAGACAAACATGAACAGATCTTTATAAATCATTTAAGAAGAATGGTCGCCCATAAAAACTGGAACAAAACAAAAGCATCGCGTGTTGCGAAGAGGAATGTTCTACGCGTCTCGGACTATTCTGCAATATTGTATTTATTATGCGGGCTATCGCAGTTTACTATAGATATTGAACGTGCTACGCATTGTTGTTGTACTGGCGCTAATAATAATAATAATAATAAGTGTGTTTTTCTCTCTTCTTTTAATCTCCGCGGTCGTGTCACCAGCCTACCTGCGCTGCGCCTGCCGTCCGCTCGTTCCAAGTGGCCGAAGAGGCGCCCTGATTACCGATAGACTGATTACTAGACGATACTAGACGACATTTATCTCTCAGACAATTATTATCGTATATTTCCCGCACTCGACTAGATGATTGCACTAGGTACTACATAAATGAGATGATTCTCGGTAAATGCAGAGATAATAATATTTATTTTTTTATAAAATATTTTGGCAATGGAGCTAATGGAATTGGGCGGGGTATGCGGCGAGACGGGATGAGCTCAGATGGTCACCTAAAATCCTGAAGTGGAGGCCTTGGAAGCTGTCTTCTGCGATCGGTAGATTGACTGTGCCAAAACGCTGTCCAAGCACAAACTTTGGCGACCGAGCCTTCGCGGTAGCCGGCCCTTCAACCTGGAACAATCTTCCAGCAGACCTTAAGTGCATAGATAATCAGTCAGAGTTGAGATCGAGACTCAAAACGCACCTTTTCAAATTATCATTTCCTGATAGGAAGGGCTAATTGACTACGTCAGGTGCAGCGCTCATACTAAATATGTTTAGTATATTATATTTTCTTAACTAGTTCATAAAACGGAGCATTTTCTACAGCGCCCTTGAGATGAGTAATTCATAAAAATGCCGCTCTATAAATTATCCAGTTTATTATTATATTATATTATATTGGAACAACAGAAGAGGGATAATAATTCCACAAATTACGTAGACAAATAATAGTATCCAACTTGCGGGTGGCAACATATAGCCCAAGATAGAAAATGTTGGAAGAGTTAGAGGTGGCCCATATTCAGCATTGGAGTGCAAATAGCCGAGAAGAAGAAGAAGCTTATATCCTGTTTTTTTTATTTTTTTTTTCTAAATATAATGATCCTTGGTGGTGATTATCTGAAGGATATCAATTGCTTTTTGGTTAAAATTTTATTTCTATATTATGAGTTTCCTTTCAATTATACAGAGCTGACTCAGCTCTGGGGTCCATGGGCTCTCTATGTATATGTTCCGACATTCGTCTTACACCTGAGGAAACCATGGAAAACCTCAACCGGAACAGTTATGGTATGACTTTGGGGAGAATAAAAAGATGTTCGAAAATGTTTATTATATCAGAATAATTATGTACACTTAATGTATAATAGCTTAAGCTTTTATAGTCTTAAGGAAATGAGTTAGATTGATAAAACTACCAGGAGATAATAAGCAGTAATGAAGTTA
The DNA here is from genome assembly GCA_022606425.2 of Lepidostoma basale. Taxonomy (NCBI): domain Eukaryota; kingdom Metazoa; phylum Arthropoda; class Insecta; order Trichoptera; family Lepidostomatidae; genus Lepidostoma; species Lepidostoma basale. The sequence goes on along the minus strand of JAHDVF020000842.1, from coordinate 154,119 downwards.
ATTTGTTCCTACACTTCTGTGCAATTTTTGTAACGCGGAAACAGGTTGATAAATTGATCGACGCGTCGTACGTACACAATGGACATTTGAGGGAGAATCCAAAGTCAGATTCATATATGATGAATAACTGTGACATTATAGATAAAATGCCACTAAGATCTTGAGTGGCAAACTTTCTGTTGAAGGTTTAATGTAAACTCGATTTACTATGCATAGTGGGTAATCTCTTTGTTCGTAGTATAAAGATATGCAAACATCACCGATTAGGACGCTTTGGCGGCTATTTTTGTATTGTCAGCCGTCAATTTGTAGAATCACGCGACGTTTGCGTCATTAAGAGTCATTACCTGCGATTACCTGGCCAATGTTTTAATTGGCCCGGCCCCAGTAGCCGCCATCGCCATCGCCCCGGTGCGTGCTCCCACATTGGGTCCTGTATTCCTGTATTCTGGTAGTGGATCACGTCGCTGCTAACTGCTTTGTAATTATAACTAGTTGAGAAGACTAGAACTAACTTCAATGGCATTTTCATTGTTTTGGAATATCGAATGTTATAATAGGGCTCAGTTTATAGATTGTTGCGGAAATGATGAACGAATTTGTGCATCATTGCTCTTAGTAGGTGTAATGTATTATAGTTTAGGAACGTTTTTTTATCCTATAACCCTTAGTTTGAGGGCCGTTTAGAGCTCTATTTGTTGCACTAGTTAGGATTCACCTACTTCTGACAACTTTCTATGACTTTTATACAGGTATATTTTTTTCCTAAATATATTGCGTTAATTTTACCGTAGACTCTTTATTTCTTATACCAGATTAATCGTGGTGCTAGAGTAATATATTTGATTAGCAGAGAAGTGTGTTCTTCTTTAGATATATCGCTACAGCTATCTCTCTCCAGCGGATTCTTGGCACATAGTTTCAGCATCAAGAGATTGTCGTATTCAAGGTTGATCTAATGTCAAGTCGAGCGTTGGTCGTCGTACAAAAACGATCGTTTTTTTTATATAGGAAGCTCAGGCATTGCGGCCGACCGAGGTGAACCTTCGGATTATGGTGATTATTATCAAATTTATCGAGTTTCGGCGAGCCGGCAACACCGGGCGGAGGCTTCTTGCGCGAGTGATCTTCGTGCTCACGGCCGCCTCTTATCTACTATTGTATATACATTTTCAAATACTGGGGTGAAAGGCTGCCAACTTCTGCATCCATACAAATATAATATGACATGTTTTAGGCTGATTTTGAAACACGGCAGATAATAACCATTTCGATAGTGACGGTCATGCGCTAATTGATGGCATCTTCCAATATACGTATAACCATGTCCCCGACACTTAATGGACTGAGCAAACGTACAATCTCATTGTATAATATTGGTCAAATATCTATAATACTTTGGAAATAGTATTTTTCATGTGTGCAAGTACATTGATTTTAAGACTGAAACTTCTTAGGACAACATGTGAAGCTTACACAAGTATGTTATATCGTACTAGAAAAGGTAAAAGTGGTGCGATACCAATTATAATAACAAATGTATACTCCGCTCGCATTCGCTAAGTACCTTCGTGTAAAGTGAACACGCCGCGCCGTAACGGTCCATAGAGCTCAGCCTCGCCCTCGGCGGCTAGCGGGGGCCCACTCAGCAGTGTGACCACGACCCTTCCCCGGCTGGGGTTAATCGTAATTAATCTTGCCAATCGGTTCCCCGGCACTTCCCTTGGAGGACATTGAAATAGTCTTGATGCGAAGCAAGTCCTTATTTTGACGTTGTGTTTATGTCATAAAGTGAAAAACATACCTTTTAAAATACACAATTAATATAGAAATTAATAAATGATTAATTTGCATTTGATTGGGAATGGGAGCTTGGGAGATTAAGTTGGGTAGGCAAAGTAAATAAATTACTGAAAGGCGGCCATGTCACGTCAGGATAGAACAATATGGCGGTCCATCCTCTCTGCGTACCTCTCCGAAAAAAACGGTGTGTTATATTTGTAGTAAAACACCAAAAAAAGTAACGGTAGCGTTTTGTGAGAACGCAGTTTTTTTTAATTTTCCATACTGCGGCGTGCTGACGACACTTAATTACTAGGATGAGCTTTTATAACGTGTTGAGGTTTCTTCAGTCTCAGGTGTAACTATTTTTTTTCTCACCCCGATGTTTTATTTTCCTGGAGAGATCGCCGCTCTTAAGTCGGCATTGTGTTAGTTTCTTTCTCTAAAAGTCCTATTGTCTCCTCGTTAAAATTCCCGGAGGCTTGGCGGCAGGAGGCGCGGCCTTTGTGTGGCCGCAGTGGTGCCCCCTCAGCAGTAGGGACTGCGTGCGTCCAATACCTCTCTTATGATAGCATAGAAACAATGCAGTAAGGTTACCTACACTCTCCAATTGTTTTAAATCATCGATTGCTACGTATACTACCCGTGCACCGGCATTGCCAAGTCCGTGCGGTTTATAATATTTTATCAGTTTTATACTGTCGCGACAATTTCATCAACGAAGGTTTAGATCGTGCGATACACGCAACCGTCTAGTAATTTCGTATGCTTGACATATGCCACTAAATAATTATCAAAAATGTGTCACCGCAAGTATGGAAAATCACAGATTTATGTATTTATAAATATTTTAGTATTTCTTTTATATAAAGTACTAGCTGACCCGGCAACGCTTCGCTATTGCTATATTAGAGTATATAAATACACCCAATATATATTAAAGAAATACAATTAAAGTTCAATATCAATTATTTTATTGGATAAAATGACATGTGTATAGGTGTAAGAATGTGTGTATCCTAATTCAGTTCATATCTTTAAAACATTTGTTTAATTCAAGCAAACTTGCTGTGAACTTGAATAATACTAATGTGAATTGAACAATTGAAGGCTGGGCATTACCAAGGTGGCAAGTTTACAAAAAGTCTGAAATGAGTTTTTGATGCCAATTGGTCTTAAACATAGCTGTGCAAAAGCGCGTTATGATTTAATAATATAGTGTAGTTAAAACGTTACCCTAAAGATGCCACCCAAAAAAAAGTTAATATTTATCTTTTTCAGCTTTATTTTTAAACCATTTTTGTAACGTCCAGTCTTAATTTTTTCCTTAATATTTTAAGTGAAATTAAAAAAACAAATAAATATACTATATCACATTTGCATGAAACATTCATACATATACCATTCAACTAACTAACTAACTAACTAACCATCACGCCGTCTCCCCGAAGGGGTAGGCAGAAAGAATGGACTGCCACACCTTTCTTTCCTGACATATTTCTCTCGCTTCCTCAACATTCATACATCGTGTCATGCACGCTCGTCGATTTCTCTGACTCCTCACATGGCCGACATTCAATATTTGATTTATTTGATCGTGCCACGTTTTCCTTGGTCTTCCTCTATTTCTGGTACCATTTACATCATTAACATATAATTTTTTTACCATTCTTTCTTCATTCATTCTTTCCATATGTCCAAACCATCTTAATGATCCTTTCATTATTTTGTTCATGACACCATCATTCGCACCGCATTCACTTCTTATATTTTCATTCGACACTCTATCATACACAGAGTATCCACACATTCGTCTAAGAGATCTCATTTCTACTGCATTTATTCTACTTTCATCCTTCTTTTGCCAGTTCCATGCTTCGCTTCCATACATAAGGGTCGGTAGAAGAACACCATTGTGCACTGCCATTCTAGCTTTTTTGGATAGGTTTTTGTTTGCGATGACAACTTTAAGTGCACCATTCACTTTGTTGCCTGCCCCAACCCTTCTTTCAATATCCCTCTCCACTCGCCCATCTCTTGTAAACATACTACCTAAATACACGAACTCAACTACTTGCTCCAAATTTTCACCATTCACGCTAATGTTGCAGACTGTCATGGTTTCTTCCTTTTCAAAAATCATTACCTTGGACTTATTAACATTCATCATCAGATCATTTCGCATGCATACCTCATACATACAATTCACCAGGACTTGTAGTTCATGCTCGTTGTCAGCAAGTAGGACAGCGTCATCCGCATACAAGAGACAGCTTACTGACACTCCGCTCATTTTGGCACCTACATCCAACCCTTTCAGCTCTCTCATACAATTGTCCATATACAGATTAAATAACCACGGGGACATTACGCAACCTTGTTTGACACCTTTATTGATATCAAACCAGGCTGTAAGATCTCCATTTACTCTGACACTAGCAGTGCTTTCCGTGTATAGCGACTTAATGGCCGTGATCAGTTTTTCATAATAATGCTCTTAGAAATACAATGTTTAGAGAAACAAAACTCTTGATTTTGATGTCCATTAGATGAAGCTAATAATGCACATTCACTTAACCAATGACGAAATTTGTAAATTTGTGTGATGTCTGGAAATATACATTGAATCAATTCTCCTTTGGAGTGTGATTCTACAGAAATCAGTTGATAATTTAAAGCATTCATTCCATACAATGAACTTTCATTGTTGCAGAATTTTACCCATTCCAGAAATATTTAAAATGTTGCATGTAGGTGTTTCAATGTTTTGTATCATCATCATCATGAGTCTATATCCGTTCACTCCTGGGCGTAGGCCTCCTCCATCTGATTCAATGTCTGTCGATCCTGGGCAACACGCATCCAATGTCGTCCCTCCATCGAAGTTGAGGACGTCCTGGGTTTCGGGTTACAGTTCATCTATCATCAGGGCTGCGAGCGGCATGCCATTTTAGCGCTGCCACTCTTCCGATGATGTCCGACACTCCTGTTCTGCCTCTAATAGTGGAATTAAACCAATTAATCCAACCTGTACATACCATTTCAAAATTAGTTCATAAATATAACAATCTGTCTTGCACATATCGAGGTGTGGGATCCATCTATGCCAGTATCTTGCGTTGCGTGCCCCATCTCACGACATCTTCCACCTTGGAGATATCGTGGATAGCCGTGTTCCTCACCCTATCTCAAAGAGTCTTTCCTGGTATCATCCTTAGCGTCGGCATCTCTGCAAAAATCAAATAATTATATTAAAATGAGCAGTATATTAAAAAAAAAAGCACTCGAGGCTCTTGATCGATCATTGTAAGATTGTCGTGGGAACGTCAGACCATTTGGAAATGTTATATTGCTGGATTTTTCCAACTGAGGCAGCTAATGCTGTATGTAAGGATATGTTTACCTATCACAGCATTTTTTTTTTCAGAGAAAAACTAAAACAGCTGAAGTAAATCGTCTAATCCAAAAGATATAGGTTATCGCCCTGCCAGAACAATTTTACATTAAAATAACATTATTAAAATAGATTATACCAATTCATAGAATTGTTACTTAGAATTTAACGAATTTAAAGTAGAGTCATAACATAACCTAAAATAATACGTAAGTAAAACGATACATAATTTCATTTCTATTCGATATAATTTGTAATATGTAATGCGGAAATATAATCTGTATTCATTTCAACGGCAAAATAGAATAAACTGAAGATATATATGAATTAGAAATATAAATATTTTACTTACTAAAAAGTAACACGCAAATAATTTTTTTGACAGATTAGAGATAGGGATGGGCAATCCGCTCACGAGTCGACTCAAAGATTCGAATCTTTTTGGTGAGCGGGTGAGCGATGATCCATAAAAAAAAGAGCGGCAGCTCAATGATCCGCTAGGTCAGGGGGGTCGGCAAACTTATTAGCCAAAGAGCCAAATGCGTACTTTACAACGATTTAAAAAAAAATTGAGAGCCAAATATGTTTATTGATTTAGATAACCTTTATTATAATTTTTGCACTTCATTCAATTACGGGTACACTGAATAAAACATTATTTCATACTTCTTCCTGTGATGAAGGCGACCAGCCTTCTCTCCATCTCTTTGGTGGTCATCCTGGTGGTCGACGGCCCTCTGGAGTCTCTTGCATCACGATATTAGGAATTCTTGCTGGATCCATTCTCTCGATGTCTCTGCCTTCTCCATCTCACTATGTCTTCAATGTTGCAGGATTTGCGAATTTATTCGTTGGGTATCCTATCTCTAACGGTTCTCCCCACAATAGGTCGCAGTCTGGTTCTGACAGTGTCTGCTCTTGCTTTGATTCCGTATGTTATTATGGGCCTGATGCATGTTTGTTTGTTGTTATTCTTAATTTTAGGCACAATTCCAGGTTCTCATCAATAAGACGACTTCGTAGTTTACTCTTGTTAAAATTCCGGTGAATCGTATATTATTGCAAAAGAGTCGACTATTTTTAAGGGATCTGAGCTGAATGGTTCCGCTCAGTAAAGTGAGCCGATTCTTCTTGATAATTATCGAGTCGTTTGTCAAAAAAGTTGTTTGTCGTTGTGAATTTTTTTTTTAGCTCATCGACAAAAAATTTATCCTGGTGAATTTTTTTTTTTTACCGGAATCAACTTTTTTGGTCGAGGAGCAAAAAAAAGGTCACTAAAATAATTTCAAACTTTGAACGACTCAAAATGGTGAACCGTGGATCGTTAAAAAGAGTCGGCTCACTTTGCTGAGCGGAACCGTTCAGATCAGATCCCTGAGATGAGTCGTTTTGCCCATCCCTATACGTGCGTATATTTTTCAGTTCAAAAGAGCGACTAATTTCATATCTGACCACGCAAAGAGTCAAAAAAGCCACTAATTTGCATCTTATCACGCCAAGCGAATATAGACTCTAAAGATCGATACTCAGGTGATACGAACATGAAGGTCTATACTCGTTCGCACTACGAAAATTTATAAATTTACAAAGTTAATTAGAGCTCGATTAATAACAAAAATATGCCTATGCCCACCGCCGTCTATCTATTAATGAAGTGTATCAATTTGAAAACGATCTGCTCAGGAATAACCCCGGAATCAGTCCACACACAGAGCGAAACTGCCTTTTATTTATATAGATTCAAATCTTATAAGTATGTCAATCTCTTAAGGAGTTTAACAGTTTTTTTCTTTCTTAATATTAGCATTTTAATACATACGCGTACACACTTACCTAAGATAAGTTTTCGCGCAGCATTGAAACTTGAACAAGAAAATGAAAGCGTGCGAGTGTTTCCTCACCAGACACCGGATATATTATACGTACGAGAGGCTATGGAGCCGGTGTCGCTGCACGTGCAAGACGCGGGGCTGGAACCTCGTACGTATATTCGTGTATTCCCCGGATCTACTAATTCGCAAATGGTTTGAACATGCGCCATTCCAGATAAAGCAGTTTTCCGTGCATTTCTACAAGCTTTTTCAGCGTCAACATTACGGACGGCAAGTGGGGTGACCACGTGCCAACTTAATTTTATGTACTGTAATATTTTATATGATGTTTTACCTCATTGTTCATGAATCAATAAATACAATTATAATTAATGTCTTAAGAGGTGGCCGTACCTCAACCGTTGAGTTTGGACTCGAGTGAATATTTGATCTTATATACCATAATGATAATATCAGAATATTTACTTGTGTGTTGAGGGGGAATTGTATTTAGCTTATGTCAAATTGTGTCAAATAATGAATTTCATTAACCCACAAGTGAGGTACATAGTTACTTAGGTAAGTATTATATTATATACAAGTACAATATCACCGCTTCCGCTCACGATGTCTGGCGTGTAAATGTGCGAGTACGCGGTACCGAGCGGATTATGAAACATATCGTTTAATTACGAGTATATTCGATTATTTAAACATAGTAATATTTATACGGCATGGCGGATAGCACACAAAAATATAACTGAATGAGAATCAAATTCAATAAATCAATGAAATGAACGAATGACCTCTCTGATGTTAAGTGGTGGTCTGGCATGGTCCATTGAATGTTGGATGATTGAAATATCTTGTCATCATCGACTGCCTTGCCACGGTCATGGGTCCTCATGTGGAGCCGCCGCCGTCTCCCGATGGTCTCTCATTTCTTCTCCTTCTTCTCTCTGCGGCGTAGTCTCTGCGCTAAACTTCAAAGTCCTGCATGCCTTTATGTATTGTTTTTCTCCACTTAGGTCTGCCTTCTGCAGTTTTTTCCTAGTCTTCACTATCTACGTTAGTCCTTTGGAGGTTCGCTTTTAGGAAGTCCTTGAAACGTTTCCTCTGACTTTCGTGTGAACGTTTCCCTCGGGTCAGCTGAGAGTGTAGTCTCAGGCATTCTTATGATGTGGCCAGGCCAGCGCAATTGTCTCTGAATGATGGCAGCCTCAACACTCTTCATATTGATCTCGGCAAGTATGCTGTCATTTGTACGTACATTGAACAAGAAATGTCTTGTACAATATGAATGAATTTTTTAATAATGTATTCAAGTTATTTGGTCACCCCGCGACCGGAAAGTGCTCACGTACTCACAATTTATCCACTATCAGATTCGTTCATCCCTCTCGGCATGGTCGCTCGATTAGGCTCCGATCCTCCCCGGAGAGCGGCGGGCCGCGCTGTTCTTCGCGGCTCTAACTGCACTGCTGGTCTGCCATCGCGATAGTATATCTACCCGCGGCCTGCAGCCCTTGTAAGATTAATATCGTTGCGCTTAGGATTTGACCGGCGTTAGAAATAACTTGTTTAATTGAAAGAAAAAAAAACACCTCACTGTAAAGCAATATGCAACTTAATATTGATCGGTGTTCGAGCGCAGCTGTTAGCTTGTATAGGAAGAACGTAGGTACTTGTCCGGATCAGTGACACGACGCTTAGGTATACTGGTTCTGTAGTATTCGTTCTTCCGAAGAAAATCAAGTTTGACGACGATTTCATCGAGTTGAGATAAGTTTGTTGTTGCATTTCTTCCTGTTAGTGCATTAAGAGAATTCTAGCCCATATTTTTTCATCCGATCTCATTTAGTTTGTGACCGACGAGTATTTCACCGCCATACAAACGCGAGTGAGAGGAGAGTACCTACCACCAAGGTGCACAAAGCTGAACCCGGAACCCGCCGGTCATAAATCCTTATTTGTGTGTGCGAGATTAGCCTGCTCCCTCTTCCCCGCACCGGCTGGGGGTGGGAACACCTTCATTGAATTAGCCGCGAGTTGTTTCCTCGAGTTCCGCCCCGCCACCCGCCACCCGCCACCCGCCACCCGCTGTATTAAACCAGCAACTAGGAATTATTTTTAAAACTTTGTCCACTCGGTACTTTGTTCCTCCACTTGAAGTGAATGTATTTTCAAAGTCAAAGTGTATCTAACTTCGGAAGCAGCCATTTGTTTTGGTGCCTTTGTCTTCCAAAACATAAATAACGTAGGAAACTCTACTAAAATGAACATAAACCCAAAAATTCCAGCAGATATCTTCTTAGATTCTATTATCCCACGGTCTGTCCCGTCCGCCCTTTATCAACATACTCGTATATAGCATTTCAGTATAGTCGTACCCGGTGCCCGATTATATTTCCGTGAAGTTCTGCAAAATTGGTATTTCATTCCGTACCGCAGACCGTGACACTGCAGAGGCCCGCGTGCAGTACTGTGATCGCAGTTAATGCACCATACAGAAACGTTTACATTCTAACTGGACACTGTCGCATGGGATGCTTTATGACATGACTGTTGTGGGTTGCAATATTGTTGAAAGGCGTTAATGGATTGAGTTTGGTCCGTTGGATCGTGAATACTGCCTTAGCGGTGATTGTACAGCTATTCTATTATCTTTTATTAATAACCGCACAAACTACATGTACTTAAGCGTGACTATTATATGTCTACTCGTATATATCTCACCGCACGTTTGATTCGTATATATTTCCTTGTCTCGATGTTTAGTGGTCTTTGTTTGTGTTTCTTTTTTCCCATTAGGTACACTACATCCCGCTTAAAATTGCTGTTAGTCGTAATTTTCTTATGTTTTTATACACTCGGAATGAAGTGCACGATCTAGCTTCGGACAGAATAATTAAAATGGCGCAGAATTCACGTTGCAGCACTTCTAATAATATCTAGGATCAGAGCTCCACTGACACCGAAATAGATCAACTTTTTTTTGTCCTTGGCTGTTTGCGGAATTTCACAATTTTGTCCCAACTTTTGAAGATAATAAATGTGTGCGGCGCGCCCACACGAAATGGCTCTGCGTTTTGTGCTTTTTATTGTATAGCCATGTGTCCATACTTACTACAATGGTTTAATTTTGTTCATTGCCAAATATTTTTAGCTCCATAGGATTGAGATAATCAAATGATTTTACTGAAATCTCTTGATGGAAGTTCATTTTAAATAATAATTAAATAAAACGATGTTTTTTAACTACTTCCACTTTTGTCTTTATTTAGACAGCGACTAGAGTCACCAGTCTGTCGATGCCAGCGAGCCTGGCGAAACCGGTCGCTGTCTAAATAAAGACAAATGTGGAAGTAGTTAAAAAACATCGTTTTATTTAATTATTATCCATAGGATTATATAGATAATAAATCGCTTGCTATCTATTAAATTTTCTATGATTGCTAATTATATATAATAGAATAGGTACTATAAGTCAACACTCGTGTTACGTCTGAAACTCGGAGAAGAGGCGCCCAATATTCCGCCTGTCAAGACTCGTGTAGTTGCATGTAGGATGTAGGTATTGTAATATTTCTGCTCGCCAGCCCCGTCTCGCGATGGAAATAATTTCCCCGCGCTCCGGGACTATTGCGCTGATTGCTTTTCTCTGCCCTTTTTATTGTCCCTTATTCGAGTCCCGCCCGAAATAAAGCACGTACTTCCACCGCTTATTAAACCCTTTCCGCGTGGAATGGTGCCGCCGTTCGGTACGTTTCTTATTGACTTTGTTGCTTATTTTTATCTGCCATAACAACGGGCGTCAATTTTCTGAATCTTCGGACAGCCATTACAACCGAGGGGCTGCAGGGTCACACCGTCACTTGTGTTAACTAACTGAACCTTTCCAAATATCGCCGATCCAGATGCCACGGCTCGAGATATCGAGCATTCCATTTTGTCGGAAGGTATTAAAACATCACATTTAATCACGTTATCCAAGATTGGCTCCGTGGAGATTGTTCTCTATCACGATAGTAAACACGTTGTGCTGTGCACTCGCATCGTATATTTGTTTTCTTCACCGAGTCTCTTGTTCATTGGCTTTATTTTGATGAGGTTTAGTTTGACTTGTGTGAACTAGAGGTAATACGAATTAGGTTTCTAATGTTAAACCCTATTTAGTAGAGGGACGCCGGGGAGTTGGTAGAAAGCAGTTGTCCTGGCTGCGGAATATAAAATAATGGGCAGGAATGACCAGAGTTCAGAACCTGTTCCAAGTGGTGCAGGACAGAGATGCCTTTGCTGCAGTGATCGCCAACTTTGGGGGGACCTGACACGGCACCGGAAGAAGAAACCCTATTTCTAAATGCGTGGTCATATACCGCGCCATTTGAATTAGGCCAAAATTGTACGATCCTAGTTTTTGATGCGCACCCCCGAAATCGACCACCTTTCACAATGTTAACAATTTTGTCAATTGAACAATCATTCTAAGTCGAATGGCACTCTGCATTCGAGAACGCAAGGCTCTGTTTTCAGCTATTGCACATTTGTGTTGCGACACGCCCGCCCGCGCTTGTGCAACAGATTCTTTTACCTTCACGCCCCGCGCGTGTCTCTTACCTCCTGCCTCAATTTTATTTATGGTGTTTATTATCATTGTTGTAAATGTCTCACCATAGAACCAAAAGAGATTGCGAAGTTAACCTTAGATCTCTCGCCAAACGGAGGTTCAGCTATAATGGTTGAAATTTTGTTTGAAATGATAAGTCACAAAATCACAAAGCGTGATACAGTTATGAGAAAATCGATATTTTTAGCAACTGGTCGCTCATTTAAAGATCTAAAACCTAAAGTAATTATGGAAAATAACATATTTTCTACGAAGTCTTAAACAATAAAGTCTTTAATCGTTCAGTAATATTTTTTATTAAGTAAGGATTATATGATAACTTCAAACAATATATTAATGGGCGATTTTTCATCTCTAGATAGCGTCTAGCTGACAAATATGGCTATAGATTTTCGTTAAGCTGATTTTAAAATCCCTTGGTGTAATTGAATTATTGTTTTGGCATGCAAGGCCCGTATGCTGTCCATTTTTTTCTATTTTTATGCTACAGATTCACCAAATCCTTCAAACTGGACAAATTTTTTTCAAGGCTTCTGTGCACACATTCATAAATTTTATTTGGGTATCTATTACATTAGCTTTTCTCTTACTAGCTCTCGAGGCTATTGGAATTGTGGTAGAATCCTGAAACATATTCCGGTTGGAATAATCTTTACTCTTAGTTTTCCATAAACATGATCATCGCGGTATAAGCGAATAAACTGGGAAACGGCTTCCGCGCTCCAAACCGTCATCTTCTTGAGTGTTTACACGGGATCCGCGGATAGAACTGTGGAAAGATGCGTACGCGCCGACACGCCATCACCAGCGCCGTGTTTCCCGCAATCCGAACTGTACGTGTAAACCGGACTATACCTTCCAAATTGCACGAATTGGGTTATACGAGTATGTATAAATTGTATATTATTTCTTTGTTTCCAGGCGAGGCGCAGCCCTGAGAAAATCTTTATTTGTTTATTATCATAAATAAGTGGTTGATACGCCTATCTATGGCCAGACAGTTGTAACGACCATAGAAAATAGCATTTCTTCCGACAGTGAGACGCCCGACAAAGTAACGAGCGTCTCTTTCTATCTGCCCGTTTCCTACGTACTCCGCGGCACCGCGCTTCCGTTGCGGACCTAGGGAACTCCGTCTTCTCTGCTTATTGACCATCAAGTGGTCCAGTGGTCTTCTCTCTGTATTATTTACCCCATCCTCTACCGTGCCAAATTCTATAATAGAACTATATCCAATTTTATCCGATAAGCACTGTGATTGTTAAAAGGTTGGTCACCAGTTCATACAGTGTGCGGTAGGTTCCTCCCGTAGAGGTTTTAAGTATCTTAGTTGTGAACATTCCGCTTGAAAATGATTTGATATAACATTGTATGGGCTGGGTAAATGCTTAAATATTTAAAACTACAGGCTTATGTATTATGTAAATAATTTAGTGCTTATCAGTTATCTAGAAGTTTTATTATATTTTATGGGAATGACATGTTTCGCCCTTCTAATGCATTATCAAACATTTGATCACACTTCTAGAAAACTGACGTTTTCATTCGTATTAATTTAGTGCTTCTTTAAAATAAATGATGCTAATTAACTATCTAACCGACCATCACGCCGTTTCTCTGGATGAGAAGGCAGAGAGGATGGACCGCTATATTGCTCTATCTTGACATTAGCTTTCTCTACATTCATTCATACATCGTAACATGGACGCTCGTCGATTTCTCAGACTGCGAATGTAACCGCCTTTTAGTATTTGATTAATCACACATTAATCATATGAATTACACATCATTTGTTCAATTATTTTTATTTATAAATTGAATTGCGGCCGCCTTAAACAACACGATTGTCAATTGAACCCCCGTTTTCTCATCATTCCTCATCTTCCGATCAGCGTTCAGATGCTGCCGTACTCCAGCACTACTCCAGCAATCATCGCGGAAGGAAGACGCCGAGCCGCAGTGATTAATCCAGGAAAGGAATATTATAGGTGGCCTATGGTGGGCGGGTGGCCCTCTGTTGATTATACGCGCACATCTATTCGTATTTATATTAAAACACTTGCAATAATGCTCATTCATACTTAATATCTGACATTGCGTGGATTCTTATTATACTAATAAGATTCACGGGCAGATCGTACCGTAGTTTCCAGTTCTGCAAGGGAGTGGAAGGGGCACCGCGATGCCGTAGGTCGTGTTCAATTATTTGTGCGCTTCTTGTGTAAACCTTGATGCAACTCGCGCAGCCTCACATTTCCATACCTTGTTCAATGGTTTGCATCCAATTCCATTTTGGCGTCGTTTGTCAGAGGATTATTCATTATTTTCCTTTATCAATCCGCTTGGCGAGCGCCGACCTCCGCCCACAGACGGCCCGCCCGACTCGCGCGCATTCATCAGCCGTGTGTACACCATTTTAATTCTTCCCATTCGATCTGACGACATTCTCAATGCCATTTCCGCGACACCCACAAAATTGAGTGTTTTAGATTTAGCCCACGTGATTGTATTATATGATGCTTCCATGCTTACAAATGACTTCGATGATATTCCGATACCTACACAGTTGTGCCTTTATCTTACACAATGTTATCATTTATGGACGAATTTATTTTGGTAAGTTCTTCCATTGAAAAGTGCAATCGCTGGGTAATCGGACCACGTAAGTTCACCACGAAATGAGACAGAAAATGACTCGACAATAATAGGGTTTCTCTTTCTAAGCGTACAATTTGTGATTTTCATTGCTGGCAATGCCCGTAGTTAGAATGTATTCCCAACAGAGTGGCGCTAATGGGGCGTATCATTTCCGTTGTCTTTCAGACACAAGAGCAACAAAACATCTGAAACACAGCTTGTAGAATTATCAATTTCCCGAGGAACGTTTTAGCGGCTCTTTGAAAAAAATCCGAATGCCCCATTTCAGACTGCAGCGGCCCGCTCTGTGCTGTGCTACTGTGCCCCTGTAACTTATTCACGCAGTAGAATTCGTTTTGCCGTCAAAGCTAGCAGCCGACCGGGCACTGATCATGGTACTCCACGTTTTGCTGCTACCCATTTACTATAATATGATATACGAGTATATGAAAAGAATTTGGAACTTCAAGAGAACAGAAAAGTATTCGAATATAGCAGGGGGAGATTCTGGGATTTTTGATACAATAAATGTTGCACCGCCTCCACAGTTCTGTGGTTTAAAGAGAGCGATCTCTGTATGCCATACGATGGAACAGGAACATTTTCCCTCGGCTTTAAAAATACTAGAGCATACACGCGGGTCACGTGACCGCAGATGACGTCAGAGCGACCCCCCCTCCGTTACTGTAATATGCACGCCCGCTCCAGTCGTCTACTTTCATTAGAGCGAACTTCACTTAATTAATCAAAAGGTTTAACTGACTTCTTATTCTGACGTCACTCTCTTCTCGTTGTTTTATTTCCCCTTCCAAGACAGCGACGCTTTTTATACACGCTCGCTTCGGAATACTTTTGTTTTACGTGTTTGATTCGTGAATGGTTCGAGAAACTACAGCACGGCACACCTCGGACCGAGACGAGGAGACCGGCCTCCGTTTCACGTGACCCGGAGTTCCTAGCCGGGGAGGACTGTTTTACATCCCTGCATGTTTCATTTGAAATAATAATTTGTAGAAAGTTCCCTTTGTATTGTACATTCCGTCAACCCATAAACTACTCGTTTATTCGTAGCCCCGTATTGATCGTACTCGTCAGTTGAATGGTTCGCAGTACAAATGAAATCTAGAAATTGGCAACCACAGAAAATCGATTTATTCTCGGAAAAGCTATTTCTGTGGTCATTCCCCGTAGTGCGATCCGTATGCTTCACTGCCATACATTCTGCACTAGACGAGTTGCTGAGCGTGTAATAGTTCCCACCTCGGTAGAGGGGTGGTTCAGAAAAATAATCATGAAATTTGTAATCGTAAGTTAGAAAATAAAACACAATAACCGCTCGGTTGATTGTGCACGATATGATTTGTTTAGTACGCCACGGACGTGAGTAACGACTACGGCGGTAATAATTGAGTTCCGCGATGACTCAAGGTCTCGACTCCAGACTAGACGGCGACGGCAGCACGGTATCGCCCCTTGCGGCAGGGGTCGACGCTAGTCTCCTACCGAGACACTCACGCTCGCCGTTGTCGATTATTGCGGCCGATTCATTTTTTCCCCTGGTGTTGTTGCCTTTTCCCTTTCGTTTGCATTATAATATTTATTGTAGGGTTACATACAGTGATTCTTAATACCCTTACAAATTAACAAACCTACAGTTAAATAAAGACACAGAAGGTTATCCGCCGCTTACCCGAAGCTGTCATAGGACGCAGCGGCGCCCGTTCGTCAGCTTCGCTCAAACAATCTCTAGAATCCATCCATGCAGGACTTACATTAGCTGGAGAATGCACCAATCCAGAAAAAAAAGCAAAAGGCAAAAAGGGTATCTAGGCCACATTTAATCCAGTTTAATTTAAATCCACTTCTATGTCCCAATCTCACAAAACAAAGCAGATTGCATTATAATAGTGTAACAAACTCATATCTATAATAGGTGTTATAAAGAAGGATCCACTGTTTTAGAAACTGCTTATAACCACCCTCTACCTGGGAGCCTGGGAGTTGAACCGCCGCACTCCACCACCCTTCTGCATTCCTAAATCCACCCCCTCTCCTCACTATCTTTTAATATTGTTTGGGTGAATTAGGACTTGTGTTGGCGTACTTGCATGAGCGCACAACTAACAAAACATAACCTCATCTGAAGAATGTCCTTTCTCATATCTGGAATCATTCTGCACCCCATTAGGACTTCCTTGATTCTGTACTGTTATTATACTTTCGGCTCCAGTATTGGACTCGCGTATAATATAATATATGCGCACTCTAATTTCCCCGCCACACGGGTAAATGGGTGGGGAGGGGTCCCGCAAGTAGCAAGTGCCCGGTACATAAATCAAAGTAAAGGCTTGTATGTGTGCAATGTAATCAATGTGTCAATTAGCATACTAATCAACTTTAGTATGCACCTAAATGCAAACATCAGGTGTCTAGACTCTAGCTCCACGAGTATTATCATTATACTCGAGGACTAATCGGATCTTCAGCCAGAATTATATGTATCCAAGCGGGATATTTAAATTATATTGAAATACACCTTTCTTATGACACAACACTTAATTTAAGTATAATAATATAGAACGAGTAATACGTATAACGAGAAGCAAACAGGATATTTGATACTTGGTTCCTCTCATCGGTAGTCATCCACTTCGGAGAGGTACATGTTCGAGAGACTCCGTTGTGAAGCTGATTTAATACACTGCGAGCGCTCATCAAAATAGGAGGCAGCCGCTTCAATCGGTTTTTAACGAAATTTTGAATCGCAGAGTAGGTACACCTTTTCGTTTCCAATGGAGTTATAATTTTGTTTTTTAAATTGTGTCATCCATCGCTAATCGAGGGAGTCGAAGGCCAAGAGTCTAGAAAACCGCTGTGGCTACCATTTTCATAGGACTCTATATTTGTTAAATGATTAAATGAAAACAGGAAGAACGGAACGGGGTTTTTAGATGAAAAACTAATTGAAATGCAGCAGCGCGACTAATTCATCAAAGTAAGATGTATTCAAACGGAACAAACTTTTAGATTATCGAATGTGCAGATGCTGGTGGACCGACGGCGCCCAGTATCGAGCACAAAGCACGAGGGAACGCAGGGCTGAAGTTTCGCGTTGAATTTATAAATTCCTAGAACCGTACGTTACCGGCATTAGGCATACAAATTTCTTGAAAAGTGAAAAGCGCCGCCGTAATTCTGCTCACCGGGCTTTATAGTTCCAATAAAACTATTTCACCGAGTAATTTCCTCCGAGTACGGGGGAAAGTTACAACTACATTCTAGAAATTGATTTAACTGCCATAAAATTATACGCAAAAGGTGCTTTATCGACTGTTTCCCTATTAACTACAAGGTTCTCCGAATTTCGTGTAGCGCCCACGGACAGGTTAAAGGAGTCAAGTCACAAAGACTACAAATAAACCTGCGCAATGTCAACTCTGTCAGCGAGCTTTTCATCATATTGCAGTTTACTGTAGGCGTAACCAAATGATGTTTATTTCATTCGATAGATGGACCCTATTATATCCACTTGTACCATATATGTTATATGTAGCATTAATTTTGTTGTTCTTTGTTCGTTTCGTTCTATTTTATGAGGTTTTCCTCTCGTGGTATTTATTCATTAGCCTACTTCCATAAACATGATTCAACAACAAAATGTTCGGTTTTACAATTTCAATATGCTGGCCCCTCGGGGTTGTCATCTTGTCGCTCGAGTTCGCTGATCGGAAACCGATGGATCCCGATACTAAATAGGTATATTATCTTTCTGTTTCGTCTTCGTTCTCCACTTTTCAGGATTGTTCTACGCCACACTCTTTTTGTTCCGAATATGTGTTATTATTTCCTGCTGTTTTATATACGTGTGGTGTCCCTGAAACGATTTCAGTATTAAGATTATTGTTTCTCTTATTTTATGGCTTGACGAGCACCTTCGTCTAACGGATCTTTACCGTCAAATGTTATTGACAAGCTACTCTCCAATGTGTAAAGATATTAAGTGTAGGGAAAAATTCTACATTACTGTTTTTTTCAGTTGTCATTGTTTTGGTATCTTCTTCTTGATCGTATTCCTCGTGATTGAGGGTCGTGTCCATCCTGTTAATCATTGACCACGGCACGCCATGCGCTTCTGGCACCCGTCTGTCTCCAGGCTGCGGTTAATGTCGTCCTTGTGGTCGCCTTTCCTTCACTCTGTTATTGTATACAATAAACTTTTTAAACTAATTATTTATGCTCGTAGTTGTACTAATGATGCGCTCAATACTGTTCATATCACGGCAAAACTTATTAGCAGTCGATTACAAGCAATGGCAATATCAATCAAAATCTCGGCTTGGCCTTTCTAACAAGCGGCCTGAAACTAAGTAAGGTATAGGAGTTTATTTTAACGAATTTTATTCATCCTCTTATTTGAATTATGTATTTACTTTCATTTCTTTAATAATTGTTAATTTTCCAGTTGTTTTCTTTTTTTATAAGAATCTTTGTTCATACGTTGAAATTGAAAATATTTTTAATAGACATTAAATCTCTAGAAAGTATATTTTCTAGGAAAAGTTTAATTTGATGTATTTTGTAATAAAAATAATTGTAATGTTCTAGTTCTCCACATAAGTTGGCGCAACCCATGAGATTAGAGAATCGAGAACATGGGGATATCTAGTGAAGAATGTGCGCCTCTCTGCCCTCCCTCGGGGGAAGTGAGGTTGAGAGGGTTCATAGATTTCTGTCGCAGCCCTTTCGCCGTACCATAGTCGCGCCCGCAGTCGAGGGGAATCGATTTAAAATAAAAACTATCGGCGGCATGTTCGCAGCTAGGGGAGGGGTAGGGGAGGGGGCGCGGCGCGGTGGCGGGCGGTTCACTGAAACCGATAACATTGGCGCTTGCACTCAATCTCGTTCCTCATATTAAATGTCGGCCACGTGAGGAATCGGAGGAATCGACGTGCGTGCATGACACAAAGTATTAAATGTTGAGGAAGCGAGATAAATTGATTATGTCGGGAAATAATAGTGTGGCGATCCATTATTTCTGGCTACCCCTTCGGAGAGACGGCGTGGTAGTGTAGATACGAGTACTATATATGATACTAGTATCATATATGGTATTATATTATGAATCTCGAGAATTTCTCTAGATTGCAACTTTGTTGCCCTCTGTTGACCCTCCGTATTCGTAAGGTTTAGTGTAAGTTAGCCATATAGAACAACAATAGATGGGGAAGTTTGCTTGTTCGCGATAAATTCGTTAACCCTTCATTACACTCTCTCCGATAAAGCGTTCGATTACGATCGTTACACTGCAGATTCCTGCGTTCTTACCATACTCGTATACCCCCCTCCCGGTGACATTACGGGCCGGGGCGGCAGGGGTGTCGGTGGCTAATTGCGTTTCAAGAAAACCACCCCTAACCGGGCTAGACCGAGATAAGATCGAGATTGGAGTTAGAGCGTTTTATTTTCGTATACTTTTCGCCCTCCTAACGGCTGAGGGCCCGCCCTCCGCAAATAGTTTAATGGCGCGTGGGGCGGGAAGGTTTTGGCGGGAAGTGACGCCATCTTTCACACTAGGGTGACTAAAACACAACACCTTCAGTCAGATTACTCTTCTTACTATTTATTTATCACGTATTCACAGTCAGAAGAATAAACGCGCCGCGCTTGGTTGTTTTCAGATTTTAGAGCATATCGAGGTGCTTAGCCTGGGAATTTAAATGATTACATATCCTTTGGTCTTGGTACATTTTCTATCACATGTGAATAATTATTGTAATTCCTTTATTTTCCCTGGAACCGTGGCGCCTGGTCACCCGTGGTGGGAGGGGGGGGGGACGTGGGTTGCCATATTAAACACAATAAATTGTTCCTCGCCAGGAGGAGAGGGGGTGCTCCATGCCCGCCAAGGGTTTACAGATTTGCGCCTTATTCCACATTCACGCAACTACAATACGCGACAGTTCACTTCAATGTTTTTCTGTTGTACATCCATTTGTGTTATACTTTGTCTGAAGAAAGGATCCTGCTTCGTGGAGCCGGGCTGACAGCGCGGTCACCCATTTTGGAGCATCAATTCAGGCTTTGAGATGTTATTATTTTCAGTAGAAATTAATCGGGTATGTTTTTAATTAAACATTTTTAATAACTCCATTTTTGTTACCCGTTTATTTTAGGCATTAAGACATATTTCGATAAAAACATAAAAAAAAATTCAAGTGATATAGATGTTATTCGAGTATTTGAAATAGTTGGCCACGGGGTTACCGTGTGAACAATAAAATCACCGAAATCGTCAAGAAGGAAGTAGAAATATTAAAAAGAATAGCAGCGGACTGAAGCAACAACTTCTCGCTGCACTTGATTTGTGTCGAATGAATGGTATTTGTTTTCAGCAAAACTTTGCTTCGTCCGTTTATATAATAATTCATTAATTTTAAACCATTCCTATGATATTTATTATTGTTGATATTTTCAGCTTAGAGTGCACCAGACATCTCTTGAAATGCACTTCGTTTTGTTCATCAGCAGATGAAGCACGCGGGACATCTGTTGGAGCTATCTGCTATGAAATCTTTATCTCGGAAGGGAGATGGACTGCAACTCAAGACTGCATTATAACATTTTATTTTCTTAAACATTTATTTTTCCACGGATGCCTTGTATCGTAAATTGGACCATATGATTAAGACATGTACAGTATAATACACATAAGTCTATATTGCTGCGTGATAAAATTAGCTATAGTTTTAGGAATGCATGAGTAAACCATTCCGATCTGCTTTTTTTCAAATCAAATCAATTTATTTTCTCAACAGACATTGCAAACAAAATTAATGTTTAAAGCACAGGTAAAATAGAATACATAATACCAGGAACACATGATGGTTCGACTTTATGAAGACAAGATATTCTCTAAAGTTAATAGTATTTTTCTTCTGAACGTACTTTCACCAATATGAAAGACATCGATCTCCAAGGAGACCACCTAATCGGTGCCACCAGAGGCTGGTTGGTTCTGGCGGCCGGTAGGCAAAACAATCTATCTGCAGTAGCTGTCGGAGATATCTATAAGAGACAAAAATGCCAACATCCTCCACTACAGCCGAGTTCTCGAAATGTCCCCTGTTTAATCTTAAGAAATGGGTTACGAGATGCCCATCTCTCCAAATTTGCATCTCTCTAAGTTGGTCCCCATTCCAAAAGGAAATGCCGTGGGTTAGAGCCACGGATGGCTACCATTTCCCTCATGCAGAGATACATTTTATTATATGGTCCGTGGACACTTCACCATTACCTGGTCCATTTATATATAGACTACTCGTATGTGATTTGCAGGTACAGCTACGTGGGCCGGGATACTATCGGTAGCTTACACTGAACATACGACGTGAATACCCCCTCCACGTGACTTTACTATAAAGATGATCTAACTAGAATAGAAGTAATTGAGGAATACGATTTCCGATAGCCAACCACTCCGGGAGGAGTATCTACCCGGGAGAGGGTGTTCCGAGTCACTTCCCAACAGTTGGATTTATTGTAAATACATATAATTATCGGGGATCTAATTAGCATGAGCGGTAATCCGGTATTTGCAGGCATTGTCATATTTATAGACGGCAATCCTCACTCGGAATTAATAAGCGTCTGTTGATTCCGTAATGGAGCGTCACATTAGTCCGAGTGACATCCGCGAACAGCCCCCACCCCACTCGCCGCCCGTCCTATTCCTGTCGCTGTACGACACACCAGCACCAGCACCAGCACACGGTGACGGGCGCTGATCAAATTATTATTAGTGACAATCAATGGCATGTGTCGTGAACTTGTCGCATGCGTGTCGACACCGATCTATAAATTATAATTCACCGTAATTATTGCAGATGGGGTGTGACATTGGATCACACCATCTGTACTGTTGGATTTATCATACATATTTCCATACCATTTTTACACTCAACTGCCGAAGATCAGGGGCTTCAGGGTCCATTCTAATGTAGCGATCTTACCCGCGTCCTTTACTAGTGCTTCGTGCCTTCGCCGTATTGGCCATTTTCCCGGTAATATGCTTAGAAAGTGTTAATTCGGAAAATATAACTATTATATTTGTTAAGCATGATTGTTGTATTCAGCTATTGACCAGTCAAGAAGTCACCGTGTTGTACCGTCGTTGACTCCTCTGGGGAGGAGGTGCTGACTGTCGCGCTGGGCCTGGTCCTTGTCCCTCGCGACGACATGAAATTTATTTTATAAGCTATTATTATGTTCCTGCTTCCTTAAACCCATCCCGTGTTCTAAATGTAAAAGTGCCTTCCAAACCTCCCCTGCCCGCATTTGCCTCCTCTAATTCTCACCTGACCTCCCGCTGTTATGTACCCATGTGATAGTTTCTAGTAGCTCTGTTTTATTTTCTATTTTTATTTTATTTTGTATTATCTTTATTAAATACATTTACATAAAGGAAATGGGTAGTTTAAATGTGGCTCGAGCCCCTCTTGTTTTTCTTTAATCACAACCCCAGTAACGTAAGTTCCGCATGGACGAGGGACGGGCCGAGGGATTGATAGAGCGAAGCTGACGAAAGGCGACGTCCGCCTATAACAGCTTCGGAAACGCGGTAGGACTTCCCTAAGTCCGTATGACTTAGAAAAAAAAAACAGAGCCCTTGGAGGTGCACGCACAATACACACACCTTGTGGTGTGATATACGTGTCTGGTGTCTCCATATATTTCTGTACTCTCTGTGAAGGATTATTAGGTAATAGTTAGAAGTAAGATATGAACATTTTTTATTTGCGTCACCAACTCGAGGATTTCGGATGCAAGCCATCAAACAATTAATTAAAGCCAATTTAAATGTCCTTGGGGAAATAGTGATATCGATAGAAACCGAAAGTTTTGTAATATTTTTCTTGTAATTCGTTATAATTAGTTCGGTAACAATTAATTAATTCCGTATATTGAGTGTTTGGGCAGGGAGAGGCGGAAAATTATAATTTTAACAAATAATTCTACGTTGTTTCAACCTTTGTTGACTCGGGAAAACCTTATTTCCGTTGTAATTTGTACTTTAGCATCCATGATTAATTATTGAAACCTCCTTGGCCGTGTTTCTGTGGGGGTAAACAACGTGGATATAAGAGACAAAAAGGAGAAACACCTTCGAATTATCATAATATAAGATGAGACGGTATTAATAATCATAAAATGAAAGATTGAATGTAAAGGGATGTTCACATCGGCCCGTCGCGGGGCGCGACACGTGTTTGTATTTCATTAGCCGGGCGGGTGTCGTGTCGGATCTCGCTGTTGACTCTCCGTGATTAATCGGCGCCGCGAGGAGACGAGGAATGAGTTCGAGAGAACAAGAAGCCTCTGTAGTAGTGGAGAATTAAAATAATTGCCTGTTTTCAGGAGTTTTAGAACAAACCGAATAATTTGTGTTCCTTTTCCTTTATTACAAATAACTAACTGACTAACCATCAACCAGTCTTACCGAAGGGGTAGGCAAAAAGAATGATCCTGTCGCTTCCTCAACATCCATTTTGTGTTTAATTTGAAATTAAATTGGGTAACTTTTGGTTTCTTCAGACGCGTTGAGTTGAGATTCTGAGTGTGTTGGTATAGAAGAAACGAATCAAACGATCTTACAATATCGTATAAATTCTGCTAAACATTAGCCATTTCTCGTATGGCCTCCTCGTCACTTGCCGCCACTAGCCCGGGGAATAAAGGATAGACGGGCTCGAACCGGGACTACATTATTGAACAATTTATTGAGCAAACTCTCTGTGAGGTAAATATATTCAAATGAGCCGTTTAAAGGCGAGAAGGGTTACTTAACTCCGCACGACCTGATTACGGTCAAGTTCTATGTAGTGCTCCCTTCACCCCTCCCGACACGGTGCAGAGGGTGAAGAATATTCCAAAAGTGGTGTTCACATACGTATCTCCGTGTAATAATGGGTTAAACACTATCTGATTTTTCAACGATTATTCTTCCCCTTTATTAGGTCTTCTAGATCAGCTCTGACCTAAAAGCCAGTAGCTCTCCGCTGTCTTTCTTATCTGGAGACCTAACAATAATCTGCCATACGAGGTTCTATTTCACTCTCCCCTCCATTTGTAAATCTCTATTACCTTACCTAAACCTCTAAAGTACCTCGCGTGTTTTGGGAAGTTCGGTATCAAATTTTGCGTAGACATGATATAAATGCTTGCCGCCCAGCCGACCTTTGGCGCTCTCCGACAATGGGATGACATAAATTTGGTGAAATGAAGGCATTTTGGTTGTATTGTAGTTGTGCGTTCACCGGGCTCGCTCACACCCCCAGACTATCGAATGTCCCGCCTGGTCCGCCGTCACTATGGCAGTAGCGAAACTGGTCGACTTTTCTATTGTTGACTACTCCATAGATAAACAATAAAAAAGGGTTTCTTCATACATCATCATCATCAGCCTATATCCATCCACTCCTGGACGTAGGCCTCCTCCATCTGCTTCCATGTCTTTCGATCCTGGGCAACACACATCCATTTCGTATCCGCGGTCTCTTTAATGTCGCCCCTCTATCGAAGTTGGGGACGTCCTGGGTTTCGGGTCGCAGTTCTAGGACACCAGCAAAGGAGGCGTTTTATCCACCTATCGTCAGAGATACGAGCGATATGGCCTTCCCAGTGCCATTTTTGCGCTGCCACTCTTCCGATGATGTCCGACGCTCTTGTTCTGGCTCTCGTAGTGGTGTTTCTCACCCTGTTCGCTATACTGATTCCCAACATTGCTCTCACCGTAGCTCTTCTCAATTTATTGGCGCTTTTCTGAGACAATCGTATAGTTTCAAACTCATAAGTTAACAACGGTAGGACGCAGCAGTCAAACGCCTTTCATGTACGAGTCGTACATGGAAGCTGTTTGACTGCTGTAAAGTAGTACGCAAAATCTGGAATTAAAATATAGTATGTCGTACAGTACGACATACTATATTTTAATTCCAGGTTTTGCGTTCTACCTGAATTCATAATTATTATTTAATATGCTTTTTGAACACAATAATTCAGTTAAAAAAATAACTGTAAATCTGCTATTATTCGGATTTTTTATGTTTTCAACACAAAATTACTCGTATTTTCAGAGATATTTAAACTTCTACGTGTCCGTAAATGCGTGTATTAATAAATGTTATTAAAAGAAATAAGCAGACACATTCCCCATCCGCAACCAAGGTTATATTGTGAAAATGATTAATGTATTTTTCCAAGACAAGGGTTGGGAGATTGGCGCGTAATACGGTCCAATTATTGTCCGATGCCAATCTTAATTTACGCCGAGTATTGGATCCCCCGTGATGTATTATAGTATAGTATGATCCAGGCCTGGCCGGCCGGCTCGCCCCGCACACCAGCTGCATCCAAATGTCTCCCCTCGCCTACCCTACACTACCCATACCTTCCTTGTACCTGTATGTATGTTATTACAAGGAATTTTCCAAGCGGTCTTTTAGAAAGCCACGCACCGATGTATGCCTAAAACTGTGACCCGTTTGTCTGCACTGTATAGTAATATTGTTCTCTCTCTTTTTTCAGGTAAAGAATTTTCTCGGCCCGGTGTAAAATATCCGCGAAGTGTGTGCAATGGAAAGTGGTAAGCCGTCTCGCTGTATTCATATTTATTTTGATTGAAGCAAAAACGTATTCCCTCCTCAACACAATATCCGCGATCGATGTTTACAAAATATTAGCAAATTGTTAAAACAATCGAACACAATGTTTATACGGATGTTCTACTTGTTTGTAAAATATCTTCATCTGCACTTTGTATAATATGTATCAACTTGTTGTCAAGTGCGCATCCTGCGCGTCATATTTTTGTCAAATTTTATTCGTATCTGAATTCATGATGATCTGCATCTTGAGCGCTAGCCGGCTCATTAGAAAATATCACATCTCGCCAGGTAAGCGAGAAACAAGGAAACAGCAACATTTTCATTTCCAAGTAACTTAACTCAGATAACGTTCCTTCTAACTCTTACGTATCCACACCAACCGGGCCTTGGTCGGCTCGGATTAGGGAGAAGCAGCACAGCTACCTCTGCGGACCGGCCTAGGGACAAAAGCCAACGAAACGGTAGAAAGGGCCGATTGCGCATGGTAATTCACAAGCGGTGAAACCCTTTGTATTCGCACAACGCTAATCCCTATCTTCATCGTGTCGTGTCAGCGTTTCCCTTATATCTTCGATGCCTACACACACAGAATCAGAAGACGTAGCAATTCTTAACAACATACATTTTTTTAAATATATTTTCAACTCCGGATTTCGTAAAGTGGTGTTAGAAGCAGATATGTTCTGTTTTTTGTATGTTAGAATTTTCCGCAGTAAATCCGGAAGATCTCCAAAGTTTCAAAGTACGAGTATGCATGAATGTATGATACTCAATTGGGAATCGGTAACTTTTCCGTTGATTTGTTTCTCCGTTAACTGTGTACACGGCCCAACGCGCAGAGACAATGGCCAACGGCGACGTCTCGGAGGAGCGACACGCTCGGGCGCCGATAGCTGATCAGTCATGAGGTTCGTCGCGCAAATGTCTCTCGCATCGTTCGATAGGCTGCGAATATTTTTGGATATCCCTCCAAAAATTCCACCCTCCTCGCCCGAGGTGGTGATTGTCTGTTATCGCCGATTTTCGACGATCAGCTTACGTCTTCCCGCTGCCGCTCTCGCAGCGGGTGTTGAAATAATACAGTGATGTATTGCGTTTTGAACTCTCAGGCTTCCGTTTAGCTATCTCGTCCGGTCATTTTCCCCTTCCTTTTCCACTCTGCTTAATGGACTGGAAAATCCCACAAAACATTACGATGCCTCCGTGGAACACCATCGCATCTACATCTTATTTTATCAACTGTGCAGACTGCATCCAGTTATTCCAACGTGTCTGTTCAGATCATCCTTCCACCGTAGTTGCGGTCGCCCTGCATTACTCTTCTGTTGAATCTGGTCTTATCTCAGATAAACTGAAGGCATTAACACTGTGGGATTCCATAATGCCGATTTTTTTATGAATTAAAACACTTTTTTTCCACTTTTGAGTTCATTTTTCTCGACATGTTTCGAAGGCCTTACACCTTCGTCATTGGGAGAACGATTTATCTATAAGTTTTAAGGATAAAAACAGTATTTTAATTCATAAAATAATATTTGTTCATAAATCAAAAGTTCAAAAAGCAATTAGTCCAGGTAAATAATCAAAATGTAATTCAAATGTATTATCCAGTGTATTGTATTGATATGTAAATGTGTGTTTTCCACACTGTTTTCCGCACATTGGTACTTTTAAAGATTATTCATAATATTTATCCTAATGTATCTTCATATAATAAGCCTTAATTAATACGAATGAAAAAACTTATGTTTTTCTAGAAGTTTTATTATATTGTTTTATTATATTATGACATGTTTCGCCCTTCTAAGGCATTATCAAATGATCAAATTTGAATTACATTTGATAATGCCTTACAAGGGCGAAACATGTCATAATATAATAAAACTTCTAGAAAAACATAAGTTTTTTCATTCGTATTAATTATTTAATATGGAGTTTTACATCATTGTTTAAAAAACAATAAATATAATAAGCCTTTCATTGTTTACAGTTTAGTTATATATTTCCACTTCAAGGTGGAGGTTGATATTTTTATTTTATATATTTTTTTATAAATTAAAGTGTAATTTCAAGGTTATAAAAAATTCGTGGTCTGATTTATTTATTATTTAAC
Organism: Lepidostoma basale; assembly: GCA_022606425.2. NCBI lineage: Eukaryota > Metazoa > Arthropoda > Insecta > Trichoptera > Lepidostomatidae > Lepidostoma > Lepidostoma basale. The sequence continues at coordinate 126,092 of JAHDVF020000842.1, read as the reverse complement.
ATACACACATGATGTCATGCGCACACATCGATAATTCCGACTGTTGATATTCTAATCTTATAGTTATTTTACCATTCACTTGAGATCATTTATCCTCACTCTATATTTCAAAATGATGTTTAGGATATTAGTCCATTACTGAACCTCCGTGTTGAGAAAATCTTATTGTGAGAAGCACTCTTTGCTCATTAGAGGCCTCACTGCAGGCCTCTTGGATATAAAATGGTGAGCAGTCACTGCGCGCCGCGGCTGTTTCATCACATCTCCACAACAACTGGGATAGTAAAACATGTGCTATTTCCCGTCTGGTGTCTTGGGTCTCGTATTAACCGTAAGCTGCAGAGAGTTGCTCCCCAACATTACCCAAAGAAATGGTGTGGGATTGAGCCACGGGTAGCTACCATACACCCTCGTGTAGATTAGATAAAACCTCTCCAGTATAACGGAATATTTCGCCTCGTGAGGACTCTGAGCACATTGGGATCTCTGAAAACCCTTCCAGTCCGAATAATGAAGCCCAACATCTTCTCGATATGAGCATGAAAAGTCAGCCTACTCTCGTTGATGGTCCCGAGATCTCTCATCCCAGATACACGTGATACACGTTTATAACATACACATGGTTGCTTCCACCGTGTTCTCTGTCTTTCCCCCGTAACCCGATGATTATTTTAGTTCTCGACAGTTAACTATATAAGAAACGGTTGCCTCGTTATCTAACAAACCCACTGTCCTCACAGCATCACCCTTCTCCAACTTCTGTGAATTGTTTTTATATGATTGAGTTTGAAATATAATAGGGAACTTTACAATTAATTATAATATATTTGAAATTCCGCACGAGTCGAACCCACCCGATAGGTAGGTAGGAACACGATGCGGAAGAGCTCCGCGGTTGCGGATCGCACATTTTATACTCTGTGCATGTACCTACACTAACTACACTGGATGTATGGATTTTGAAGAGAAAGCAACATTTGGAAGGGTGTAACACTCAATTATCCAAACAAAGGTTAAGGCACGTTAGCTCCTGTGCCTTCACAATACAGTGACCCAGAATGACAATAATCATCCGACGTCTACACACTTTGAGGGCAACCAAAGCGGTGCCAGTTGTTTCGCCTATTCTCGCTGCAAATTCGAACAAGTCCCATTGATTTTGCTATCCAGCGCGGCTGTAGTGCAATGTAAAAAGGTACGCACCAAGTGAACGCTACTCTTATATCAGTCCACCGTCGATGAAGACATTTTCATTCTTTGTTTGAATTTACTTACTTCTTTTTATATTTTGATATCCCGTATCGGGTTTTTTCTCCTCATCTTGTTACACGGATACATAAAACGACATTTAACAGTAGCAAACGGACATCACGCAAAAAGAGCAAATTGAACTCTTCTAGTCGTTAGCGCCAAACATTACCCGTTTAATTGCATTTTTACGTGTTCTCCACTTACCCCATTGAGCGCTTCTTGCACTTTTAAAACCTGTTCGCATTATATTTTATTCTGCCTCTTCCATTCGCGATTGCCGTTATGTGACGTCACTGCCCCACATATAAACTAATTTACTCCGGGGTATAGTGATGTTGACGTAAATTCAGCGCGAATTCTTAGATTCGCCTTGCTACATCTGTGTGTGCTAGTTTCCTTCCCTGATTACATAAGGTGGAATCTTGCGGGCAATTAAGTGAAGTGAGAGATGTCGATAGATTTACTGTCTCTACCTGCACTATATTTAATAAGCTAAGATTCCAGGACGTTCCAGGCGTGTATATACAATACTACAGATGTAGGTATATACATATACATATACGTCCCCCAAGGATCAGTTCTTGGGCCACTGCTCTTCCTTTTGTACATAAATAATATTGATATAGTCATCCAGTCAGAGGGATTTGAATCATTTGGTTATGCAGATGACCGTTTAATCTATAAATTGTGCGATTTTGACGAGAAAGACAAAACAAGGGCTGATACTGTGCGATGTATTGACCGAGTTTCAGAATGGATGGCCGAGAATAAACTTAAAATAAATCCCACAAAAACAGAACTCATGTGGGTGGCCTCTCCTCGGCGACAACATCTTCTAGATTCTGACCCTTTGAAAATAGGAGGGATAGAAATATCTCCTTCAAAGAGTTTAAAGTTTCTAGGTGTTCATTTAGATGGCAATCTGTCTTACAATACGCACATATCAGGGCTTGTTAAGTCTGGTTTCTTCCAACTGAGACAGCTAAAGCACATACGGAGATGTTTACCTGTTGGTGAAGCTAGGACCCTCGTAAATTCTTTTGTAGTGTCACGGTTAGATTATTGCAACGGAATGTACGCTGGATTGCCAAATAATCAATTAAGCAGAATACAAAGCGTATTTAATGCTGCTGCCCGATTGATTATGGGGCAACAAAAATACTGTCATATCACGCCGCTCCTGAAGGACCTTCATTGGCTTAAAATCCGAGAGCGAGTAAAATATAAATTGTGTTTGACAGTGTTTAAGGCTCGACACCAGAGAGCGCCAGCGTATATATCGGACCTCTGCGTGACACCCATGCCAACGGAAAGGCAACGTTCACTCCGATCAGTAGAAACAAGTGCAAACAACATAGCGATTCCAGTCAGAGCCAATAAAGCATGTTTCTATGATCGTGCTTTCAGCGTTGCGGGTCCGTTGGCGTGGAATAGCCTCCATGTTAGTATTAAGTATGAGGATAGTGACGTTAAATTTAAGAAACATCTGAAGACTGCACTGTTCGGTCAGTCATTTCCTAGTGCGCCCTTGGAGTAATTGATTTTACAAAACGGCGCACTTAAAATACAAATCATCATAATAATAATAATACATATACCATATTATATTAATAAAATCACATTAGCTTCTGTGGACCAATGTCAAATACCTATGTATAATACACGAGCTATTCGTCGCTGATTTCGTTAATTTTCTCAGATTACCAAAATCTCGGCGAGGAGCGTCGGTCGTATTAAAATAGAGGCATTATGCGCAGGTACCTACCCCTAAATAGCAGATAGCTGATGACGTCCTCCCCCCGCCCCGGCACAGCCGCCGAGGCCCGTGATGAATGGCGAGCAGATTTGCGAGAATACATTTGAATTTAGAACATTTAGCTCCCGACACTGATTAATGGCGGAACTGCCAAACTACAGTTACTCAACATAACTTAACCTCAAAGTCAACTTTTAACTATTGTACAATACCTTATTTGAGAATTCTCTTGTTTTTGTGTTGTTTCATTTACCACCTCCCCATTATATGTCATTCACCGACCAATGATCGCGAGGTAAGAGAGAAGTAGGAGGTTGAGACGAGAATGACTTTGTTTTAAAAATATTTCCACCGCGCCGCGCCGCGCCGCTACATTACTTTACGTGACCATCATCCGGTGTCCTCGGAATGGTTTAATGAAAGCAGTTGTGCAATCTGAATAGTTCACTCGTTTGCGGTTTTCCACCTTTTCCCTACTCGGCCCCTCCCTCCCCTCCCCTCCCCGCCCAGGGCCGGCTCCCTCTGAAGTGTCGGATCATTAGACTTATTTTGCTGCGCCTAAAGTGTGAACCCACCTCTATGTTGATTTTGATTTACGGTGACTTCCCGCGGCCCTGTGAACATTTCGCTGCTATCTCCTGAAAAGTCCGACTGGAGTTCGCACCAAATATATCAATAGAAAAGAAATTGAGAAAATATTTTTTTTCATTGTGCGCTCTCAATTGTCACACTTTGCACACAACTTTGACGCACTACTCATGGAGCGTAGTGCAACCACCACGAATCGACAGGCCGAGTTTCGTATAAGAAGGGTAGATTATGTAGGACACAATATATTTTCCGGGCGATGCAAATGTTCACCAAATCGGGTCCATAGTTCATTTCGCTTTCCTGATAATTTTGATTTCTGTAATGTGATGTGTCGCTGAAATACGAGTATATGCACCCGTTTGGCCGCTCCCCGAAAGGAAAACCTTAAAAAGATTCGCCCGCCACATTTCGCTCGACATTCACTCGAGTGTGAATGTGTTGTGTTATTCGAGCGCCCGCGCCCGTGACGAGTGCAGAGGAAGCGCCAATCGAGGTTGTCCAAATTAACTCGTACATCTTTCTCTAGTTGCCTTCGAGTTTGTTGTTTCTTGAACAATTATATAAAACTCCATATTAAATATTTGAGCAAATAGTACGTTTTCTGAAATCTTTATGTTGTCATCCCATTTGATATTGCCTCAACATGCCGAATATATAATGTCTTATATCAGAAAACTTCCAGAAAACGTACATATTCCTTAATATTAAATATTATATTATAGTTGCTGTACCAATGTATAATCTCTGCGGTCTTCGATATATCTATTAAACTTAAGCACTCGTTCCATTTTTTTGGGTTGTAACGTAAGTTACTATTTCTTATTTATTTTCGGTTATCTTAATATTCAGTGTTTAGCTCTAGACCCCATTCAAACCCCTAGTTCCCGTTTTTACCACCAGAGTGCTACTTTAAACTCTTGTTCCCGCGCGCTTCTCGGATTTGGCGCTAAATTCACCCCGATGTGTGCGCCCTCTGCAGTTCACTCTCAGCCCCTTCTGCGCAACCCATTCTGCGCAGCCGATTCGGCCCGACTTCACTTCGCTTTGAGCTGTCAACTTCGCGGCATCGATTGGAGGATCGCCGTTTCGACCCGCGATTTTCCCGATGGGATAATCCGTTTTCATCTAGCCTCATCCGCCATGGAATAACTTCGAGCAAGGTATTTGCGGTACTTGCCATCGTGCCCATAAAATCTGTGGCATTATTTCAGGTTTTCTGCCAACTTGTCCTGCGCTATGGCGATGCCAAAAGTGCATATCCGCTCCCAGGCCGTTTGTCAAGCCCGACCTTGCTGCGGTTGATTCCCTCCGCCACGGTCCGAGCCATCCTCTGCTCCCGAAATTGCCGCCCACGTGTTGTCGCACATCATGCCCCGACAACGTGGTTGACCTCACCACCATGCGGAACTGCGAGGACCACTTCACGCCGCTTCAGACAGCACCAACAGGTTAGGGAACCTCGTGTCTGCCAGGTGACGCTCTACATATTGATTTGCTGACCCACCATCTTCTGGTCAGCGTCGCTGATAACGTCTACGGACGACGTCGCCGGTCGATGTCCTGACGAGCACGCCGTCGAGGAATCGCCTCAAACAGCCTCTTCATTATTTCACCATGTGCCTCTTTTTTTGTATACGTACGACATCTCTAGCCCCTAGATAATAATTTTAACTATTGTATGTGTTATAATAAACCCTCATGTATTCCGTCATATGTCTTTCTTTACACCTTTCCCTATTCGAATGACAAACAGCCGGAAAGTATCTCACGAGAAAACCGGAGATCTAAGGGCCCGCTCTCTGCGCTAGCCGAGGTAGGGAGAGACCCGTTACACTGGCGCCCAAACGTGTGGCGTTCTGGCGTTGTCATTCGATGAAGGACTTGTGTGGGCTAAACATGTGTCGTATATTGATTATAACTGTTTATTGTCGAATTGGTAGTTTGTAATTAATTGTTTATAATGGAACAAATAGTAAATGTTCCCGGGGCCCATTTCAAAACCCTTTGCAAGGCGTTGAAGGATCGCGGAATATTGCCAAAGAATACCCTCGTGGAAGTCCGTGTTCAGGCTGAGGAATTCAACTCACGGACGAGTGATGTCGTTCCACTCACCATACCCCCCACCGTCGCTGACCTGCCGACCTCCGCCCCCCTTTCAATCGTGTCCTCTTCATCGGTTTCTCTAACACGACCCCCTGTAGAGCTTCAGCCCTTGAATGTTGATTTCGCATCGTGGCCTGTGCAACATTTCACCGGCGCGGAAGATGTGCGCGAATTTTTCACCCGTCTAGAAGAAATCGCCAAATCTAGACGCTTCGACTCCCAATTGTTGCCATCTGTACTTCCCGAATTCCTCAAAGGCCGCGCTCTGACACACTATAGAGCGTATTGTACGACCTCCAGTGACTGGGTGCTCCTTAAGTCACAGTTCCTGCAGCGTTTCGAGGATGACGATTATGTCATCTCAAAGAAGCTGGAGATATGGTCCTCGCGCCAGTCTCAAAATGAATTAGCGGCAGACTACTTCGCCCGGGTAGTGAGCACCAATAATACCATTGGGGAGGACGGTCTCTCTGACCAGGAGATCCTCAAGGTATTAAGGAAGGGACTTTCGCCCAAAGTAGCCCCCGTAATAATTTCAGCCAACTTCTCCTCCGTCGTGGAACTGGAGAGAGCATGCCAGACCTACGAAAGATTGATTGGTGGTTCGGACCACCCCAGCCGCTCTGAACCTAAATCCGGCCCCTACGTCCAGAAATCCCTAGCTGCCGTTCGTGTGCCTCCCAAGAGCCCCCTAAGATGTTTCTCCTGCAAAAACCTGGGCCATATCGCCAAGAATTGCAGAAAAAAAAACCGTCCTGACACCTCTAGACCACCCCCCAGTTTTTTCGCAACAAAAAACTAGCAGCTAGCCAGTCTCCCGTAATCCCGCGCTCAGCGGAGTGGTTAGACTGGCTGGCTTCGGTAAAATTATTCCACGAAACCTGGTATCTCCATGCGGTAAAAATTACAAATGCCCGTGACAATCGCCCATACTTGAATTTTAAAATCCACAGTGTCCCCTTTCGCGGTCTGCTTGATTCCGGTGCAGCCATCAACATCTTAGGCGGAAATCTGTACCAATCCTTTATTAATCTCAATTATAAAATCACCCCTGGTAATTGTTCAATTCACACGGTCGATAATACCTCCTACCGTAGTATCGGAACCGTTACCTTGCCCATTCGTTATGACAATACCACCACCTGGGTATCATTCGTCCTAGTCCCTTCCCTAAACGACTGTTTCATCCTTGGAGTCCCTTTTCTTGAATCATCTGGACTCACTCCCAGGCTATTTCCTGGACATCTGGATAACAAACCAGCCAAACAGTCAAATACTCAACCCGTGTACTCAGTAAATCCCTCGCCATCTTGTCTCGTCCCTGCCGAAGAATTGAATCCTGCTCAGTCCAAGGGCTTGGACCGAATTAAAAACTTGTTCGAACAAATTTCTTTCGAAAAGATAGGTCTGGGCAGGACCCACCTTGTTAATCACGAGATCGACACGGGTAACCATCCGCCGGTTAAACAGAAAACATTCCCCCAATCCCATGTTCGCCGCCAACAATTAATAGAGGAACTAGAGAGAATGATCTCGCTGGACGTAGTTGAACCCTGCAAGAGCCTGTGGCTAAATAATGTATTTATTGTCCCCAAAAAGGATGGTTCTGCACGATTCGTTCTGGATCCGCGAAAACTAAATTCGATTACCAAAGCCGACTGTTATCGCTTACCGAACATTGACCGAATTCTAAGCAACCTGCGTGACACTAAATACCTTACTGCCCTTGATTTAAGCATGGGGTTCTGTCAGATGCCCCTGACTAGAGAATCAATGATTAAAACCGCATTCTTTATTGAGGGTAGGGGTCAGTTTTGTTTCAAAGTTACTCCATTCGGGATCGCCAATATACCGAGCCAGTTGCAAAGGTTAATGGATGCTCTGTTTTGTGATCTCGGTGACCATGTTTTTTGTTATCTCGATGACATTCTTATTTGCAGTCCAGATTTCGAATCTCACGTCAGCACACTCGCCCTGGTTTACGAACGTCTGCGCGAGGCCAACCTCACTATTCGTCTAGGCAAATCAGAATTCTGCAAATCTTCACTGAAGTACTTAGGCCATGTGATTGATCGTGAAGGAATAAGAACTGACCCCAGATAAGATTAAGGTAATGATTGATTTCCCCCGTCCCACATCTACCAAAGAAGTTAAATCCTTCTTAGGCTGTGCCAGTTACTATCGTAAATTCAGTGCACATTTTGCCGAAATTGCTGCCCCTTTATGCCGTTTAACAAGTATAAAGCTTAAAGGCACTTCCTTCCAATGGAACGAAGAGGCTGAACAATCATTTGTTGCCCTAAAAATATTATGACTACCGCCCCTGTGTTGAAACCCCCTGATTATTCTGTACCCTACATTCTTACTTGTGATGCCAGTGGTATTAGTATTGGTAGCTTCCTTGCCCAAAAAATGCCTGACGGTTCCGAGCATGCTTTAGCGTATTTTTCCCGAAAACTGACTGCTCCTGAACGTTCCTATTCTACCACTGAACGCGAACTATTGTCTATTGTGGATTCGGTACATCATTTCAGGAGTTACCTGGATGGCACACACTTTACGGTCCAAAGTGATCATGGCTGTCTCAAATATTTGAACAATCTGTCATCGCCGGGAGGCAGACTCGCCAGATGGGCTTGCCGTTTATCACAATATAGTTTCGATTTTGTATATAAAAAAGGTTGCGAAAACAATTTAGCTGATGCCCTAAGTCGCATCGAAGTGTCCTCCCTGACCTTCCCTCCGCCCTTCACTAACGTGACTGATCAAAACTATCTAAATCTATATTCGGCATGTAAGGATAACCCGCAGTCGACAGCCAACTATCTTATCAATAACAAACACCTGTACCGTTATTCGAAATCAGGAAACTCCTCGCGCCCTGACTCCAGCAGCTACCTCTGGAAGGTTGTTGTACCCGCTAATGAAATCCCCCATGTAATATCTGACTTTCATAACAACTTCTGTCATCCCGGGATTGAAAAAACATTTAGAACCCTCTCGCAAACATTTTATTGGAGCAATATGCGTCGCACTATCAAACAATTCATAAAAACTTGCGACACCTGCAAGGCCTATAAGCATAGCATGCAGTCCCCTTTAGGTTTAATGACGGTGCCTAAACGCCTTTCTAAACCCCTCGTCTCCTTGTCTGCAGACCTCGTAGGGCCACTCCCGATGTCCAATCATCGCTTCTGTCACATTCTGACAGTAGTAGACAACTTTTCAAAATTTGTTTGGGCGTTTCCCCTTAGGACAGCCAACTCCAAAACTGTAATTAAATTACTTGAGGAGAAAATATTTCTGCCTTACTCTGTTCCCCGTACGCTTATTATCGACAACGGAAGTCAATTTGTCTCCAAGGAGTTCCGTAAGTTCACTGAAACCTATGGAATACAAGACTTGTACTACAACGCCCGCTATCATCCTCAGAACAATGTAAGCGAACGTCATAATGCAAACATCATTACCGCACTGGCAATTCTGGTAGGGAATAATCAACGGACTTGGTGTTCAAAGCTTCCACAGATCTCATCTTGCTTAAATAATACTGTCAGTATTGCTACAGGATATACCCCGTTCTTTCTTTTGCACGGCTTTGAAACTGCTCCCCACGGTTCATTTCACAATAAATTTGTTCGTGAATCAAACTCCCATAATCCATCTGACATCACCTCGGAGTACGCATCTGGCCTACTTAGAATGGAAAATGTCTATGAAGAAGTTTCTTCCGCACTACTCCAAGCCTTCCAACGGAACGCTACTCGGTATAATCTAAGGCGTAAATCTTGTACCTGGCATGTCGGACAACTGGTCTGGCGCCGTGCCTTCCTTCAATCTGACGCTTCAAGGTACATATCTGCCAAACTGTGTCCCAGATTTATCAAGTGCAGGATACTCAAAAGAATTTCAGATACCATATATTGTAATGGTACATCATTACGATTTCTTCGGCCACTGAATTCGCCCCAATTCTCCCCAGTTAGGTACCACTTCGAAATTCATTTCCAACTTCTCCTGTTTGCGCCCTGTGAGCCACCGCCGCCTTCCCAATTGGTAACACTGCTTTCTCGGTACTCTATGCTTCGAGGCAGAAGCCCGACACTTCCCTCCAGTCAGCCGTCGCGGGTAGGCCGCCATCTTGTGTTCTTTCGCCAGTGCCCAGTTACCACCACGATGTAGGAGAAACGTTAATCCGTTTGCATCCGGCTGGACCAGCAATGGTTCAGCCTTTCTCCCATCATATCAGGTAGAATACTAATAATAATATCCATATCGAAGACCGCACATTGGTTCCACATGTGCGTCATGTGTCCGCGTGTCTGCGATTGATTCCCTCCGCCACGGTCCGAGCCATCCTCTGCTCCCGAAATTGCCGCCCACGTGTTGTCGCACATCATGTCCCGACAACGTGGTTGACCTCACCACCCAGCGGAACTGCGAGGACCACTTCTTCACGCCGCTTCAGACAGCACCAACAGGTTAGGGAACCTCGTGTCTGCCAGGTGACGCTCTACATATTGAATTGCTGACCCACCATCTTCTGGTCAGCGTCGCTGATAACGTCTACGGACGACGTCGCCGGTCGATGTCCTGACGAGCACGCCATCGAGGAATCACCTCAAACAGCCTCTTCATTATTTCATCATGTGCCTTTTTATTATGTATTCGTACGACATCCCTAGCCTCTGGATTATTATTATAATGTTAACTAGATAATAAACCTTAATGTATCCCAAAATAACTGTCTTTATATTTACACCTGTCCCTGAATCGAATAATATACCGAAAAGAAACTCACGATTACCACCCTGAGGATTAAAAACCATGCTCTCCGTGCTAACCGAGGAGGTACGTTTCACTTTTTTCTTTTTAAAGGAAGGTCTAGGTCAACCTGCGGTACTTCGGTCAACATCGTCAAACATCTCGGCTCACAAGAGCGGCCTTGACGTCACATTATTATCTTTAGAGAAAGATCACGATCTTAAAACGGGGTGCTTTCACACAAATCAGATTTTCGCAGAGAACATTATAGTCTAAGCTTAATTAAGACGAGGGACGCACAGCTTTCAGTTTTGGCCCGCGCTGTACAAGCGGGTATCCCGCAGAACATCGGACCCTCCTTAGCCAACCTGGCTGTCCGGGGCTCCCCCCGGACACCCATATTGATGGCAGGCTTAGTGCGGACGTCCAGTCACTGGCGCCCCAAACGTGTGGCATTTCGGTGTTATTATTCGATTTAGGACTCGTGTAAATTTAGGTATCCGTATTATATATTACTGCATACGATTTCAAGTTCTACCATGCAAAATTCATAAATCTTTACATTCAAATGTTTAAGTAATCTTCCCTTTTGTAAAGATCGTAATTTCAAATTTATCGAATTATTCCCACATGCGCATGCGTCGATCTTCCTTTCGGTACACATGTACTCAGCGCGTGTATCCGCCGCGTATTTCATTCTCAAATTTCAAACGCTTCGCGCGTGAACCGGTGGATCGAAATAACTGTCAGTACGCTTGCACTTTGGCATAAGGGAAATTCATAGTATTTCGCACATTTCCTTCTTATCCCGCATGGTAATCGTTATTAAATTTTCTCTCGTCTCTCAACTGTGGCTAGCAAAGTCGCAATATCATGAGTGTATATTTTTGTTAATATTCTATCTGACCAAGTATTCACCTAATTGTAATAACCTTAATTTTTTATACTAGTTGTAAATAACACTCAATAATAAAACTTCTGTCATCCTCGTGCTGTAAAAATAATATGTTTACAACACAATAACTATCTGAACTGACAAGAATAGTACACTGTCAAGTGTGAATAGTTTCTAAGTTCAACTCAAAACTTAGTGGCGTCCAAATGAATATAAATCAGTAATTAAATTCACTAAACATGTATACTTTCTAGATTTAGCTGGTGAAAATCTAGTGGCGTCCCAATTTCTATCTTACTTGCGTTTGTAGTGTCTATTGTGTAATGGTATGTATGAATAAGTGTCTGATGAAGAATAAACTGCCCCCATTCTCCACTTGGTCTAGTTATGTTAGAAGCGCTTTAAAAGAAGATGCATGAATCAATAGAATGAATGAATAAATGTAAATCTCCCGAATGCTAGAGAAACTTGATAGACCTACAAACTCATTCGTATTATGGTTTGGTTATATTTTCCCTTCCTACTTGAATGTTCCATCTTCTTGTATGTTCTGGGTGGATTAGGCTTCCTTTGTTTGTGTGGAATACTGAATTGTCCATCACTTATAATGTTATGAACTTTTCCATCTCAGCAGAACAGAAATTTCATTGACATACAATTTTTGTATGTGCCAATTATCTAAATTTATAAATATTGTAACACCATTTTTTTTATACTTAGTTTTTTTTTTTTTTAATTATCTTTCATTGCTATATACATTTGTTCTTGTGTGTTCTGGATGGATAAAAACTTATTTTATTTGTGAGGAATACCAGATTGTCCATCACTTATAATGTTATGAACTTTTCCATCTCAGCAGAACAGAAATTTCATTTACATACAATTTTTGTATGTGCCAATTGTCTAAATTTGTAAATATTGTAACACCATTTTTTTTTATACTTAGTTTTTTTTTTTTAATTATCTTTCATTGCTATATACATTTGTTCTTGTGTGTTCTGGATGGATAAAAACTTATTTTATTTGTGTGGAATACCAGATTGTCCATCACTTATAATGTTATGAACTTTTCCATCTCACCAGAACAGAATTTTTCTTCACATACAATTTTTGTATGTGCCAATTGTTTAAATATATAAATATGGTAACACCATTTTCTTTATAACTTAGATTTTTTACTTATCATTGATTGTTTTATATGTTCATGTGTGTTTTGGGTCGTGAGTCGGTTAAAGGTGTTGCATATTGGATTGGTAATCACTTTTGCGATTGAGTTCACTTCTCCGATTCACCTGAACAATAACGTCCATTATATGTTTTAAAATGTTGTAGATGTATATGTTGTTTCAGTCACCTGTAGAGTTTGTTTTTGTTGAGAATAGAAGGAGTCAGAACGCTATAGGTATACAGCCTTAGAATATGTAGATGTGCCTTATTTTCCGAGGCGAAAGGGAGCCAGACCCTAATAAAAAGCAACGCTATAGGTATACAGCCTTAGAATATGTAGATGTGCCTTATTATCCGAGGCGAAAGGGAGCTAGACCCTAATACAAAGCAACACTATAGGTATACAGCCTCATAATATGTAAACGGACATGCCTCTGCTGTATGTAATTTAAATTTTTGTTTTTACTGGTGACTGAACACATAATATTGTTGTAACTGTTTTTCTTTATAATCTATCATCTAGGCTAGAGATGTCCAACAATAATTTACCTCAAGACCCTAACCCCTTCTCCTTTTAGAATCAGTGAGTGCTATTTACCTGCAAAGGAAAAAAAAAAACAATTGTCTCTTTTGTGCTGTGGAAACTTTAAAACAATGATAATTTTTGTATTTATAACTTAACTGTGTTTGTGTTTTTACCTGAACTATAATTTGTATTTTTTTTTTAAACTTAACAATTTGTAATATGTCAAACTAACTGCTAACCTAAGACTTAAACCTGCTTTCTCTGTGTTTAATGATCATTAATATTCAGAATTAAACTATGATTTGTTTTTTTTAAAATAAATTTTGTTTGTAAAATGTTTAACTAACTGTAACCTAGGATTTAAACCTGTTTTTATTGTGTTTAATGATCCTTAATTTTCTGAACTTGTGACTATAGTTTGTATTTTTAAACTAAACTTAACAATTTGTAATATGTCAAACTAACTGCTACCTTTTAGGATATAAACCTCTTCCATGTGTATAATGATACATTTTTTAAACTTGTGAATCTAATTTGTACTTTTAAATAGGCTGTCTTTGTATTTTTCAATTGTCCAAACTGTCACCTTCTAGAATTTTTATCTACCTGCAACTTTTGTATGCCATTCACTGAAGGAGCTTTTTTTTATTATTTTTTTATTATTCCACATAAGAGCGAGTGTAATGGTACATCATTACGATTTCTTCGGCCACTGAATTCGCCCCAATTCTCCCCAGTTAGGTACCACTTCGAAATTCATTTCCAACTTCTCCTGTTTGCGCCCTGTGAGCCACCGCCGCCTTCCCAATTGGTAACACTGCTTTCTCGGTACTCTATGCTTCGAGGCAGAAGCCCGACACTTCCCTCCAGTCAGCCGTCGCGGGTAGGCCGCCATCTTGTGTTCTTTCGCCAGTGCCCAGTTACCACCACGATGTAGGAGAAACGTTAATCCGTTTGCATCCGGCTGGACCAGCAATGGTTCAGCCTTTCTCCCATCATATCAGGTAGAATACTAATAATAATATCCATATCGAAGACCGCACATTGGTTCCACATGTGCGTCATGTGTCCGCGTGTCTGCGATTGATTCCCTCCGCCACGGTCCGAGCCATCCTCTGCTCCCGAAATTGCCGCCCACGTGTTGTCGCACATCATGTCCCGACAACGTGGTTGACCTCACCACCCAGCGGAACTGCGAGGACCACTTCTTCACGCCGCTTCAGACAGCACCAACAGGTTAGGGAACCTCGTGTCTGCCAGGTGACGCTCTACATATTGAATTGCTGACCCACCATCTTCTGGTCAGCGTCGCTGATAACGTCTACGGACGACGTCGCCGGTCGATGTCCTGACGAGCACGCCATCGAGGAATCACCTCAAACAGCCTCTTCATTATTTCATCATGTGCCTTTTTATTATGTATTCGTACGACATCCCTAGCCTCTGGATTATTATTATAATGTTAACTAGATAATAAACCTTAATGTATCCCAAAATAACTGTCTTTATATTTACACCCGTCCCTGAATCGAATAATATACCGAAAAGAATCTCACGATTACCACCCTGAAGATAAAAACCATGCTCTCTGTGCCAACCGAGGGAGGTACGTTTCAATATGAACTGTCTGATATGGCTGGAAAAAGTATCGGTACATTTCACATCAAGGACTTAGTCAAACAGGAATAGTTTCTAAGTTAAACTTAAAACTTAGTGGCGCCCAAATATATTAACCTATGACTCAAACCTTTGTCTTAATATGTATTTTTGTTCTCAAGGGACTCGCATAATTTCCATCATTTCGCGAGGACGGGTAAGCGACCCCGGGACCCTAGCCATTACTGCTATTCCTAGCATACTTTCCCCCATAGCAGTAGTGTCCTTCAATCTAACCTTGTTTCCTTCCTCATTATGCATCCTATCCCCACTATGATTGCCCCCTTCCTTGTGCCAATTTCTATCTTACTTGCATTTGTAGTGTCTATTGTGTTATGGTATGTATGAATAAGCGCCTGATGAAGAATAAACTGCCCCCATTCACCACTTGATCTAGTTGTGTTAGGAGCGCTCTAAGAGAAGATGCCTGTATCCATCGAATGCATGAATAATTGTAAATTTCCCGAACGCTAGAGACACTTGGTAGACCTACAGATGCATTTGTATTATGGTTTGGTTATATTTTCCCTTCCTACTTGAGTGTTCCATGTTCTTGTGTGTTCTGGATGGTTTAAAAACTTCTTTTATTTGTGTGGAATACAAGATTGTCCATCACTTATAATATTATGAACTTTTCCATCTCACCAGAACAGAAATTTTATTCACATATCATTTTTGTATGTGTAAATTGTCTAAATTTATAACTATTGTAACACCAATTTCTTTATAAACTTGTTTTTTTTTACTTCTTATTTATTGTTATATATGTTCATGTGTGTGTTGGGTCGTGAGTCAGTTAAAGGTGTTGCATATTGGATTGGCAATCACTTTTACGATTGAGTTCACTTCTCCGATTCACCTGAACAATAACGTCCATTATATGTTTTAAAATGTTGTAGGTTTATATGTTGTTTCAGTCACCTGTAGAGTTTGTTTTTGTTGAGAATAGAAGGAGTCAGAACGCTATAGGTATACAGCCTTAGAATATGTAGATGTGCCTTATTTTCCGAGGCGAAAGGGAGCCAGACCCTAATAAAAAGCAACGCTATAGGTATACAGCCTTAGAATATGTAGATGTGCCTTATTATCCGAGGCGAAAGGGAGCTAGACCCTAATACAAAGCAACGCTATAGGTATACAGCCTCATAATATGTAAACGGACATGCCTCTGCTGTATGTAATTTAAATTTTCGTTTTTACTGGTGACTGAACACATAATATTGTTGTAACTGTTTTTCTTTATAATCTATCATCTAGGCTAGAGATGTCCAACAATAATTTACCTCAAGACCCTAACCCCTTCTCCTTTTAGAATCAGTGAGTGCTATTTACCTGCAAAGGAAAAAAAAAACAATTGTCTCTTTTGTGCTGTGGAAACTTTAAAACAATGATAATTTTTGTATTTATAACTTAACTGTGTTTGTGTTTTTACCTGAACTATAATTTGTATTTTTTTTTTAAACTTAACAATTTGTAATATGTCAAACTAACTGCTAACCTAAGACTTAAACCTGCTTTCTCTGTGTTTAATGATCATTAATATTCAGAATTAAACTATGATTTGTTTTTTTTAAAATAAATTTTGTTTGTAAAATGTTTAACTAACTGTAACCTAGGATTTAAACCTGTTTTATTGTGTTTAATGATCCTTAATTTTCTGAACTTGTGACTATAGTTTGTATTTTTAAACTAAACTTAACAATTTGTAATATGTCAAACTAACTGCTACCTTTTAGGATATAAACCTCTCCCATGTGTATAATGATACATTTTTTAAACTTGTGAATCTAATTTGTACTTTGAAATAAACTGTCTTTGTATTTCTCAATTGTCCAAACTGTCACCTTCTAGGATTTAATCCACGTGTAACTTTTGTATGCCATTCACTGAAGGAGCTTTTTTTTATTATTTTTTTTTATTCCACATAAGAGCGAGTGTAACGTAAGTTACTATTTCTTATTTATTTTCGGTTATCTTAATATTCAGTGTTTAGCTCTAGACCCCATTCAAACCCCTAGTTCCCGTTTTTACCACCAGAGTGCTACTTTAAACTCTTGTTCCCGCGCGCTTCTCGGATTTGGCGCTAAATTCACCCCGATGTGTGCGCCCTCTGCAGTTCACTCTCAGCCCCTTCTGCGCAACCCATTCTGCGCAGCCGATTCGGCCCGACTTCACTTCGCTTTGAGCTGTCAACTTCGCGGCATCGATTGGAGGATCGCCGTTTCGACCCGCGATTTTCCCGATGGGATAATCCGTTTTCATCTAGCCTCATCCGCCATGGAATAACTTCGAGCAAGGTATTTGCGGTACTTGCCATCGTGCCCATAAAATCTGTGGCATTATTTCAGGTTTTCTGCCAACTTGTCCTGCGCTATGGCGATGCCAAAAGTGCATATCCGCTCCCAGGCCGTTTGTCAAGCCCGACCTTGCTGCGGTTGATTCCCTCCGCCACGGTCCGAGCCATCCTCTGCTCCCGAAATTGCCGCCCACGTGTTGTCGCACATCATGCCCCGACAACGTGGTTGACCTCACCACCATGCGGAACTGCGAGGACCACTTCACGCCGCTTCAGACAGCACCAACAGGTTAGGGAACCTCGTGTCTGCCAGGTGACGCTCTACATATTGATTTGCTGACCCACCATCTTCTGGTCAGCGTCGCTGATAACGTCTACGGACGACGTCGCCGGTCGATGTCCTGACGAGCACGCCGTCGAGGAATCGCCTCAAACAGCCTCTTCATTATTTCACCATGTGCCTCTTTTTTTTGTATACGTACGACATCTCTAGCCCCTAGATAATAATTTTAACTATTGTATGTGTTATAATAAACCCTCATGTATTCCGTCATATGTCTTTCTTTACACCTTTCCCTATTCGAATGACAAACAGCCGGAAAGTATCTCACGAGAAAACCGGAGATCTAAGGGCCCGCTCTCTGCGCTAGCCGAGGTAGGGAGAGACCCGTTACAGGGTGCAGATGAATATGAACGACAATTATATCTTTGATGACAATATCGTATCTATGAATAAGTTCTCCTCAGTTTTCTATCAATATCTTGTTGCGTCGTGTCGCAGTGAGAGGACCGCCGGGTCTGCTTCCTCCTTGCTCACGACACTCCGGTTTAAAAACCCGGCCCCAGCCGCAACATACGCCAGTCAGATTATATCGGGGAAATGGTTTTAGGCTTTGCGGAATCCTTCGGGAACAGGTCTTCGGATCGTTTATTTATTCCCGATAAACCCGATCCGCGCGGAATTTAGGGAAAATGTGTCATTTTTATAGAGCGGGCGAGTCGCCGTAAATTAGGCGGCCCGGAGATACTCGGAACTTCGGTACGCGCGTTCTTTCCACTTCTGGCTCTATGCGGGTTTATTGGGAGTTTATAATAATAATAATAAATTGGATAATTTATAAAGCGCCATTTTTATGAATTGCTCATCTCAAGGGCGCTGTAGAAGAAGATCAAGGTTCGAAAGATCTCACATCTGGGTCATATACTGCGTGAGAAAAAGTACCACCTTCTCTAACTGATATTGGAGGGAAAAATTGAGGGACACCGAGGGCCCGGAAGGAGACATGTCCTGGCTGTGAAACGTGAGGGAGTGGACCGGCATCCGAAGTGTGGAGGAGCTATTCCGAGCGGCGCAGGACTGGGACAGGTTCGCCGAGCTGATCGCCAAGTGGCATTACGGGGAGTTTTGGCGGATCGTTTCGAGAAAGCCGTAGAAAGATATTGGAATTGTGGAATAGGGAATATTAGTATTAATACCTAGCTATTATAATTGCATGTTCTGAAAGAATGATAAATATAGCCTCAAATAAAGTACTAACAGGAAATCGACCTCCAGGAAGACCACCCAAAAGATGGCGAGACAGTTAGACATCTACATCCCAGGAACAGGCTCCGAGAAATAACAGGACGCAGTCCTAAATAAAGCAGAAGAAGAAGAAGAACTAGCTAATCTCCGGCATGCGTTGCAATGCTTCTTTCAATTATTATTGTTATTTGTTTGAAGTAGACACACACACACACACACACACACACACACACACACACACACACACACACAAAACAGGCACTATTGGATATACAAAATAAATAAATATCGATGATTTTTTTTGTTTGTTTCGTAAATCAAATTTGTAAAAGTTCATTCGAGTGCTTTGGGGTATACAATGTTTTTAGTATTTTCGTATTCTGTATTTTTTTTCGGCTGTCCTCATGAACATGCAACATATTTGATCGTGATCGTTGATCATGTTAAAAGTATATATTTCCCAGATTCATTCCACAGACTTAAAGCGACCTTATTATTTATACCTTGTGGATGGTCATTGAGAATGCAAGGCGAATGGGAAACTGCAATTGTTTGAAATGATATGGCGTGTCGATGGGAATACGTGGAATCAATCAAATGTCCATTAAGAATCGCAAATTCGATGACGTTTGGCATCACTTATTTGACAGCGAGCCTAGTTCCATCGCGACAGTTGCGGAGACGACAATTATTGGTGCGCCGATTTTGAGTGATAATTTGTGCGGTGGCACATCGGGAAGATCCTAAGAATTGAACAACTCGATTGTATATTTTGAAATCTCATCCGCATTTCTGACGCTGTGAACCGATTTGTAGATGCATTGCTACGCATATTACAATGTTACATGCGCGCCTTGTCACGATCTCGTCTATAGCTCTCCCGCTGCACCAAGTTTGGCCAAAATAGTCTATTGATTTCACGGTAGTGATGAGTTCTTTATAATAAATGCGAAGCAGAGTGGTCTCGTCTCTCGTCTCTCGCCTCTCCATCCTCGGGAGAAATTAGTTTTGTACTAAATTGAGATGGGAATAGAAAGCAGACCTCGCCGGCTCTCCCCAACCCTCAATATTTGATGCGCGCGACAGCCTCGGACATCTCATTCTACAAAACCCGTGTGTGTGTGCGTGTGTGTGACTATCTTACAGTTATGGTATTACGGTTGTTAATTGAAATTATTCGAAAGAAATTCATTGTAAATAATGAACATAAAATTTTTGTGATATGTATTTAGTTGTATTCCACTTGTTTATCGACAGCTCGCTGCCATCTTCTGGTGGAGCTCCCGAAACCGGACGAAACTAAAAAAACAAGTGGAATATATTATTTATTCTATTAAGAGTTCCAAAATAAATATTTATCTGTCAAAATTTATCATATTTGTAAACAATTTTATATTATATTTTAAATATGTATCTTTATAATATGTATCACTGAAGAAGGACTGGTTGTCCGAAACATGTCTGATAAGTTATTTTAATAGTGTTGTATATACAAAGTATAATATATAAAAAAAGAAAAAGACAAATGGAATATATTGTAATTAAATAAAACGATGTTTTTTAACTACTTCCACTTTTGTCTTTATTTAGACAGCGACCGGTTTCGCCAGGCTCGCTGGCATCGACAGACTGGTAACACTATTGTAAACTTAGTCCTTTATATACATACAGATCAGGGGTGGTAAACATGATTCTATACAAAAATAATCTTCAAATATTTATGTAATTTTTTTCTGAATTTAACTATTGGTATTACAGGTATTCTTGGAGCTCGTGGATTGGGAAAACCGAATAAGGCGCGGCCAAACTTACGGACCAAGAACTATAACATATAATATTTAAATTCAGTAATAATTTAAACAAAATTAATTTTTTCAAACATTATATATGAATATGTAAGAGATAATAAAAATTAAAACCCATTGTATTAAACACGAACCTCCAAGAATACCTGTAATACCAATAGTTAAATTCAGAAAAAAATTACATAAATATTTGAAGATTATTTTTGTATAGAATCATGTTTACCACCCCTGATCTGTATGTATATAAAGGACTAAGTTTACAATAGTGTTACCAGTCTGTCGATGCCAGCGAGCCTGGCGAAACCGGTCGCTGTCTAAATAAAGACAAAAGTGGAAGTAGTTAAAAAACATCGTTTTATTTAATTATTATTTAAAATGAACTTCCATCAAGAGATTTCAGTAAAATCATTTGGAATATATTGTAACTAAATATAATACATATTGTAAAATATTTGTTATTTTCATTATTCATCGTTTGGGTTCTCTTTTTAAAGATCGCAAATATAATGGGTTTTTTTTTCTCTGGAGAGATGTGTTTTATTAATTTGGAAACATTGTTTTTGTGTAACTGTGTGTTTTTGCAGAATGAGTTGTTTTTCTTATTTCATTTCCGGAATTCTACATATTTCCTTTAAAAAAATCATGGCACAGGGTGTATGTTTTTATATCTCAATTTTAAACAGTTTTCTGATTTATAAGTCACCCAAAAATAATCACCAGCAACACCAACGGTTTGAAAACATTTGCAATATCTTTGATTCCAAAATATCTATCTAAAGATGATGAATAAATGAGATTTTATGAAACGAAAAAACTCGTTAGTAAATAACAAACTTTCCCTGATGCCACAGTTTAAGAATCAACGTTTCAAGCCACGGCTAGAATGAAGGCGCCCACAAAGTTGCCTTTTTTCTTCTCATTCTTTTTCCCAGTTTCTTCTCATAAATATCATATTCTGGCCACCTGACTCCCTCCCTCCCCCCCACCCCTCCTCCCAGATCATCCTACTCAACAAAGACACGAAATTTTGCGTATTGTAAGGTTCTTCTCCGTGCTCTTTGACTGTCAATTGTGCTCACAGAAAGATTTCATGGAGGCCCTAGCGATCAGCTCAGTGGCGATTAGTGATTAGCATAGCCTAAGGGTCCGGGTCCTTTTAAGGAGAGCAAACCCTTTACTATTTTTTTTCCTTTATATTTCGAAATCATAATATATTGTGAGAATATCGAAAGGTGGAAAAGTTTAAATAATCAATATTCACGGATTTATCGCAATTAGTCATACCGTATACAACATTGTTACATTGGGGTGTAACAACCTTTCTTTCGCAATACCTTTGTATAATATTTTAGCCCCACTAGTTTTGGCAGAGCATTTACTATATTTAAAGCGGAAATACCGTTGCATTGTATTGATAAGACATTGCGTGTAACTGCATTTATACAAAATGAAAGTTGTCCATCTGTCTATTTACAATAAGCACGGGGATAAGTTCGGGCCAAGTATAGAAAGCTATCGCTTCGAAAAAAAAATTGAAAACTTGAAGATGACTCCATTACTTGGCGGCGAGATTAAACATCATGTGCAACTAATTTATCAAGATTTATCCAGAGACGATTTACTTGAAATATGCTGAAATATGAGTGGTTATACCCAAAATGCTGGAGCCACGCATTCTGGGCTAAAAATCATTATAATCTCAGCCTAAATTGCTGCTGGGATATTTAATGAAGGCTGCACCTCCACTCTAAGAGCTATGAATAAGTTATATTTAATCCCACCAAAAGCAAAGTTTTCGGTAAAAACACTGATGAGACGCGAGTAGCGAGGCCGAATCGGATGAGTCTTTCTGCGACAAAAGCAGCTCGTGCAGTTCGAATACTGCAGCAAGAGGAAGATAACCAGCTTTTCGAGGAAGCTGAAGGCTTATTTTATGTGCTTGGGACCACTGATTAATCGGTAAGCTACTTAAAGTTTGAAAGTTAAAATACGATTATCTCGAAACTGCATCTTCAAAAACTGCTGCATCTGTAGCACAAAAAGTTATTGGCCTATCTGCATGGATTGTTTTAACACATAGCATTTATTTATACTGATAAAATACAAGCCGCGGTGAGCCACAAGCGGTGTGCACCCGTCTGGCGGTAGATGGCGACAGCGATCACGGCGGGGAGTGGCGAGTGACTGCTATCTTCGTAGGACGAGTCCGGAGAGGTAGATGACGAAGAGGATGAGTTGGCAGCAGGAGTGAATGTAACATCGATGACCGTCCGAGTCCGTCCCGGTGGCAGAAACGAGGCGCACTGGCATACAGCGTAGCGAACTGGCGGCGTCGTCCTCTGCGGTGTGATCTCCTCGGAGGCAGCAAGAAGCTCGTCTGCGTTCCTCTCGATGGACGATCTGGTTTGATTAAAAAAATGTTTTCCTACACTTCAGAGTTGTAATAAAATAATGTAAAATTTTTTAAATGATGCGTTTATTTTATCACCTTTAAAAAAAATCATAAAAACGACTCATTTTCGAGCGTCTGAAGGGTTTGCTCTCTTAATGCTCGCCTTGGGGGACGAGGGAATATATTTTCCAAAGTCGTGGTTCAATTATTTCATCATGGAGAGTTGTATTGTTTTAGTTTGTGGTTTAAAACGCTAACATTGAAATATCATTATTTCAGAGAACTCTTGAGGTTAAGAGTTTCCGAGGGGAAATCTTGGGCTGAATATTTAATCTGGTGGTTTCCCATATGAAGTTGTTGGCTCCTGATCCTCGTGGTGATGGTGTTCAGACTGCGTCAGACTGCTGACTTCTGTTTTGGAGAACACTCCAGAGAAAGGAAATCTCGTTGATTGGATATTTAGAAAGCGTTGCCTTCCCAACTCGCGCCGAAAGGTTGGCACGCAGTACGCATTACGCCCCGACCGCTTGTTTTATTTCTTCATTTACATAATTCACGTTTAACATAATGATGACGATTTGTACCTGGACTGAATACTATTTTATTAATATATATCGTTCGGCTAGATTCAAGTAAAAAGATAAAATTAAATAAATATATTTGTTTTTGTATTTGTATAAATCGTGTATCCCCTTTTACTGCAAACCATTTCTTACTTCCTCGATCTGGACCGATCTAGATCGAATAGTTGTGCTCTTTCTGTCGGCCCTTCGTCTATTCCGTGACTTCACGACAAGACACCTCGGCAGTTCCGTGACAAATGATAAAAAGTTCTGAATATATATTACTGAATAATGTTTATTTTATATTTCAGTTTATACTTTTTGACTCCGTTTTCTTATACTCGCTACACATTTTCGATCCGGTTCTTTTATTAAGTCGACCAAAAAAAATCGGAAAAGGAAATGCTTTACATTCATCCGGACGAATATACTACAACTATTTAGTCAATGTTGTACGACACTTCGTAACAAAATACATTTTTATTAAATTAAATAGTTCATTTGGACGATAGAATAAGTCCCTTTTGAATTCACACCCGAATTTGATTGGCCGTTTTAAATTCTTCGGAAACAAAGTTATGTTTGGCATCTTATTGGTTTGATTCTTTGTTCCTTATTTGAATTAATAAAATAAAATATAAACACGCCCATTTTCGAGGTTATGTTCGAAACGCTCCATCTCATTACGCTGTAATGATGTTTTAAATATTTTCGGTGAGTACCGGCACAGGTACCTGCGTAGATTCAAGGCAATAAGCGGTAGTTATGTACTTGGTCACTTTAATTTGGCATAAACATAAATGGAATTTAACTTGTGTAATAATCGTTTTCCTACCGATATCGAGTCGAGACTTGGTTAGTCCAGTAGGCATGGTTCTAATCTTAGAATTTAAAGGCAACTCTTGATTCACCTCCCTTCGCAGTAGAGTTACAATAATCTGCGTGCAAGTTGGCTTCGTTGCGTCACTTCCCACTCGCCCAAACCAAATGCGGTGAGGCACGGAGTGAGACAACCGGTACCGGTATGGCGGGAAAACGAAAGTGGGCATAATTTGACGTGTGGCTTTTATTGTTATTTTATGGTAATTAACTACTCGCACTTGTCCATTGTGCATGGCCTGGAAGATGGGGCATTGCGCGTGTTCTTTATTTTTATTATTATCCAGATTTGACTCGTTGAATATCATAGACGATCATACTGGCCACCAGTCTTTCCCAGAATTCCTGGCCGATGTCGGATTTTCTTGCTTACAATATACCTACATATGATGTGGTATATTCAGTGGCTGGTATTCCTTGCTAAAGTGCAAAGCACGTTGTTTTCCATTGTTCCAAGTCCAGCAAATTGTCTATATTTCAATGTATTGTATTTTGAAAATTTTCCGTGGCATGCGAATGCTTATTTCATCGCCAACAAGTATACTTTTAACATTAACTATTTTTATATTTGATAATAAAGTTATTATGGTATTAGAAATAACTAACTAACTAACTTAAATTTTTAATTATATCTCAATAGAGACGAAGAAACAAACTGGAAACTGACTATGGATGATCAAGGTGTTTACAGGACTTATGACCTGTCATTGGTTGGGTTAAGCGCACGCTTTATGTAATTACAACATTCTCCATTCCACCATTGTTATGATCATGTATGATACATTTTTGGAAGTTGTATATATACTCCAAATCCATACTTATTTTCACGTGGCAGTTCCAGTTAGCCATCTATGTAGATTTGATTGTACTAATTAATTTTTTAGATTAATCTATACAATCCATCCACTAACGCCATCTATGAAGAATGATTGTTTTAGCATTTTAGCAAACTACTTTATTAACACAATGCGAAGAGGCTACCGCCTCCTATCGCTCTGTTAGAAGTCGCCTGGAGTATCCACTCCTATTTTATACGCCAAATAATTGACCAGAATATTTACAAATATTTGTGAAATGTATACTTATATCTGTATACGAATCCTGGATTTTCACCTGTGGGTGGTTAATTTAAATTTTTAATTATATCTCAATAGAGACGAAGAAACAAACTGGAAACTGACTATGGATGATCAAGGTGTTTACAGGACTTATGACCTGTCATTGGTTGGGTTAAGCGCACGCTTTATGTAATTACAACATTCCCCATTCCACCATTGTTATGATCATGTATGATACATTTTTTGGAAGTTGTATATATACTCCAAATCCATACTTATTTTCACGTGGCAGTTCCAGTTAGCCATCTATGTAGATTTGATTGTACTAATTAATTTTTTAGATTAATCTATACAATCCATCCACTAACGCCATCTATGAAGAATGATTGTTTTAGCATTTTAGCAAACTACTTTATTAACACAATGCGAAGAGGCTACCGCCTCCTATCGCTCTGTTAGAAGTCGCCTGGAGTATCCACTCCTATTTTATACGCCAAATAATTGACCAGAATATTTACAAATATTTGTGAAATGTATACTTATATCTGTATACGAATCCTGGATTTTCACCTGTGGGTGGTTAATTTAAATTTTTAATTATATCTCAATAGAGACGAAGAAACAAACTGGAAACTGACTATGGATGATCAAGGTGTTTACAGGACTTATGACCTGTCATTGGTTGGGTTAAGCGCACGCTTTATGTAATTACAACATTCCCCATTCCACCATTGTTATGATCATGTATGATACATTTTTGGAAGTTGTATATATACTCCAAATCCATACTTATTTTTCACGTGGCAGTTCCAGTTAGCCATCTATGTAGATTTGATTGTACTAATTAATTTTTTAGATTAATCTATAC
Source organism: Lepidostoma basale (assembly GCA_022606425.2). Taxonomy (NCBI): domain Eukaryota; kingdom Metazoa; phylum Arthropoda; class Insecta; order Trichoptera; family Lepidostomatidae; genus Lepidostoma; species Lepidostoma basale. Next base: position 99,997 of record JAHDVF020000842.1, on the reverse strand, counting down.
AATCCATCCACTAACGCCATCTATGAAGAATGATTGTTTTACTTGAAAAACTAACTAACTAACCATCACGCCGTCTCCCCGAAAGGGTAGGCAGAAAGAATGGACTGTCACACTTTTACTGATGCGGCACTCCATCCTTTGGATGGGTTGCGAACCTCATCGCCACCAAAAGGCATCTCTCGTAGAAATAACCAGATGGAAAGGTAATTTATTTATTGTTTCTTGAACAATTAATTGAAACTCCATATTAAGTATTTTAAAATGACGAAAACTTGAGTTTTCTATAAGATTATGAGGATATACATAGTTTATGAGGATGATATTTGACAATGCCTTAACGATAGGAAACACATCGCTCCCGTATAATGTAGCCGGCCATGCGCTCCAGGAGCGGCTGGTCCGTGATATTACGCGATTTTGTAAATGCCAAACTCGCTGGATTGAATTTAAATTGACGAATAATGTATACAAATGTCGGATCCGAAGAACCGAATCTACATACACCCGGATGCATAGAAACACATATTATTTTATCAAAATAAATCACACTGAGATCGACCACATGGATGGACATGAAACATATCCGCGGAGAATATATCCCCTGGCTTAATCAGTGGCATTATTATGCAATCTCCAATGTGCGCAGAAAGCATAATATTTCATAAAGAGAGCCATGTTCCCTAAATCAGCATCTTGATCGGCCATTTCTCGTGGTACCATATGCTGGAGAGTCCAATACCATTCAACGTGCGAATATGTTCCAATTTTCATTTGTTTCTTCCCTTTCATTGCCTCAATTGTATCCACGCCACGTCTCACTTACCTCTTGATCAATTTGGTTAATAATCGTTATTAGTGCGCTGCAGAATACGGCGGCTTCGCTGATGCGGCCAAAACGCATCCGACTGTATACAGAACAAACATCGCACCGTGCTGCCTTCACGACACCACACAGACATGCGTGGATTGTATCATAGCACTGCTCTCGGGATAGGGCTGGGCTCGTACATCATTTGGGCTGTTTAAGATACCGCTCATACCGATAAGGATCATTAAGATGGTTTGGACACATGAAAAGAATGAATGAAAAAATTATGGTAAAAAAAGTATATGTTAACCTTTAAACGCCCGTGCGCCGCGTGCAATAAAGGTAGCCCACTGCCCGAGCAAACATTCGCGCGACTTGCGACCTACGCGTAGCTGTTGTACAAATATTTATATCTCTAAAATTAGTCATCCTATTTAGATAAAATAGAAGCGTTATCAAAATAAAAGATTGTTTATAATTTACAAAAGCTTTATTTGTAATTTTTCACATTTGATATGGTTACACATTAAAGATAAAAAATAAAAACATTATTATTATTATTTTTTAAATACCAAATTTTTAAACATTTGTCTATGCATAGACCTATTTTTGGCAGTGGTGTAGATTGTGTGTTTAATTAGGCGGACCGTAATAATAATAAAACATCGCATATCCCAAGAGTCGACGTTGTAACGCAGGTATAAATACTAATATTACGCATCATGACAAAAATGTTTATCGGAACCGATAATGAAATTATGGATCGGTATCCCAAAGACCTTATTTACGTTAGCTAATATTTATATTTTGATTAGTATTGTCATAAATCAGTGTAATAATCCTTTAGCGAAATGCACCATAATCACCGGTCCCGCACGGGACCGTTGGGATTTAACGACGCAAATCCGCGGTACCGCACGGGACCACTGAGCGTCTAAAGGTTAACGATTTAAATGGAACAAAAAATAGTGGAAGACCTAGGAAAACGTGGCACGATTAAATTAATTAAATATTGAATGTCGGTCACTTGAGGAGTCGTAGAAATCGACATGCGTGCATGACACAATGTATGAATGTTGAGGAAGCGAGAGAAGTATGTCAGGAAAGAAAAGTGTGGCAGTCGGTAGGACGGGTCCTCAATATACCCGCTGTTCGTTTCCTTATCAATTATCTCTCGAGGAGTAGGTACCTCTCTCCGTACGATGTGATCCGGCAAAGTGAGCTCGTTGCTCGTCCAACAGTCCCTGGAAATATTGCCATTGGTTTTTACATTGCGACTCGATTAATCAGTATTTCCGGTTTGTTTTGGTTAGCCGTGTCTTCATTTCATGTTATTACAATAAATATATCATTTTAGAACCTATGCGTAAATATTATAATTCGTGATTTTTTTTTCTATTATATACGTCTATTTAGTTTTATTTTGAATATATTTTTTATTTCTTAAAATTTTAAAAATAAGCTCATCAAAGTGCATAACCGATCAGAAATAAATAAACAAATCTTATTATTGGTCGCATTTTAATATCGAAAAAACAAAATAGTAGAAGATTTTTTTTTTTTTTTACATGTTTTATTTTACAATTTGCCAAAAAAGTTTATGGACTGTAGTTGTCACACTAGGCATGGCCTGTATCGTGACCACTACATAATGATTTTTGTCTCTCTTGTTTTATTTTTCAACTTTATCCTTTACTGAATGTTCTCCTACTTCGCATATCACAAATCAAGTGCTTCATACGAATGTATATATTTATTTTCTGTTTTTATTTATTTATTATTTAATATGTACAGTTTTCGGCATTCTAGCAAGTTTTGGCATTTTTGTACGGCTTCACACGTGCGCATCGCTCGGTGATTGCACCGTCCCCGGCAGTCCGGCGGAGTCTGCACCTGGCACCTGGCCACTCTGTTGGAGGTGTTTTATCCCTTACAGCAACTGACAATATCTCGGAGGGTCCATTAAGTCCCGACAAAGGTTCCCTCCCGCATCCGAGCGGAGGGGGGACGGTCCCGAGTAACGAATCGACTTTACGAACGAACCTTTTGAAGTATTTTCAAGAAAGTTATAACAAGTTAAATATTCAGCGAGCGAACATAATTAATATTTCATTTTAAATTCTGCCCAGAGGGGGACATTCTTCTTTCCAGGAGTATTTCTGGAGAAAGAGATGCGGACTTGTTTGCTCGAATGCCGTTTTTTCCTTGTTCGGTTCTTAATTTTGCTGGGGTTATTATTTCCATGGCCTCACACGCACGTGTGCGAAACGTGTCCAGGATTTATGTCGAGTGCAATTCAAATACTGAGGAGACGGGAGTATGCGCGGCTGTTGAAAGGGAATCAAAAATCTCTTCTCGCTCTTTCTCGCGTATGATCGGACGCTATCGCAATACGGTACCATTTTGGACTGATTGTCATCCCCGTTAGACACTCGAGGAACACGTTTCACTCGCTCAAATCTATTTCTCACCAACACCCCCCGGCCCCGGTTTGTTCCGCTGGCTATACTCGTAGGACGGCGCGGCGTGTGGCGCGTACAGGCAGCACATGCCGTCTGGGTACGTGACTCGGGTCAAAGGTTCGAGTGTCAAATAGAATGTCGGGCCTCTATTTCCGACTCCCAAATTCCTTTCAAAGTCGGAATGATTCCTCCTCACTGCCCCCACACTCTGTGACCGTCGCACCAGAGGCGGTCACCTTAGAGTCAAACAATTTCATCATATATAGAGGAACTTTTATATCCTCGTATGTAGATATTTGCAATTTCAAAATGCCGATGCGCTCGTGTGCTTTTTAACAATTACCATACTCGTATATCGAATGGTAAGTACCTACAGTACCGCCACCGCCACCGTCACCAGGTGGGGCGGTCGAGCTTGGCTCTCGACAGCCCAGCCTCTCGTAACCCATCTAGAAACTTACTATTATACTTGCACTTACTTTGGTTATGTGCTTCAATTGATAAATAACAGATAACATTGGATGGAATGTAAATGTGCACATAAGACAGTGGTTTCAGGAACGAACAGCCCCTTCCGAGTAGCGGCGCGAGAGTTGGCGCAGGTTGCGTTGGTGTAGGGAACCCGCCCCGATATCCGTCCTGCTGACCGGCGCTTGATTACTTTCTAATGTATTCTTTGCGGTTCGGTTTCTTATTAAAATGTAGACTGATGCTCGCCTATTTGGACTCCTCAGTATGTAAAGACATTGTGACCACATTCAACATACTTCCTAACTATTGTTGCCTGAAGGGGGGCAAGATTCAACAGGCGGGAGGAATAAGTAGCTCCCGTTCAACAGACTTCTAGGATTGCTTCACTTCACTGCCGTCTTACCAATTGTGATGCGAGGACATCGTGACCACGTGGTCCTAGCACATAGAAGCTGCTCCGAATGCCTTTCAGTAATTAATTACTAACAGAATATCCCTTCACGCGTTTAAATGGGTGCTCACTCATGCTAACTCCTCCAGAACCACCGCACCGCCAGATTGATGCTGTAGCTGCAAGTTTTGATTGAACGCCCTATTATTTCAATATTTCTGTGTCGTGGGCTCACTGTATCAGCTAAAAAAGGAAAGTGTTAGATCGAGTCGCTAACTAACGGAGGTGACGGAGCACAATTCCGTGTTACGTGTACCACCTTCCATAGCGAGATCACGGTACCGTAGGCGCCGCACTCCGCGCCGCTCGCGCTGGTTTCTTTACATTACTTTACTTATTACTTTAACTTATTTCGAGCGCAAGGTGATCTTCGGGAAATTGCCCTTTTTAAATTAAAATTGACAATTGAAAGAATTCGTATGACATGAATGTTGAAGGAGCCGCCAGTACCTGTACCTGCGCTGTACTCTTGGCTGTAGTCTCTTGCCCCCGAAGAATAAAGCCAGCTTATTTATGTTTTGTTTTGCTTTTCTAATGCGTAGCGCGAAGTGCTCGTAAATTTTGTCATTCACGTCGGAGCTGCTGTTCGTTTATTAATTGATTTACAAAGGTCGTAATGGACTTTCGTTGTAAAGTGGCGTGTCGAGGAAGCTTTGAAATTCAACGAAAAAATGTGTAAACATCCCCTCATCTCCACCCTGCCCCGGCGATAACCGAGGCAGCTTAAACCACCGCACCGTGACATTCCATTCCTTAACTTATTCTTGCCTCATTCCCCTTTCATCCTCTAACTAGAAGAATATCGAACATTTGTTAATAGTTAGTTTTTCTTCTATATTCGTCATCACTCTGTGTTTTGGATTCACGTTTGAATAAATTTTGAAAAACGTTTTATTTTCATAACGTAAGTGACAGAAAATCGTAACATGAACCTATACTTTGTGAAAGGGGGTGGTGGTGGTGGAATTAAATCTATAGATTGTAGGACAATTGGAACCTATAAAAATTATATACAATATTATCAGTACGTAATATCATGAGTGTAACCATTATTTTAAATTGTGTTGAGTTCTGGTGAAAGGGGTATACTATTGATTAAGCGAGTCAACGTGGCGTTAAAAGCTGAATGTATATTATGTGGACGTGGTGTGAAATTTTGTTAAAATTTATTTCTTTCTGAAGAATAAAAGAGCACATAATATGTGTCCCTTCTTGTGACATCTGCGGTCCGAAACATGTTTGTAAGAGCGCAAGAGTGTTGTATAAATACGAAGATTTTCAAAAGTTATTCCAACATGTCCGTCAGTGGATAGCTCGACTAGCACCAAGTCATGTAGTAGGGGACTCGTATCTATGAATAATTTTTCCTTTTTTGTTTGTTTACCTTTTCAGTTGACCCTCTGGTCAGGCGACGTCCCTGGGTTCTCGCAAGGGAGGGCTGCGGGTGGTGATTATCTCGGGAAGGGATCCAGGGGCGGCACGTTGATTGGGGTTTGGAGTCCGGAGTAACTCTAAGCACGTTTCGCGATCAAAATACAATTTGAAACCATATCGAGGAACTGTTCCACTGCGAACCGTGCTTTATTCTCGCGCCAAGCTGGAGGTTCCATCGCACTACGGGACACCAAGTTTCTCAACTAACTGAACCATAACTAACCTAAGTAACTAATTAACCATCGAGCCACACTGCTCTATCCTGACTGCTCTAGCCTCTCCAACTTCTTCTATATTCGTAATCTTAGATTTCGAATGTGACCGCCTTTTAGTAATTGATGAATTTAATTCTTCTCTCATCCATTCGTTCCTTATGTCCAAACCATTTATGTGATCCTTTTTTAACTTTAATTTCTTACACACACAAAATAATCATTAACCCTTCGGTTGCCGAAATCCAATATACTCGTTTAGTATTACGTTACATTATCGAGAAGCGCCGTGTTATGCAGCTCGATCGACCAATTTGTACCTTTTGGGCACTTTAAGAACAGTGCCAATTTTCCACTTTGGTATAATACTCCTCTCTAATTAAACTCCGAGTCCTCCTCTTTACTGAGAACCCGTCAGAAACGTGTGCCCAATAAGTGCTAGTCCCAATACATTCATTCTCCAGAGACGAATCCCTTCCTATAATAGGCAATGCGTGTGGGTGGGAGTATTTCAATAGGCGGCTCTTCAATGGTCGGTTGTGCTTCCTCAGCCGATCTTCAACAACGTGTTTTAGGTTGTATCGTTGACTATATATACCTGAAGCGTATTGCGATTTTTAAATAAAAATAATAACAACCATATTTTCGATGGTTAACTTTTTACCGACTGAAGAGTTTATTTGAAACATTATGCTGTGCCATTTTTAAAGAAAGAGACCGCAACAAGTAAAATATTTATTTTTCAGACTGTTTATAAATAATTATATAATACATTTTACTTTTTAATTACTTTCTCTAAAATCGTGGATATAGGTACAATGTGTACTTTCGACACTTGATCAAACGAAATTCACAAAACGAAATAGACAAAAAATTATCAATTTTAGATAGACTTAAGGCGTTAACGCTGTGGAATTCCATCATGACGAATTTCTCCTGATGACGAAGGTGTAAGCCTTCGAAACATGTCGAGGAAAATAAACTCAAAAGTGGTAAAAACAGTTTTTTAATTCATAAAAATTCGTCAAAAAATGATCGATAATAATTCGAAAAGTTCCCTACTTCAAAAATAGGGGCGCTTTTTTTTTAAATTGACAGTCTCATCTTTCGTTTTTAATTTATTTTATTTGCTCTTCAAGTAAGCGGTGTATTTTCTTCAAAGTAGTCTCATTTGAAAGTTAGAAAGTCTACCTAGCTAAGAAAATAAATAAAACTAACAATATCAAACAGAAACTTAGTAAAAAATATATTTTAATTTGTAAAAAATATTTTATATTTTATTTTTAATGTGTAGGTATATTTAATGTAACTTTAAAACTGGGTCATTGGGGTAAACTATTTGGTATGTTTTATTAAATTTCATTATTTAATCTACAATTTCTTAAACAGTAACGAAACAATTGCATTGTCCTTATCTACTTTGGCGGTGAATATCATGACAACGAAAAGAGATAGCCCCATATGCATTTTTGACAATTTGTAGATTAAATTATGAAATTTAATAAAACATATAAAATAGTTTACCTCAATGATCCACTTTTACAGATCAAATATTAAAAATATATTTTTCCAATTTCTAATAAAATATTTATTTTTACTAAGTTTCGGTTGTTTTTATTTAATATTGTTAGTTTTATATTTTTTTAACTAGGTACTCTTTATAGCTTTTAAATGAGATTACTTTGAAGAAAATACGCTGCTTACTTGAAGAGAAAAAAAAAGAAAAAAAACGAAAGATGAGTTTTTCAATTAAAAAGAAAAATAAACCGTCCCTTTTTTGTATTTTTATCAATATTTTTTGTCTAATATCGCACGTTTCGTTTGATCAAGTGTCAAAATGGTATTAAACACCCGTAAAAAACTAAAAACTTGTTATTTTTGCGTTAAATTAATATTATTTATCAACATAATCCTTTTGGCTCGACACACATTGTTAGAGGCAAATCCCTTCCGAATACCTCATTGTTAGAGGCAAATTTCTTTTCACCGATTCAGTCGCAGGGGCTAAATATCGAGAGGTGGTGTCGAACCAATTTGTAATTCGTATCTTATTTTTTGCTCTTTCATAGTGGTGAGTACACCCGTGCATAGTGTTTCGGTGAACGTTTTTTTCTTTTCATTTAAAACTTTGTTGAAACGGCGAAATGATTGAGAATAATATTCGTAGTTAATTGTTTTTGTTTCTAAAATAATCGAAGTAGATTACGCCGCGCCTATACCAAAAAGCTGTTGCCGTGACCTTGTAGGTCGATAAAGTCGTGTTGGGCTTCTTCGGAACCGATTCGCCACGAAAAGCCCTCGGTCTCTAGTGTACCTCGATGGATGTTCTTCCATCAGCTGCCCGGTATTGTAGCATTCTCCTGCCGAGACCAAGTAGTGCTTGTCATACTTATGTACGTACGATGTACTCGTACTTACGCGATACATGCCCTGTATTCTTATTTCTAACGAGTTAACACGTTCATTTTCCCGCCATTCAACCCTTCGCATCTCGCCCCGTGAAGTTTCCCGCCATTCCGGTAGATTTCACACCTGAAAGGTGGCAAGACGTAAAATACTCATTAAAAAAAAAAAAATCCCGAAATACTTTTATCGTGACCATTTTCCCGCGACATTTCGCACGCCGTGAGTGGCACATTTGCGAAAGCTACTCTATCTGGAATACTCTGGAATACAGAGCGCGGATCTCAAACCTCGGGCACATCGTCTCGGGGTCGAGCTGGAGATCCGCACTCGGGCACCGGGGCGGGGGCTGCTAACCTTTGAGGGGTGGGGGCGGGTCGCCTCCCCTATTATGTATGGACGCGTGTTTCTTTGACATTTTTCTCGCAAACAAGCCCCGCGGTACAGCGGCGCCCATATTTCCGTTGCGATAAGGGAAATGGTTCATTATTGTTTCGCCGTGGCTCGTGATACCCTGGCCTATCCGAGGGGAGGAGGAAGGAAGAGTCCCGAGCGACGGACCGCGGAGGCAACTTCGAAAATTACATTTCTACGGCTTTGGAAGTTTTTCAATTTCCTATCGCTCGTTTCCCCGCGATTCGTCGAATTCCTTCCGCGCCAGAGTTATCTCACCCGAAACCCTGCCGCAACACTTGAAATATTAAATCTCCGGGCCCTTCAGTACGGTGCGGCCTGCCCGCCTTGCTAAAGGGCTGCAAGGGACACCTTATTACATACGCGACCCCATTTTGCGGAATGCAACGCGTCTTTTCATCACCTTGGCTGAAACATACCACGGTGGGAAAACTACAAACATCGCCGGCTAGAAGTGAGATCCCTTCTGCTGGAGAAATAAAATGGTGGTGTTTCACGAGCTGTATGTTTTAAAATTCGATTCACTGATCGCCAGCAATACCGACCAAATATGAGGGTTTTCACTGCTGTAGCAAGTAGTAAATGTACCAAGATCGTTTTTATAAGAAACCAACATTATTTTCGATGTTAGGAAAACGTTTGCGAATCACAGTAGAACGTCATTTATTCGGACGTCAGTTAACCGGAGCGTCAATTATCCGGACAAGCCAAGATGAAGCACAAAAAAAGATGAGGAAATCTTATTATTTTTCCAGTACTGCAGAGTAATGTAAGCCTTTTTATGTACATGTACTACATACACATGTACTTGTTAAATAAGCAGAGGAAAATCATCTATTTAACCTTATTTCGGACCACCTCCGGTCAAACGACGTTCTACTGTATCCGTTAAAAGGGACGAGGAGGTTGTCGGGAGAGAGATAGAGAGTGATAGTGGCTTTAATTGGTTTATCTTTGTTCCAGGTAAACAGCGAGGGCAGGACTTACGACGACCGAGGTGACCGACGGCAACGGCGACTTCGATTCTTCGGGGCTTTAGCTATTTGTTTTCAGAAATTGCGTGCACTTGGTACATATTGCGAGCTATTCGCGCTAGAGTACTTAAGTATTTCATATTTGCGTATCTTGAATAATGAATTAAACAAAACTCGTGACAATTCTCTTAGCAAGCTTAGACGTCGTCCGGAGAACGTTCCAAGTGCCTGCCGTAGTTAAGCTTAAGCTTGAAAGTTCTAACTTCTCGTCCACAGTGTGGCGTGATTCGTTGACCTTGACCTCGATCGGTAAATTCTCCGTGACAAATGTATGATGCATTTTATAACCCACATTTTCTTCGGCAAGAAGTAGCTCTTTAGAATTCTGGCCCACATCGTGACCCAGCGGGGAGCGGGGTGAGGATTTTAGGGAGGGGGGAGGGGGGCACTTTGGCGAGTTTCCAGCGACCTGGCCTCCCCCGCTCTCCGCGGCTGCCTCCATCCACCCCTATCACACGCCGAACCCTCATTAAACTAGCCATCGACATTCATCACATTATTTCTGCTGGGATTTTCCATCTTAGAATCTTACTTTTATTGTAGTCGATAATAAATCCAGCCACTGCCCGGTCACGTGTGGCGCTCGTGGCCGATACAGCGATGGAAGTAGGCACAGAGAACAATAAAGGAGCCGAGCCCTCCAAATCCTCGTAGATAGGGCCGTATTACGGAAACAATGTAGAGGAGATTCCCAGACAAGTATTCTGCCATTGCAGCGGATCCCGAGATGTTTAGCCTTCATTACAACTTCGCCGCGAAGTGAGCGTCTAGCTGAAGCGCTCGCCGTTGTACTCGTATTGTATTCGCACACACGCACCTTGCATCATACATCTCGGAATAACACAAGCTCCGGCAGTGAAAATTAGTCTAATAACAAACACCCAACCCGAGTACGTATGCTGTACTCCTCGTCTCTCGTTCAGCAGCGGAGTAATCTTTCCATTGCCGATCTGCATATCTCCCACGAGACATGGCATGACTTGGACGAACTCTTTCAATACAGAACCGCGCACCGCCCACCATCCAGCCCTCCTAACCTCCTAACCTAATTGAGTCCCTTCCATCCTGCCGCCCGCCCCCACCCCCGATCTAAATGTGCGCAATGCCGAAACTTGACGCTTTCGTCTCGATGTTTTATAGATTACCTGCTCGGGCGAGGCCCACATGTCGTCTTTGGAAACTGATTAAAATCACTGGAAACTGATTGAACAGAATATTATTTGTAATAGGTATTTGTTTAACTGATTATAGAAACGGACCACAATATCGATATGCACTTTTCGTTCGTTCCTTCGAAACGTGTCTTGCTCTCTTCGTTCCATTTGCCATTTCCCATTATCTGTAGTCGACCCTCCTTGTACGAAGACGCCAAACTTTTATATCCTGGTTAATCTCCGGCAGGTTCTCTTGCTGTAATATATAATTATATATAAAGGGTCTTTCATTAAGCGCTTCCTATCTTTAAATTTGAATAAAAACAAAGTGAGTGTGAGATATCATCGAAATTTTCTATTCGTTTGAAAGGCCTATAGATGTCATTATGTATGGAATATAACATCGTTCAAATGTCCGCCGCGGCTTCTCTGGTTGACGCGCATCCGAAATGTCCAATTTTCCATGACTCTGGCGCATAAATCAGGCTGAATTTGACCGATGGCATGGGCTATGTTTGCGCCGAGGCCTGCCGTGGTTTGTGGCTTATTCGCATAGACCTGCGACTTAAGAAAACCCCACAAGAAAAAGTCTAAAGGGGTCAAATCGCACGATCTCGGTGGCCAGTTCACAATCACCTCCACGTGAGATGACCATGCCCTCAAATCGCTCGTGCAGAATGTCCAATGTGGCATGAGTTGTGTGGCACGTAGCGCCGTCCTGTTGAAATCACATGTCGTTGGTGTCCATATCATCCAATTCATAATAATCATCACTCCTATAGCACTCGGCGTTGGCGGTAATGGCCTGGCCAACGTCGTTCTCAAAGAAATATGGACCGATGTGTGACTTTTTCGGGATGCATTGGACGCTCTTGGATCTCATGTGGATTGGTATCGTCCCAAATTCGACATTTTATTTTGTTGACCCGTTGTCGCTGAAGATGATTTTTCGATGAAAATTAGGATCAGTTTCCAACTGCTCCAGAGCCCATTCAGCGAACACACGTCGTTGTCTATGGTCGTTCTACCTTCAGCTCCTGGGTCAGTTGAATTTTGTACGGGTGCAGGCCCAAGTCACGACGCAAAATGCGCCAAGTTGTGGTCTGCGAAAGGCAGAGTTCTTGTGAGATTCTCCTGCACACTCTCACGGACAGCGGCGATGTTCGATGTTTTCAGCAGATCTTGGTTCATTGATTACTGAAACAGTGGACTCGGATAGTCCTCTCGGTAGGATGCTTATGGCGACCGTAAAATGGGCGAAGTTTTATTATTTGCACGTGTCGTTGAACGCTATATCCGTCCATGGTGATTTGGCAAAACAGACTGAATAAATGACACCCAATTTAACAGATGTCGCTTCAACAATATGGCCGCTATCAACTGTCAATGTTCGGAAGTCCCTACTGGAAGAACCTTTATATATATTTGTCGATTTGAAAAAAGCATATGATTACGTAAATAGAGTAAAGTTGTGGAAAATACTGTCTGAATATGGAATAAGTACAATAATAACTAATTAAAATTATGTTTTTTATAACTAATTCCACATTTCCTCGACAGCTGTCGAAAAAAAGACAAACTTCCATCAAGAGATTTCAGTTAAATCATTTGAATAAGTACAAAATTGATCACGGCAATTAAGTGGCTATACACGGAAAGCGCTGCTAGTGTCAGAGTTATACACGGAAAGTACTGCTAGTGTCAGAGTTATACACGGAAAGCGCTGCTAGTTAGTTACACGGAAAGTACTGCTAGTGTCAGAGTTATACACGGAAAGTACTGCTAGTGTCAGAGTTATACACGGAAAGTACTGCTAGTGTCAGAGTTATACACGGGAAGTACTGCTAGTGTCAGAGTTATACACGGAAAGCGCTGCTAGTGTCAGAGTTATGCACGGAAAGTACTGCTAGTGTCAGAGTTATACACGGAAAGTACTGCTAGTGTCAGAGTTATACACGGAAAGTACTGCTAGTGTCAGAGTTATACACGGAAAGCGCTGCTAGTGTCAGAGTTATACACGGAAAGTACTGCTAGTGTCAGAGTTATACACGGAAAGTACTGCTAGTGTCAGAGTTATACACGGAAAGTACTGCTAGTGTCAGAGTTATACACGGAAAGCGCTGCTAGTGTCAGAGTTATACACGGAAAGTACTGCTAGTGTCAGAGTTATACACGGAAAGCACTGCTAGTGTCAGAGTAAATGGAGATCTTACAGCCTGGTTTGATATCAATAAAAGTGTCAAACAGGGTTGCGTAATGTCCCCGTGGTTATTTAATCTATATATGGATAAGTGTATGAAAGAGCTGAAAGGGTTAGATGTATTGGGTTGATGCAAAAGTTATGACCGTTTTTTACAAATACAATTAAACATTTTTTTTTAGATTTGTATTATTTATTTAATCAATTGTATAATTTCCATCCGTTCTTATAACCTTCTCCCATTTTTCTATCAACTTATTAATACCATTATACTCCGGCCGTTAGAAACTGAGTCTTGAGGCCATAAATGTCAATAGAGATAGGGATGTGAAGCGACCGTTATCGATTTTTTCGTCGATCGATATACGATACGATCGACTATAATGATTTTATAATGATCTGTACGTTATGATATGTACGATGGGTCACTAATGATCGGTCAAATCGGTCAAAAAATAAAGAGCAAATTTTAAGAAACCAGAAACTGTCACCAATATTGACAATTTTGATAAAAGTGTATTGAAGCGGACTGTAGGTTCATTTTATGATAATAATAAATTGGATAATTTATAAAGCGCCATTTTTATGAATTGCTCATCTCAAGGGCGCTGTAGAAGATGCTCCGTTTTATCAACTAGATAATAATAATAATAATAATGATAAAAAATATATATAAACATATTTAGTATGAGGGCTGCACCCGACGAAATCGATCAGCCCTTCCTGTCAGGAAATGATAATTTGAAAAGGTGCGTTTTGAGTCTCGATCTAAACTCTGATTGATTCTCAATGCACTTAAGGTCTGCTGGAAGACTGTTCCAGGCTGAAGGGCCGGCTACCGCGAAGGCTCGGTCGCCAAAGTTTGTGCTTGGACAGCGTTTTGGCACAGTCAATCTACTGATCGCAGAAGATTTAGCTGATCGCAATGTAGACTGTCTAGCATTCAGGTTCTCGTTGATGCAGAGTTCAGATATATAAGCTGGTAAGCTGGTGCCATTCCATGCAATTCCTTATAGACCGTCCAGCAGAGCTTGTATTGTATCCTTTCTGGACATTTCAGCCAGTGGAGCTCCTTAAGATGCTGTGTTATGTGACAACTCTTTGGCACACCCCTTATCAGTCTTGCTGTTGCATTGAATGCAGACTGGAGTTTATTTATTTGCTGTTTGGGGATGTTGGCGTAGACACCATTGCAGTAATCTAGTCGGGATACGACGAAGGAATTGATCAATGTTTTAAAACTGTCAATGGGAATATTTCTTTTTATGGATCTCAATTGCCTTAGATGAAAGAAGCAATTGCTGACTGTTTTATTGATTTGAGTTTTCAATGAAAGATCAGTCTCTAGATGGACGCCAAGAAGTTTTATTGCTTTTTTAGGAGAGATATCTGTGTCGGATGTAGATACTGGGGAGCGATCAATTAAGTTTTGGCGCTTCGTAGAAGCAGTCCAAAGAAATTCTGTTTATGATGGGTTTAGTTTGAGTTTGTTCGAAGCCATCCAATTTGATACAGCGTCAATGCAGTTGACTGTCAAAGATTTGAGATGACTTGTATCAGTGGGGTCACAGAAAGAGTATATTTGCTGGTCGTCAGCATAGCAATACGACAACAAGCCGAATGATTTTATAATATTGGCTACATCATTCGTGAACATTACGAATATAAGGGGTCCCAGCACAGATCCTTGGGGAACTTCAGTTTCGACTATGAGAAAGGGGGACACTTCACCTGCGACCTGGACCGCCTGTGAGCGATTCGAAATATACGAGGCAGTTAGCCAGTTAATTGCTGTACCGTCGAGTCGCTTTATGAGATAGGAGTGATCGATGGTATCAAATGCAGCACTCATATCGAGTAAGGAAAGCAATGCTAACCTGCCCGACTCGTTCGCCAGTACAAGATCTGATATAGTACGTAATAATCCTGATATAGTGGAGAGTATCCGTCCGTGGCGAAAATTTTAGTAAAATACCGAGAACAATTACCTGATTTTAAATGCGGAAAAAATTCGATGAGAACACTCATGAAGGAGATTGGGTTCAAGTATAAGAAAAATGCCGAAGGACGTAAATATTTAATGGAAAGAACAGATTTTGTTTGTGCCAGAATGGACTTTTTAAGGAAATTGGATTTACTTAGAAGAATCAATCAAATCAATCAAATCAGTTTATTTCTCAAAAGACATTACAAACATTTTTTATAGTTTAAGGCATCTATTGAGAACAGGTAAAACATAAGGAATATATAATACCAGGAACGCATGAGAGATGGTTCGACATTAGGAATACAAAATACTCTCCAAAGTCAAGAGTATTTGTCTTCTGAATGTACTTTCACGAATATGAAAGACATCGATCTCCGAAGCGATCATGTTCAGCAGTTTGATTGCTCTCCCCACCGGCATCACCAGAGGCAGGTTGGTTCTGCATGCTGGGAGATAAAACAGTCTGTGCTGACGCTGTCGAAGATAGCCATCCGGAACATAAAGATGGATAGCCTCCAAGATGACGGAGTTCTCAAAGAATCCCCTGATAAGTCTGAAGAAATGGGTAAGTGTGCACCCATCCCTTCTTATCTGTAAACTATTGGTCCCCAGCATGCCCAAGAGGAATGCAGTGGGATAAAGCCACGGATAGCTACCAAACTCCCTCATGTAGAGATATCTCAGAAATCTTTTCTGAACCCTCTCCAACATGAGCGAGTATCTCGCCTCGTGGGGACTCCATATCACCGAGCCACACTCGAGCCGGCTCCGGACCAATGAGTTGTACAAAATTCGCAAAACATAGGGATTCTTGAAAACTCTACCAGTTCGGAGAATAAATCCCAACATTTTCAGTGCAACTCCACATATTCTCTCGATGTGAGCATGGAAAGTCAGCCTACTTTCATAAACGATACCAAGATCCTTTATCGTTGAAACACGCTTAAGTTGCTGGTTATCCATTGTGTATCTGTAATAAACAGTACGCAATGCTCTCGTAAAAGATAAAATTACGCATTTAGAGATATTGAAATAAATTTGATTGGTTTTACTCCAGCGGACGATATTATTTATATCTGACTGGAGATGGAGGCAATCTTCGGGGCTTTTTATCTCAAGGAATAATTTAAGATCATCTGCAAATAAAAGAAATCGCGAAAATTGTATAACCCTCGCGACATCATTAATGAAGATGGTGAAGAGAAGTGGACCAAGGTTTGAGCCCTGTGGCACTCCGGAATATACGGGAAAAAGTGCAGATTGAAATATACCGTATGAGGCAAACTGTTTCCTTTCCCTCAGGTAGCTAATAAAAATAAAACCAACTTAGAAGAGAAACCAATTTCCGACAGCTTTCGCAGAAGTACATCATGGTTGACGGTATCAAAGGCTTTAGAAAAGTCATTATAAGAGCAGTCAACCTGGTGACCATTGTCCAAAGCCCCTGTCACATATTCTGTGAAAATCAGAAGATTGGTTTCAGTAAAGCGCCCCTTCCTGAATCCGTGTTGTTCTGGAATTATGAAGGGTTCAACTCTAGGGAGAATCATTTTATAAATAATAGATTCGAAGAGTTTGGCCGGAGCAGACAGTATTGCTACAGGTCTGTAGTTTTCAACTGATTCTCTCGGGCCGCTCTTGAAGATGGGACTGATCTTGGAGATTTTCCACAAATCGGGAAAGGTATCAGTATTTACTGAGAGGTTGAAAATGAAGTGGAGAGGAGGTACCAAAAATTCAGAGCATCCTTTTAAAAAGAAGATAGGAAGAAAATCAGGGCCAATTGAATGCGAATTTTTCATGGCTTGAATTGAAATTTTTATGTCTGAGATGTCAATTTGACTGACACCATTGAAGCTATGAGTAGTATCGGCACTCGAATTGGTCACATCGTTATGATTTAGCCGCGGGGGAATATTGCTATAGACAGATAGGAAGTGCTTAGCGAATGCATTCGCTATATCGGCACCTCGAACCTCTCTATCCCCATGCATCATGGTGTTTATCATGCCACCATCTTTGCGTAAGCTTTTGACGTAGTTCCAAAAAGATTTGGGATCGTCCATGAGATTACCCTCAATGGTGCCCACATATGTTCGAAAGGCCAATCGGACACTGCGAACCACCATCGAGCGGTAGTGACTGAATTGTTCATACTCACCACGAGAGCCAGTAGCTTTCCACTTCTTATGATGAGCATGCTTCATCCTTATATTTCGTATGATATCCTCAGTAAACCACTTAGGATATCTCCGTCCACCATTGCTCATGTGTTTCCTGGGGAAGCACAAATCAAAAATGTTATATAAAATACGGTAAAAGTATTGTAAGGCTTCATTTACGGTACTCAAGTTGTATAAGCTACTCCAATCAATCTGAGTCATTAAATGATAAAGTTTGTCAAAGTTCCTCGCCCAAAATTCCAACCGCGGAAGGTGCTGGCATCATGTTTGGGTACTCTAGTGACCCCCGAGACCATCTTACCGTCACACACAAACTCCAGCGATGGATGGTAACTATCTTCGGGTACCAGAGGAAACAATGACCGAAAAACTTGCAACTTCATGTTGCTCAGAATCAAGTCAAGAACTCTGAGATCAGAGTTCAGAATACCATTGCACTGGGTGAGCCCAAACACCGCGCACAAGAACTCCAGGTCCTGCTGAACACTGTCGCTCCCACGCGCGGAGTGAAGATTGAAGTCCCCCATCACAATGACATTCCGATCTCCTATCAGACCGTGGTTCATATGCATTGAATCAAAAAAGCGTTTGTAGACATCCCAAGAAGATCCCGGTGGAATGTATACCACGCATAAAAAAATATTGACATTTGAGTTGTAAGTCAGTTTTACCCATAAGTCCTCATTTTCGGATTCAAGGCCGAGGACGCGCTCGGCCATAAGCGCGTCCTCTTTCCTGATAGCCAGAAGACAACCGCCACCCTGCCTATGGCCACTGCCGTTGTCTCTGTCTCTCCTAAAAACAAGGAATGAATCCGTATCAAAAAGCTCAGAGGAGAAGACACTCGGATTAAGCCATGTTTCGGAGAGTGCAATTATATTTGCGTCACTCGCCAAAACACTGGTGTAAAACGTCGAGCATTTTGTCTTCAATCCTCGAACATTCTGATACAGAATACCAAAATTATCACGTCAGCTGAGCATCGGAAGTCGAGGAGCCGCCACACTTGACCGCCACTCCTTAATAAAGGACTGTCGCGGCCAGTGTTTCGGCTTTAAGACCTCCGACACGGCCGACGTAGGAACGCCAATTTTGAACGACGCATAGGAACCATCTCTGGGCTTCATTCTATGGACCGTATACGAAGCCTTACACAGGGAATTTAAGTAGGTTTTCATCTCCTCCGCCGAGGTTTCCGGATGGAAGGGATAAAAGTGGAAGTTTTTCTGGGACGTTGTGGGTGTTTGCTCCTTGCGGGAACCACGGACAGCGAGCCGACGCCTTCCCGAAACAACACTCCACCCTCCCGGAACACTGGGCTGCGAGACAATATTCCCATTCCCTCCATCATTCTGAGGACGGGTATTGACTGCTGCAGCTCCTGATGCGTCGGTTGTCGGGTCCTTCGATTTCTTGGCAGCCGATACACCAGATACAGGACGTTTTCCCTTGGTGACACTCCCTACAACCACCCGTGATGCCTGAGCAGCGTAGGAAGTGGAGGGTACTGCGAGCGAATTGGATGAAGCCACACGCGCAGCGGCACGTGTCGAGGCCCGTGTAGCCGGGCGAGGCAAAGTACGCGCACCCACATCGTGTGCGCTAGCCGCTACATCAGCATGTGACGCGGCGCTAGTATCACTTGTAACATTTGCCGGCTCTGTTGGTCCTGTGTTGCACAGAGCCGGTGCGGGTGCCGAATGGCCCACTCGGGAAGTATCGGCATCACTCGGCCGCGGCGTCAGAGGGGCCGGGGGGGGCGACACCGGCAGAGCCGGCGCAAGTCCCGCAGTACATGCGTATGTACTTGTGTCGGCGGCGGTAGAAACACTGTCATGGTGGCAATTACATTTCTTCAATGATTCGACAAATGCTGATATTTTATCAAATTTAACATGCAGATCGAGAACTTGTTGCAGAAGACTCATGTACGTTGGCGAATCCATTGCAAACGATGTTTCGCGAACAAATAATATCTGGATGAAACATGGATTAATCAAAACCATTCAGGAAAGCGTATGTGGCTTGGAAGCAACGATGATGAGGTTTCAAGAATCAGCCTGTAGGAAAAGGTCAACGATTGATAATTTGCCATGCGGGTTCCGCAAGGACTGGCTTTGTTCCAGAAGCGAAGCTAATATTTAAAGCGGTAAAATCGAAGGATGCTGATTATCACACAGAAATGGATGGCGATACATACATGGCATGGTTTTCCGCATTCCTAAATGTACTTGAACAGCCCTCAGTTAAAATCGTCGATAACGCAAGCTATCATTTGATGTAGTTGGAAAAGATACCCACAAGAAACACTTGGAAAGGAACAAGGTCAATTATAGATTACGTCATTGTTGACTCTAGATTGCGGGCGGATACTATTGATACGAGGGTTTTCAGGGGAGCCGAAATGGAAACGGATCACTTTTTAGTAGTGGCAAAAGTGATCCTTTTCAGGGGATGGCGAACCAGAAGAAGCAAAACAGTGGCCGCACCAACTAGAGTCAAAGTTGAAAAACTACAAAACAATGACGTAAGAGATAATTTCGTGAGAAAAGTGAACGAAAGATTGTGTGTGCCTGATGTAAGTTTGTTGAATGTTGACGATACCTGGGAGTATTTAAAAGAAAGTTTGTGTGAAGCAGCGAAAGAATCGTGTGGTGTATGTGTACAAGGAAGAAGGAAAGGAGATGCGTGGTGGAATGATGACGTAAAGAGTGCAGTTAAAGAGAAGAAGGATGCTTGGTTGAATATGCTTTCGATAAATAAGAATGACAGAGGTAAGTATGAAAGTACAAAAGATTTGTATAAGGTGTGCAAGAAGAAAGTGAAGTCGGTAGTGAAAGCGCAAAAAGAAAAGCTGAGGGAGGAAGAAGGGCTCAAAATGACAAAGAACTTCGGGGACAATATTAAAATGTTTTGGAAGGAAGTGAAGAAAGCCCGAAATCCTCCTGAAAGCGGATGTGTGAAAGCAATTTTGGATAGTGAGGGAAGAATGTTAACGGAAAGTAAGATCGTACAAGTGAGATGGATGGAGTATTTTAAAGAAATGTATGGTGGTGATACAAGTGTTGATGAAAGCATTAGAACTGGTGTAAACGCGATTGGTATAAATGACAATACAGAAAAAATAAATATGAATGAGATTGAAAGATCTGTGAAAGCAATGAAAAGTGGAAAAGCTGTAGGGTATGACTGCATCGCTATAGAATTTATCAAAAACGGTGGCGAAGTAGTTTCCGCATGGATATGTAAACTGTTCAACCAATGCTTGGAGGAGGGATATACCCCACTCGACTGGAGGAGAGCAGTTATCTTGCCTCTGTACAAAGGAAAAGGATCCCTTATGGAATGTGGAAACTACAGAGCTATTAGTATTTTGAGTGTTATTGGTAAAATCTATGGCAGAATTTTAATAGAAAGAGTAAGAAAGACGACGAGTGATAGAGTTTGGGATGTGCAAGGCGCTTTTATGAATGGCAGAGGATGCATGGATCAAATTTTTGCACTTCGTACAGTGACAGAGAAGTTTATGGCCAAAAACCGTAAACTCTTCTGTGCGTTTGTCGATTTGCAAAAAGCATATGATCGCGTAGATAGAGGTAAACTGTGGGAAATATTGTCGGAATATGGAATAAACACAAAACTGATCACGGCAATTACATCGCTGTACACAGAAAGCACTGCTAGTGTCAGAGTAAATGGGGATCTTACAGCCTGGTTTGATATCAATAAAGGTGTCAAACAGGGGTGTGTAATGTCTCCATGGTTGTTTAATCTATATATGGACAAGTGTATGAAAGAGCTGAAAGGGTTGGAAGCAGGTGCAAAAATGGAAGATGTTTCAGTAAGCTGTTTGTTGTATGCGGACGACGCTGTGCTACTTGCAGACAACGAGCACGAACTGCAAGCCCTGGTGTCTAGTATGTATGAGGTATGCAAGCGATACGATTTGATTATGAATGTGAATAAGTCTAAGGTAATGATTTTCGAAAAAGAAGGAAGCATGACAGTCTGCAACATTAGTGTAAACGGTGAAAATCTGGAACAAGTGGATGAATTTGTTTATTTAGGAAGTATGTTTATAAAGGATGGGAGGGTGGAGAAGGATATTGAAAGAAGGGTTGGGGCAGGCAACAGAATAAATGGTGCACTTAAAGTTGTCATCGCAAACAAAAGCCTATCCAAAAAAGCTAAGATGGCAGTGCACAATGGTGTTCTTGTGCCGACCCTTATGTATGGAAGTGAAGCATGGAACTGGCAAAAGAAGGATGAAAGTAGAATAAATGCAGTAGAAATGAGATCTCTAAGACGAATGTGTGGCAAATCTGTTATGATAGAGTGACAAATGCAAGTATAAGAAGTGAATGTGGTGCGAATGAAAGTGTTATGAACCAAATAAGGAAAGGGTCATTAAGATGGTTTGGACACATGGAAAGAATGAGTGAAGACAGAATGGTAAAGAAGGTATATGTAAACGGCGTGAACGGAGCTAGAAATAGAGGAAGGCCGAGGAAAACGTGGCACGATCAAATCAATCAAATATTGAATGTCGGTCACGTGAGGAGTCGGAAAAATCGACGTGCGTGCATGACAAGATGTATGAATGTAGAGGAATCGAGAGACGTATGTCAGGACAGAACAGTGTGGCGTTTCATTCTTTCTGCCTACCCCTCCGGGGAGACGGCGTGATGGTAAGTTAGTTAGTTAGTCAATAAGAAAAGTAAAAGCCAGTAACCCGCAGAAGGTCTACGCTTTAGACAACCTGGCAAATGAACGAGGCCACGAAGTAATACGGCTGCCTCCATATCACTGTCAATATAACCCAATAGAATTAATTTGGGCACAAGTAAAGGGAGAGTTGCAAATAATAATAATACATTCAAGATAGCAGATGTTGAAAATCACCTCCACCGAGCCATCGATAATGTCACACAAGAAGACTGGGCCAAATGTGTGAGACATGCCGAGGAACTTCTAAACAGTGACCTACGGAAAGCTCTTATTAGAGATCACTGATGAAGATGATCTACTTTGTTTTTTATACTTAACTTTCTTTCTGTGTTTTTAGACATACGGTATACAATTTTTAAATATAACAATTTTTCGGTTCTTACTTGTTTTTTTAATTTAGTATCTTGTAGTCACTAATTTAAACGCACATAATATAGTTTAATATCAAAACTTTGTTAACTCGTTAAAGTTTATGAACAAGATACAATAATACACGTTACTTATCGATATATTTATTTTTACGCCCATCCCTAAACCGCTCCATAAGGCCCGTAAGTGCAAGCGAGATAGACATAGGGAAATGATTTATGGCCCCAAGACTCAAATGATAGCGTCCGAACTATGGTGTTAAATTCCGTGGATTTTGATGCGAAAAATGTAGTAAGGGATGTTTTTACCTGCTCTATTGTATCAAATTTTTTATCATTTAAAATTTTTTGTAGTGATCGGAATAAATGAAATTCGGAAGGAGCAAGATCTGGAGAATACGGTGAATGCTTGATAACATCCCAATTCAACTCATTTAGCTTGTGATGGGTCATCATAGCCACATGTGGTCGCGCGTTGTCGTGATGAAACACTACCCCTTTTCTGTTTACCAATTCTGGTCTATTCAATTTGGATAATTGCTGACAATATCGTTCTGCTGTAATTGTTTGATTGCGTTCTAAGAGTTCAAAATACACAATACCCTTACAATCCCACCAAACATAAAGCATAACTTTTTTTTGATGGATTTCGGCCTTCGAAGTTGTTAATGGGGCTTGTCCAGGTATAGCCCAATGTCTTTTTCTTGTCATGTTGTTGTACACGACCCATTTCTGATCTCCAGTTACCAAATGATGCAAAAAAGGTTCATGTTTTCGTCTCGAACTCAAAGCAACGCACGTTGAAACACGGTCCAATAAATTGGCAGGCGACAATTGATGAGGTATCCAAACGTCGTACCGCGAAACCATCCCCATACGCTTCAAATGTCTTAATACGGTTTTTTGGCTGACTCCCATCATCGACGCGATCTCCCTGGCGGTTAGACGTGGATTGGTGTCAATTATGACTTTTAACTTGTCGTCATCAGACTTCAATGGCCGCCCGGTACTTGGTTTATCCCCAGATCGGAATTTTGTAAACCATCTTCGTACCTGTCGAACTTTGATGACATCTGCTCCATACACTTCGCAAATGTTTTTGGTTGCCACACTCGCGGTATTGTCTTTACGGAATTCATAAAGTAAAAAGGACGTAAATGCACTTTATCGACCGACATTTTGAAAAAATACAAGGGCTCTTCACTGTACTCTGGCCAGGCCAAAACTAAATAGAAAGTAGAGGGAAAGCATCCTTTATACAATGGAATCATTTTAAAGAAGATACTATTCATCATTTCTGAAAAAATAAATTTTTACCTAGGATCATAAAAAACGGTCATAACTTTTGCATCAACCCAATAGGTGCCAAAATGAGCGGAGTGTCAGTAAGCTGTCTCTTGTATGCGGATGACGCTATCTTACTTGCAGACACGAGCATGAACTACAAGTTCTGGTGAATAGTATGTATGAGGTATGCATGCGAAATGATCTGATGATGAAAAAGAAGAAGTAATGACAGTCTGCTGCAACATTAGCGTGAATGGTGAAAATCTGGAGCAAGTCAATGAGTTGGTATATTTGGGTAGTGTGTTTACAAAAGATGGGCGAGTGGAGAGGGATATTGAAAGAAGGGGTTGGGTTCTATTGGGAACCTATTCAATGGTGTTCTTGTACCGACCCTTATGTATGGAAGCGAAGCATGGAGCTGGCAAAAGAAGGATGAAAGTAGAATAAATGCAGTAGAAATGAGGTCTCTTAGACGAATGTGCGAATACTCTGTGTATGATAGTGTCGAATGAAAATATAAGAAGTGAATGCGGTGCGAATGATGGTGTTATGAACAAAATAATGGAAGGATCATTAAGATGGTTTGGACAAAAGAAAGAAAGAATAAATAAAAAATGGTGAAAAAAGTACTTGTTAAAGATGTAAATGGAACTAGAAATAGAGGAAGATCGAGGAAAACGTGGCACGATCAAAAAAATCAAATATTGAATGTCAGCCACATGAGGAGGAGGAATCGATGCGCGTGCATGCCACGATGTATGAATGTTGAGGAAGCGAAAGAAATATGTCAGGAAAGAAAATTGTGGCAGTCCATTCATTCTGTCTATCCCTTCGGGGAGACGGCGTGATGGTTAGTTAGTTCAAGGAAATGAAAAATATCTTTAATTTACTTGGGCTTAAAAATGATGTCATGTGTAATAATAATCTAATTTAAAAATTAAAAATAAGCTTTTAGACTAGTCCAGTCCCCGGTCATTATTTATATTATATATTACGAGTATATGATAATGTGTCTTAAACTTTTGTTGCGTGACCTTATTTTATATAGGAGCACACAATCCGTTACTGCAGCCAGCAGTCAGTCAGAAGATGTGACAAGGTGGCTCAAGAATGAACACTCCAGCTGCATGTGGCTGATGTATTATAGCTGGAGACGACGGTGTGGGTGTGTCGCGTGGAATTGCAATGCGGCAGAGCGAAATGTCAGGGCCGTCGCGAGCCCCTCTAAGGTCAAGAGCTCCATCATTAAGGGGGAGACCCATCATTAGTTCTGTAGGCCATGTAGTTCGATCAAGATATGTACATAGGTACGTATAGAGTTATTCGTCTCACGATCAAACAAAAAAGAGTCCCCTTATCGATGTCAAAATGTTGGCACGATGCACCGCAGGCCGCAGAAAGGGGACAAGGTCGCGGGAGGCCAAGGGTGGGTACTCGACTTTCTGGAACCATTTTTTGTTTTAGCGGTGTTGCCTGCTACACTGCTACACCCGCGGTGCCATTCAGATGATGATACTTGCTCGGAACACGATTTGAGGAGGGGTATACTCGTAGGTTTAGAGCGACGTATTTTTTTTTTGATTTTTTTTTGGCAAGATTTATTGAAACTTTGGATGTTATACATATATTTAAGTAAATAGAGTAATTTTTTAAAAGTATTTTATTGGAAAACATTGAAGATATCAACTGCCACCCATCGGAGTCCACCATCTGACGTAGCTGTTTGTGTTCACCTGGAGGCCACAGTTTTAATTTGAAATCAATAGAAATTTAAATTTACTTTAAAGATATGTCTCTCTCCTATATGAACCTCAATTCTCTTTAAAAAATTTAAAGTTTAAACACTAGGTATTTAACCACGGTATAGTTATTATAATTGATGCCTACTATTATAGTTTGGCTTGGACCCAAGAAAAAATATTTTGAGCAATGACATTAATCCGAATTGAGGTTCATATACTCGTATATACTAAATATCAATTTTCAAAATGATTAGTTAAGAACTTTTAAGCTAGAGTGTATTCAAATTCAAAAAAATGCGTTAGAAAAAAGTGACGGTGCTCCCACACTTAATGAGAGACGCTCACTTAACCGCTCATAACTTCAGAACGAATTGAAACTTTTATTTGTAATTTTGGGAGCACATTTTTGAATAGTTTTACTAGCGATCTGTGGAATAATAATAAAAAATTGTCATCTAAACCTATTTCCCCCTTTAGGTTTTCATTTGGCCCCATTGTTAGGTACTCGTATTTGGTTTTTGAAGGAACATTTAGTTTTATTCCACTCGTTCTTCTTGTTCCAACCCATTTCGAGCCATCATCTGCCTAACCGGTCAGAACTTGAAGAACAAATGTTGTTCCGTTGCCCTCGCGATTGTTGTATTCCCACCGGTTTTCCTTTCAATGTTCTATTGATCTTCAGAGGTTGATGCTTCACTGCGGTAAACGAATAAGCCTTGATGCGTGAGCCGGTGCATTGTCACGATGCAAAATCCTGGAGTTGTTGGCCCATAATTCTGGTCTTGGGTCATTCCTGTGAATTATTTTTCATCAGACCTCGCATTGAGTGTTCTTGAAATATAGAATATACAAAAGAACGTAACAAAAATGATATTTAGTTGGAGCATATCTCTGCCGCACCTATTTCAGTTCCAGCAACCTTGTTCCAGATCAACCTGCGGCTAATCCTGGTATCGGGGAAGACCAAGGAGTTCATCTTCAGCCACGCAGACTCGGCGGGGGACATTGCGTTGCACGTCTATGAAAACTGGCCAGAAGGTAATTTCTTCATGACCTTTGTAATCTAGAATTTATTGACTAGGGGAATAGAACGCTTGGGTCCTGATCCAGATTCCTTCTTCATAATAATGAGCTATTTTCTGCTCATATTGAAGATTGTAAAATAAATTCTAATATCATTGATTTAAATCGTTGGTATATTAGTATTTAAAAAAAGAAAGAATTCCATAATTTGGTTTTATTTTTTTCTTTCAGTAAATAAAAACACCTTTAATTTACTTTTGGAGTTTATTTTCAAAAGAAGTTTGGAAGGTATTGTCCCTTCATCATTGGGAGGATATAAAGTAATTAAAATAAAAGAGTAATGTGGTAATTTCAGCGGACTGGGACTCGGAGTCGGTGACGCGGGCAGAGATCCTGCGGCTGATATATCAAGGGCGCTTCCTGCACAGCAGCGTGACGCTGGGCGCGCTGGGGCTGCTGCCGGGCCGCACCTCCGTCATGCACCTCGTGCCCCGGGAGAACCTGCCGGAGCCCAACTCGCACGGTACGGCTGCACTGCCCACTGCCTGTTACCCCGTCACTGCTGTTTGTTACCAAGTACTAACCTCGCCTGTTTCCCTTTGCTTCCAGACCAGCGGCAGAAGAGTAAAGGCGGCTCGAGCAGCTGCTGCTCCGCGTCCTGTTGCATATTGTAATGGACACGGAGAGCCAAGACAAAGTATTAGTGAGGATGGTGGACTTGTCTCTTACCGTGTAATATTATCCGTGTCGTGTCTTTATTCCATGCACAGTTATTTATTGTTTATTTGCGTAATTTCATTAAAATGCTCAAAGATAATGGAATCGCGTACTTTAGTTCTGGTGCGTGTGTTAAACACGAGAGTGTACATAGAGTGTTCCAACTTTACTTTTTACGTAGGTACTCCAGTTCATCGGTTAGAATTGTTCCCGAGTTTTATATCCGTATGTGAATAATAAGCGCATTTTGAATGAGATGTTATATTTTATTGTGAGAGCTATATTATTGTAGAGAGATGTGCAAAAAAAATATTTATACTTAAATCCAAATGATGCATCAATTGATATTCTTGTAACTAGGCGCAGCGGTCCCCACTCCTGCCGCCTGTAGTGTACCGGGATACTTGTGCAATAGCCGCCGTGACAGCTGTCCCTCGGACGGAGTGTCTCCTGATCTCTGGCGGCAGGACTGGGAGCGATGTGTGAAAATAAGTTAGGGACAAATTTAGCAAAAGTTATCTGTATCAATAGAGTAATGATATAACGACAGGTGCGTAAAACGAATTGAGAATAGACCCGGCTAACGGGACGTATCCAGGAATGTAAATAATAGACTGGGCGCGTTGCGTTACCCTCTCTTGGCGCAAGTGATGCTTGTATTGTTTTGATTTGTTAAATGGTGAACTATAGCAATTGCATTATTACTGCCATTCTCGGTGATAGCTTCACTAATGTTTGCTAATCCCAATCAATAAGTGAGGAGAAGAGAGTACAATAGGATATTCCACAGTAACAAAAGTAAGCTTCAATCCTCGTGTATATTTGGATAAATTAAGAAATATGTTTATGGTGTGTGATAAGTTTTTTTGCCTGAATAATTTAAGTAAAAAATATATATGTAAATAATATTAAAGAATATATTAAGGATAGATTATATTGCGTATAGATGGGAATGTAATTTCGTCTCTATTAAAAGTTTAGATGTTTCTGTAAGACGGGTGTCTACATATTGTAAGGACAAATGCCAAAACATTTCCTCGGCAGTAGAGCTCGGGCAGTGTTGTCTTTCTAACGGGTATTGATTCTTCGTCTCAGCGGCCGCCCCTTCAGACTCCTTGTCTGAGCGGTGTTTGTTTATGTTTTAGTTTGTCTAAAAGGTGATAATTATTTTATTAATCTGATTATTATATACTTTAAAGTAATGTTCTCTCAGAACAGACTGCAAGCAATGTTGAGTTTTTTTGTATTAAATTGTCTCCAAACCGCCGGCCGGAGTGGCGTTCATGTTGTGTTATTCGTATGACCCGTAAGTGATAGTGTTAATGACTCCATTTTTTATGAAAAATTACTTCATTTGTATCATATTCTTTTTCATTGCAATTATTTTTCGTCTGAAAATAAAAGAAATGAAATGTATCACTCGGCCTTTTACTGTCATCTTAAATGTTCCCATTTTGTGGTTGGCTTCATTCGCAGTAAGTATATACTGCATACTGGGATGGGGAGAATAAGAGAACGAGAGCAGAACATTGAGTCCCGTGTATTGGTATTATGATTTATGTACAAGTACAGTAAAGTAACAAGAGTTAGCCTAAAATGCAATGTCTTCTAATTAAATTGATTGATTATCCATAAAATATATTGAACGAGTATAAAACTAGTCTAAAATCTGCATAACTTAACACAATGTCTTCCTCGCATTCGCTCCAGGGAAACTTCAACTTGGCAACAGACAAAACATGTCCAGTGTCTCGTCAACAGAGAGATCTGCTATCCGAGAGAATATTATTACTTCACAGAGACGTTCACAGCCAATCAAAACTACCCGCAGACAGCACGCATTCACCCGTAATGCTTAGATCCTGCTAGCAACAATTCTCCGGTGGCTGTATACCTAACAATAGTAAGAACTTCCACGCGCCCTCCTCTCCCCGCCAACAAGTGAACATGCAAATATCACAGCTTCTTCTGTATACAAAAATATGATCCATTCTCTTATTGCACTTCGGGCGGGGCCTCGCTGTCCCAAGTTCCTCAAAACATCCGATTGGCTGACTCCAGGTGTTCCTTTCATGACTTACCGAGGGAACAACTTACGTAAAATAAATAAGTAAACAATTGCACTTACAACAGGCAGAACAATGGGAATAGTCGGCCTACGCAAAACACTCGCGGGATCCATAAATGCATTTCATCTTTACAATAATCACAATGCACACGTGTCCAGTGTGTCCTTAGACTAACTACCTCCTAGCAGATCCAAGCCCACATACGCAAATATAACATTAACTATACGTAAAGACAGTTTCCTCGCAGAATCAAGTTACTGGACCGGACATTAGGAATACAAATTTGGCTTTGATAATACACGAGTTAATACGCACACCCGTCACTACTTCACCACACTTCAGCACCATTCGCTTGGCCAATCTGCGAGCCCAGCATCCCGCCTACACGTAGATATAGCCCGGCCTCATCCGCAGGCAGAAGAGCCCTAGAACCAGTACGGCCAGTTGAGGTAGCTCTTCTGGTAGAGGTGCGCCGCTCGGCGCGGGTGCTCTCTCGGTCAGTAGTGGGGGGGCGGCGGCGGCGGGGGCAGGGGAGGGGCCGGCTCGGGGGCCCCCTCCGCGGGTCAGTCCAGGGGGGGGCCAACGGTGCGCACCCGCTTGGCCGCATGTAACTGCACCTCCTCCTCCAGGAGGTTGGGGCTGCAGTACACGTACTCCGGCAGCCACTTCTCCAGCTGCTGGTCGAAAAACTGCTCCAGCCGCTTGGCATCCTTGTACACCACCGAGTCCGGCTAGAGACGGAACATTGTTTGTTACAAGACACGCTGGGCAAGCCATGCGGAGATACGTAGAGATATGCAGGTAGGGGGCGTACTCACGGAGTTGTAGGTGTAGGCGTTGGAGAACATGAGGCGGCAGTCGGCCACGAGCTGCGACACGTGCGTGTACTGCGCCGGGGAGCCGGGCTGCACCTTCAGGCGGATGGTGTCCAGCGCCATGGGCCGCCGGATTTTGCTGTGGTAGTCCACGTTCTATAACAGGGTACAGGGTAGAGTAGTGCGCGGTCTGACAACTGACAACTAGAGAGTCTAGAGTCTGTGGACAAGGATCAAGTCACCTCGAGGGGCACGGGCTCCCGGAAGTGCAGGCTGGGCTCGTACTGGCAGTACAGCTCCAGCACGATTCGCTCCACCAGCTTCTGCTGCCGCGCACTCAGCCCTGGGCCGCGCTTCTCCCCCGCCTCGGCCAGCTCCGAGAAGTTGACGCACAGCAAGCACTGCCAGCTCTCCGTCTCGCTGCGGCACACGAAACACACTGTGACATACTGTGATGCGCTGCCATGCCTCCCGCACGTGTGGGGATACTCACTCGGGCAGCTTGTCAATGGTGGGGATGTGGCAGTACTGGTGGAACACCTTGGGGCACTTGTCGCAGCACATCAGCTCGCCCCCGTCCATGCACACGGCGCACCAGTCTTCGTTGGGGTCCACTGCAGTCACGGCGCCCCCCTCCGCACCCGGCTTCTCTGCAACCCAGACAAATACTTGAGCTCGCACCGATCACGCTGCACTACAATACCTCGTGTTACAGTGAGAGTTGCGTACCTTGCGAGAGGGGAGGCGTGGGGTCGTCGGTGGAGCTGTGCACCAGCGGGGAGGTGCCCTTGGCCCCGGCGCTGGCTCGCCCCGAAGCCCCTCCGCCGGCCGAGTTCTCCGCCAGCACCTGCGGAAGTTGCTACCGTTACTACACTGTACAGAGGCGCAGCTGCGAGCCAGTCTGAGAGGATGAGCGAGAGTTTAGTTTCTGAGGGGAGGAGGGCGTGGGCCCTCGTGTTAGTGAGAGTAGAGCAAGTTACCTGTACCCCATTGCTATCTAACTTGGCGATGGTGGCGATGAGGTCGCTCACCGAGTCCTGGCAAAACTTGTCCAGGGAGTGGGCCACCGACTCTGTTGCATTCATGCCCTGCGGGAGAAATGGGATATATCAAAAAGTTTTTATAAGCACATTTGTTTGGTGAACATCGGTGGTCACACCAGATTCGGCGGGCGGTTGTCATCCTTCATCAGATACAAATCCAAGACAAAGGCAAGGTCCCGCAATAGTATTGTTAAGATGAAATGTTGGCTGATGAAAGAAGGCAACCAGTGTAACAGTGTTGTGAAGATGTAAAGTTATTCAACGGTGAATACAGAGAGTGTACCCAATATGTAGAGAGGACTATACAACTCACTAATTAAATCCAATATGTACTGCGAAAAGGTACAAAAGTGCGCAGTCCTTATTTTTCAACTTAATAATAATATATAATAATAAATTGGATAATTTATAGAGCGCCATTTTTATGAATTACTCATCTTAAGGGCGCTGATAAAATTATCTGTTTTATGAACTAGATAAAAAAATAAAAAAGCAAAATAAATAAATAATAATAATAATAAACATGTTTAGTATGAGGGCTGCACCTGACGTAGTCGATCAGCCCTTCCTATCAGGAAATGATAATTTGAAAAGGTGCGTTTTGAGTCTCGATCTAAACTCTGACTGATTCTCAATGCACTTAAGGTCTGGTGGAAGATTGTTCCAGGCGGAAGGGCCGGCTACCGCGAAGGCTCGGTCACCGAAGTTTGTGCTTGGACAGCGTTTCGGCACAGTCAATCTACCGATCGCAGAAGACTTAGCTGATCGCAATGTAGACTGTCTGGCATTCAGGTTCTCGTTGATGCAGAGTTCAGATATATAAGCTGGTGCCATTCCATGCAACGCCTTATAGACCGTCCAGCAGAGTTTGTATTGTATCCTTTCTGGACATTTCAGCCAGCGGAGCTCCTTAAGATGCTGCGTTATGTGACAACTCTTTGGCACACCCCTTATCAGTCTTGCTGCTGCATTGAATGCAGACTGGAGTTTATTTGTTTGCTGTTTGTTTGATGTTGGCGTGGACTCCATTGCAGTCATCTAGTCGGGGCACGACGAAGGAATTGATTGATGTTTTAAAACTGTCAACGGGAATATTTCTTTTTATGGATCTTAATTGCCTTAGATGAAAGAAGCAATTTGCTGACTGTTTTATTGATTTGAGTTTTCAATGAAAGATCAGTCTCCAGATGGACGCCAAGAAGTTTGATTGATTTTGTAAGAGAGATAACTGTGTCGGATTTAGATACTGGGGAGCGATCAATTAAGTTTTGGCGCTTCGTAGAAGCAGTCTAAAGAAATACATATTATTGGTAAAAGAGTACAGGGAGTAATATCCTGAATATAAATCATGTTAATATTAAAAGAGTATCCTAATTGGTAATCTAAACATTCCTTTTGCATGGAAATATATATATTTTTTTTGTCATCAAAATTCAAACCTCGGTGGTGACCCCTAAATATTATCTTTTTATAATAAATAATGTTTTTAGGGTACAAAATCAAATGAGAGGGTGTCCGGTCAAGACCCATATACCTTAGTGGCCCTAGCGCATGCAACTGGCAAAACTATTTTTAACCTGTCCGGTAGCAAGTTCTTTTTTAACTCAAAATAAAAATTCACTGCCAAATCACCGGGAAAACAATATTACAATACATTTTTCCTTAGGAATTAATGCCCACAATGGGGACATGTCAAGATAAATACAAAATAATAAATCGCAGCCCGACATTAAAAAGTAAGTTTATCTAAAACCAAAGTTACATTGTTAAAATGTTTGAACATTTGTAACAAACGGTTCACAGATTACTGTTAAAATTGTTGGAACCAAGTTGTTTGTAACACCTGATGATGCCAACATCGGTTGGCAAAACAGCTGTCGTGACAACCAAAAAGTGAATAATAAAAATGGTGCAATCATAAGTGTTATAAATTTTAGCAATTAATAATGTGGAATACCCATACCGGAACGGTCAAAATAATTGTCAAATTTGCAAGCAATAAAGCAAGTGGGAAATAGTGGAAAAATAATTTTATGATACAAGACTGCCTACTGTTCTGCAACAGCTGACTGAACTGAATTCGACGCCATATACTTTACCTGCATTTTATCATGTTTATTTGAAGGGAATTTCAAAACAATATACCTACTGTACCTTAGGGTGTCCCTCATATAGGCAAACCATGCTCCCTAATTGGGTTTAATTGTCTACTAGTTACCCAAATACAGAATTTCAACTTCCGACGTTAATTCTAACCCGTCTCTTAAATGTACTAATGATGATCACTTAAAACCATTATGTTATTATAGATAAATATTGATGAAAACATATATTTGTATAATTCTCCTCTTGTAATTATGAAAAAAGATCCAAATTGTAATTTATTTATTATACTTTGATATTTCCTCTTCAAAGTCTCCTTTTTTACAGTCTGTGTAAATTTTTCTATGTTTTTGCACAAAACATAATCTTCTTCTCTGGTTTCAATCCTGGGATTGGTTTGCAGCAATTTCCTCCATTATTCTCTTCCATTTTTCCCTGTCTTGTGCGGCTCTTTTGAGATCTGCATATGATGAGCAGCGTACGTCCACCAACAGGTCCTCCAGGTACTCTCGGCGTGGGCGTCCCCTAGAGTTTGTCCCCTCGATCATACCCTCCATTATGGCATGCAAGAGACCTTCTTGACGTATTACATGGCAGATCCATCTTGCACGCCTTTCGGACAAGGTCCTGAGCAGGTGCCTTCCTCCTTCGATTCCTTGAAGAACTTCCTCATTAGTGATGTGGTCTCTCCAGGAAATTCCAAAGAGTCTTCTATAGGACCACATCTCAAAAGCCTCTAGTCTCCGCTTATCCCTTTCGGATAGGCACCATGTTTCGCAGCCGTACATCAAGACACTCCATACATAGGTCTTGATGAGGAGTATTCTCAGTTTAGGTCTATATTATTTGACTCTATTATTTTCGACCTTTTATTAAATGCAAGCCTAGCCTGATGTATACGGCTGTCGACCTCGCTCTTAGACCGACCGTCCCATGTTATTTTGCTCCCGAGGTAGATAAACTCCTTGGTGTTCTTTAGTGGAACTCCTGACATCACTACTCTCATCTGATGTTGCGTTCGGCCTACAGTCAGCAGCTTTGTTTTGTCCTTATTTATCTTCATGTTGTAGCTATCTTGAAGAATGTCTTGCAAAGTGAACTGATAAATATGAACTGCTTATGTTCTTCATCTGCGGTAATAAAACCACGAAAGTCTGTCATTAGATTAACAACTCTTTCAGCTGTGTCATTAACTGCTTTTAAGCTGGTAACCCTCTTTTTAGCTTCCACAAACGCCGCGCTCTCTTTCTTGAAGGAAACTAATATCAAGTTTCAGTCATGAAAATAAATCTTTACTTGTAGTAGAAAATAAATAAATACTTGTAGTACCTATAAATAAAACAAATAAGTTCTAATTTAAATACCAGATTAAACACTACTTACGTATCATATAGAGAGCCAGACATCTGTTCCTTCGATAGAACATATATCTTTCCCGAATCACCAAAACATTATTTTTGTAAGTTTTCTACAAGGTTTCCTTTGGTCTGCTTATCAACGTTCATCAAAAATTAAAAGGACGGCTATTTCCTCTGACAAGTACCACAAATGTTGACTGAACTTGTTTAAAGTCGCTTTGGAATTCGTCAACTTCTTCGTAATCTTTTGAGGTCTTCAAAAAACAAAAATCTTGATTCGGAGCTTTTATCGCCAAACTACATTCAAGCCAGGGCTTCACATAAACTGCCACAATAATAAACAAACATCTTGTAAAGCTTGTTTCTCCTTAGCGCACATTTAAAACTGGGACAGCAGCAAACGTATTTTTAAGGAGTAAATAGCTCTTGCCATCCGTCGTGCCTGATGCATCGGGCCAGCAGGGCTGATTTTTATTTTATTTTCGTTGCCTCCACCCAGAAAAATAATAGCAAGCTCAATGATCTCGCTTTAATCATCTCGTACAATCCATTTTGCGATTCAAACGTACTTTTGAGCATCAGTTCGTATATATGATGGCGGCAAGCGAAGAGTAACAAATCTCTTTCTAGTTTTTGCACACAAGCTCCGTTCAAGCATCCTGTATAAGATGCTGTCGTATCACAGCACATTCAAGGGCTTGTGCGATATCGAATAAATGATCTAATTCAAGTTGAAAGTTCTCTTCGCGGCGCCTATGTAAGTCCTGAATCTTCTTGCTTTTTTTGCAGTTCTCGTCAGACCTGATAAAGATCCACTAACATAATTAAGAACAGCACTGTAGGTATTCTAGCCTTTTTTCAGAATATATTGCACTCCAGAATGACAAGATTTGGGCTTTCATTAACAGTCAAATTAACTTCACTTGACGATTAGATGGTAGTTTACACCTGTTATTTGGTGATTTACTTCTCCAACCACTGACATCTTCGAAATATAAAACAATCCGTGCTAACTACCCGACAAGCCTAGATTAAATGATAATAAGGACAACGCGCCGCTCCTATGACGCAATTTGTATGGGACATCTTTGCGCGCGAGTCGGCACGGGTTACACTGTTCCGAATAAGGAAAAAAATTGTTTTCGGATGTTTTAGGCCCAAATGAATAAAACAATAGCCTATGCATTGTAAAATTAAAACTTTGAAAAATAAGGGACACCCTACTGTACCTTCTTGTCTTATTATTCTTTACACAAGTGCATAGCCGACGTCTGCGATGCAGCCTTGCAGATGGATTGAAAGGGAATGTTTGGTCTACGGGCAGCACACGCTCTAGTAATGGAAAAGAATCCTCACATGCAAGCTGGGGCTGGGGCTGGGCGTCTTGGGGTTGGTGGAGGTGACGGTGGCGGGCGTGGCGGGGGCGCAGCGCGAGCCCGGCGGCTGGCGGATGGTGATCTTGAAGGAGTCGGCCCCCGCGCCCGCGCCCGCCACGGCGCCCCCCGCCTGCAGGCACGCCTCCCCTCCTCCGTACAGGCCTGCACCTGGACAGCACCACCAACCACTTTCTTGCATTTTAAAATATTGGAAACAGGCTCAACCTGAGCAATCTCGCCACTCGAGCAATCAGGAAGTCTAATATCTTGCTTTCTTCATTTTCTCTTCTCAATCCTTTTTAATAAGTAATAAGAAATATATGCTCTCAACTTATGGCAACTATATTAGAACCAGGAGAGCGAGCCCGCACCTTCCGATCCCTCGCACTGCGGAGAGAAGATGTTTGTCAGATTATGCTCAACAAGACTCATGCTTAGACTGCGGGAGACCTTCCAAGAAGAAGAAAAATAACGTTTGGGACATTTGAAGCCTTTATTGAATACAAATGATATCTGATTACACAAGAGAAGAGAAGAGAGGCGCAAGGACATGTAGGACATGACGCGGTGCTCGGTCGGTCTTCTCGCTCAGTCTTCCTCCGCGTGGAGCAGGTCCCCACAGGGAGCCTGTCCGTGCGAGTTTAACAAATTGGCAAGATCGGATTCCGTAAAGTCCTCCAAGCCGAGGTCACTAGCTAGAGTCACCACGGCTCGGTGAATATCTGCAAGAGAAGTGGGGATCATTACTTCAACGTGCTACGGGCTGCGGGCGGGAAGGGGGACAGGCGGGCGGGACCTTACCGTTGGTGGCGTTCTGCGGGATGTGCCACTTGGCGGCGGCGGAGGCGGCCATGAGCTGCTGCTGGTAGGGGAGGCGGCCGCGGGCAGGGCGGCCGTACACCGCCCCGGCCGGCCCGTGGCCGTACCCCACTCCGCCTGCGGGCACAGACACTTACACAGGTCACTTATGGCACTAGCCTAGTCAGATTATATAATAGTCAGATCTAGATGGGCAGATAGCCTACCTTGGTACGTCTGCATGGCCTGCAGGGCTTGCCGCCCGTACTGGTTGGCCTGCTGCAGGGCCCGCTGCTGCTGCTGCTGTTGCTGCTGCTGCTGTTGCTGTTGCTGCTGCTGCTGCTGCCCGAAGGGGGAGGTGGCGGAGAGCAGGCCGCGCAGGTTGACGTCGGCGTGCTGTATGCTCGTGAGGTAGTTGACTCCCTCCACTGCAAGGCGAAAGGAGCGGGTGAGAAGGTGAGCCCACGAAGGACACCGCGAGGGCGGGAGGGAGAGTGTATAGTCACCTGAGGCGGACACGTGGTGGGGGTGCGTGGAGGAGGAGACGTGCTGGTGGCGGATGATGGCGCCGGCGCGCCCCGGCCCCGGCCCCAGCGCCGCGCCCGCCAGAGGGTTCATGAGCCCACCTAAAATACACACATCATATATCACTGCACTCCTCTGACCGCCACCCGCACCCCCACCCCACCCCCACCACTCACCTTCCCTTTCCTCTCTTCTCAACTTCACTTGTGGTGTGAAACAAACTAAAATAATGATTGTTTTATTACCCTGATGTAGCTAAGTTCAAATGTAACAAACGTTTATTGCGTTCTACTTTCACTAGAAACAAGACGTTACAATAAACAACCTGAAATGAGGGCCTCGATGATAGTTGTATGTAAGGAGAGGAGTAAGGTCAATTCGAAAATGTCAAAATAACCGGCTACGATTAAAATAAGGTAATTAGTCTGCGAAGAAGTTCACAGGAAATGGAGTCATTACCAGCGCTGTTCTGACGCTGTAGCTGCGCAGACATGTGCGAGAGGTGCGCCAGCTGCGAGGGCTGTTGCGGGAACTGCTGCTGCTGGTGCTGCTGCTGCTGCTGCATGTGCTGCTGCTGCATCTGCTGCTGCTGGACTGGGGATGGCTGCTGGCGCTGCCCGCCCATCACCTGCGATTGGACTCCCTCATTACTTATGTATTCTTCTAGCCAAGCGTACATACAATCCGGAGATAGACTGACTCACCTGATGATGGTGCAGGGCCTGCAGAGCATTAGAGGCGGAGGCGGAAGGCGAGGGCGCGGGCGCCGGGGGGTGGTAGGGCCCCTGGGAGCCGGGGGCGGGTCCGGCGGACTCGGGGCGCGCCCCCGGGGCCGGCTGGGGGTACACCTTCCCGTCCACCACCACGGCGCCTATCCCCGAGGCCACTGGAAGCGCACAAAACACCCGTGCCTGTTAGATGTTACCCTCGCTACAACAAGTAAACTACGGATGAAAAGCGCGAGAAGAAGAAATAACCTTTTATGAGGTCGGGCACTTTTTCTAATGCCAGGTGGATGCGCACGGGGATCTCGGGGTTGGGGATGTCCGCGCGGCGGCTCTTGATACGCTGCAGGTGCGAGGTCACCTGCTTCTTGCTGTACAGCACGGCCGTGTTGCTCCCCTGCAACACGCGACACACAGGAAGTAAGATAAAATCTGAGACGGGCAGCAACTCTCGGCACTACAGCACTGCAGCCTACCGACCTGTTCGAGGGCGTTGGTAACAAAGTCGATACAGTGATCCGTGATGGCGGAGAGCTGCTCCAGAGCGACCTTCTTCTCGTTGAGGGTTTTCTGCTTGGCATCGCACACCTCGCTCAGCTGCAGCACCAGCTGCTTGCCCCGCGTGTTGATGGTGGTCGTCAGTCTGCAAACGGATACTCGTTAGACTCTCTCCGCATTCCTACTCCTCCCAGAGAGGTAGATATAGGTAGAGACTTACTTGACTACCGTCTGCGTGATTTCATAGACGAGGTCCTTCTTCTTGTTGGAGATGAGCGTCTGGCGGTCGCGGATGACCTTCATGGCGCTGCCGAGCAGCACGCGCTTGTACTGCACCTCGCTGAGGAGGGCCGCGATGGCCGCGCGCGCGCTCTCCGCCATCTCGGCTGAGAACTGGTAGCGGTGGTCGCGGTGGTGCAGCAACTGGCAGTCCCGGCACGTGAGGCGGTCGCAGGTCTCGCAGAACAGGGACAGGCGCTCCTGCGCATGCTCCTTGCAGAACATCTCCTGGCTCCAGCCTGAGCTGGCGCCCGCCGCCGACTGGATTTCACTCAGCGCCTCCTCCTTGGACTTTATTGTGTGGTCTTTTGTGATTTTCAACCTGAAACATGTTCACAGACGTCAGTCCCTGGAGCGGCAGTCCCCTCGGAAGAGAGAGAGAGGGCAGTACCTCTGGTGGGCCTGCACGCAGACGTCGCAGATGAACTCGGCGCACTCGCAGCACCAGGAGGTAGCGGCGTTGCCCTCGGAGCAGCTGTTGCAGCGCTGTGCGGCCGAAGAGGCGGGCGGCGGCTCGGCGCGCGCGCGTCGCTCCACCACGAACTGCTGCGAGATCATGCCGCTCCCGGAGCAGTTGACCCGACACGCCGGGCACAGCACCGTCAGCCCCTCGGGCCCGCCCGCGTAATCGGGGGCCTGCGAGCGCTCCTCCAGCTTGGCCGTGACGCAGCGCTCGCAGGCCGAGTGCAGGCACTCCATGAGGCGAGGCGTGCCGGGCGTGTCCGGAGCCGCCAGGGAACAGCGGCAGAAGATGCAGCGCAGGGCCGACCACGAGTCCGTCTCCGCCTCCACCTCGCCCTCCTTGCTCGGCCCCTCGGCGCTCCCGCTGGACTGGGCCGGCTCCTCTCCCCCTGGCTCCCCTGCCCCTGCGGGCTCGCCTTGTTTCTGAAATAACACACGCCATAAAGTTAGACCGGGGTACTAGTACTTGGCTTCGGAACATTCTCAACTAGGTCTACCTCTTTAATTACAGATACCCCGGGCAATGGGAAGAGGTGAGGAGAAAGTACAACTATACATTCAAGTTAAAATATGTATTCCGCAGTTGAGATATGTTTTGTATGTTTAATAAAAGCCGTGATTTTTAATGTGGAGAAACCTTATAAGCCTCATACTGTTACACTCGGAGGTTGATTTAGTGATAATTAAGTCATTTAAATGTAATTAAAACCAAAAGGTAGATTTTAGTAAGGAGTAGAATGCTTTGTAGGGTCAGAATATAGCTCTATTTACAATGATAATAATCTCGTAAACAACTCACCTCAGTTTCCCGAAATGTATCAATAATTGCACAAAATAACTACCAAAGCAAATTGCTATATGTTTAACAAAAATTACATCAAATAATAATAACCTATAATATCACCTGCGATTTTAACTAAAAATCAAAGCCTTGCGAGTTTTTATTTAATTACAAAACACAAAATAAAAATATGACTTGCAGTATCCAGTAACGTGTTTTTTTGTTTTATTTTCATTCTTACTACATTCTTAAGAAGAAGTTTATATAAAAAATCCATGTTTTAAAAGTGTTTTTTTTAATGGTCTAAAACTCATATTTTTACTTTTAACAAATTTCATATGGAACTCGGAGATGAATAATATTGTTTCGCACCAGCGTAAGCCATGAAGCGAAGGTTACACAAAAAGGACTCGAATACAAACTACGCGAGGCCAACATGGTTCAGCTGAGTAATTATTTATTTGTACAAACTTACATCATTAGAAACATGATTTTCCTGAGTTTCTTCCAATACTTCTTCTTTTATTAATAGAGGTCCGAGATCCATTAAGGCTTGCATTACTTCACTGGAGGATTCCAAAATGTTGTCCATTTTGTATTACCTAGCCAGATTTTTAATTAAAAACCCTTCAGCAATATGTAAAATACGAAAAGGTTATAAAAACCTTAAAAAAGAGTTTACATTTGGAAAAAGCCATAAATAAAACTATAATAAGGCTTTCCGGCGAAAACAAAATGTCGAAGCCTAAGGGAAAAAATCGTGGCTACACTTTCGAAAACTTTCACTCGCACTAAACCCAGCATGAGTAATGTGTATCGCACTGAAACCGATTAAACAATTGGTCAATGTTGAAAATATTATTTAATAACCCGGAGAAACAGTTTCAAAATATCGTCGGTGACGGATAGTTGGCCAGACGCAGCAAAAAACGACAGCCTCGGACGCCATTGAAATTATAGCTGTGTTCAGAGATATGCTGTGTTGCTGACCAATTGTCCATGAAAAATAAAATTAAAAGAATGTCTATGGTTTTCATTTTATAACCTGGTAATACTTGTGTGTGGTATTGGGTTGATCAAAAGTTTTGACGTTTTTTTTAATAAAATAAAACTATTCCATTTTTTGTTTGTGTTATTTATTTAATAAATTATATAATTTCCATCGATTCTTATAACCTTCTCCAACCTTTCTATCAACTTACCATTTTGGTTGCCACAGTCGCACTATTGTCTTTACGGAATTCATACAGTAAGCAATGACGTAAATGCACTTTTTCGACCGAATTTTGAAAAAAATATAAGGGCTCTTCAATGTACTCTGGCTGGGCCAAAACTAAATATAAAGTAGAAGGGAAGCATTCTTTACATAATAAAATCATTTTAAAATAGATGTTATTCATCAGTTCCGAAAAAAAAAATTCGCTGGGATCATACAAAAACGTCAAAACTTTTGCATCAACCCGATATACTCGTATTTCATCACGCTAAGAAAGACGCTGAGAATGCACAAATAGAGGATTTCTCTTGAACATTTAACCTTCAATTAATTAATACATCTTCTAAGTTTGTTCTCGGTCACTTCCAGACCCCAACAGACCAAATTTCCTTAATGTGAACTTTCAAGAAAAACCAGCAGAATGAGGAGTCTGCGGCCACGGTTCACCTCGTTCGGAATAGCAATCACAATGGGATGCCAGGCCACATTTACTATACATTGTATTTCCTTCTGTGTCCCGCACTTCCACATGCAAACTTCTATTTATTTAAAAATATAGAAATAATAATACTAATAAGAACCTAGGTTTAAACATAATACACACTTAGAAACCTTCACATGGGGGAAGGCGGGACACAGTATTGAGGGGAAGATAGGGAATGTGGGGTCTGGGCTGGAGCAAAGTAGAGGGAGAAGCACAAAATAAAGCATACGAATAAAAAGTCACAGTATATTGAGCAATCCACGCCCCATCAG
Organism: Lepidostoma basale; assembly: GCA_022606425.2. Classification (NCBI taxonomy): domain Eukaryota; kingdom Metazoa; phylum Arthropoda; class Insecta; order Trichoptera; family Lepidostomatidae; genus Lepidostoma; species Lepidostoma basale. The sequence goes on along the minus strand of JAHDVF020000842.1, from coordinate 58,115 downwards.
TATCAACGGCAGCCAGTGGTAACACAGTCCAGGGGCAGTCGCCACAGGACTCGCATAACGCAATGCAGGACGGACAACAGGCAGAATGGCTGCATGGCAAAATACACGGAGTACACAAGTCGGAAAAGGGGAAAAGGCGAGTTTGTTGCATACATCCCAGTCTGCGATCCTCTGCAGTCAGTTATATAGTTACATACAATCAATATGAGTGGAAAAGAAGATAGGGAGGACTGAGGAAAGCATGGCATGACCAAATTAATAAAATATTAATAGGCCACATTCGAAGTCGGAAAATCGACGAGTGTGTATATTACGATGTATGAATGTAGAGGAACTCGAGATGTGTATCAGGACAGCAGTATGGTTAGTTAATTCATTCATATTTTACTATGATTGTTAGTTATAAAGGGAGATTTTCTGTCCGGGAGTAAAAGTGTTAATGACTTGGTCTTCATTCAACTAATAATAATGGCTTATCCCATTGAGTTAATTCCGAATGTTTGAGTTGCTTTGCGTGGCATCTTTAAATACACGCCTAAAACGTCAATTTTTTTTATGGATTTATGAATTTTTAACCCAATTTTCCGTTAAGTTTTGATATCTTAATTACCTCGCATGGGCGTTCGTGGTTTGCAATTAACCAAATTCTTTTAAAAACATAGTTGGTAAATTTTTTAATTTCCTTAAAATTTATTTAAACTCCATATTATTATTTTTTATGCGAATGAATCGTGCCTACTTAGACCTTCTAAAAGATGGAAGGACAGCAGGGAATCCACCTGACAGGAGTAGCAGTCCTCTGGAGAATAGACCACATATATGTCTACAGTAAGGAAAAAGAAGAAGCCATGCTAAGACATTATAAAATGTCCGCATTAAAAATGTATGTTTTGTTACCACCTTGAGATGATTAATTCATCAAAATGGCGCTTTATTAATCTAAAATTTATTATGATTGGAGGTAAAGTAAAGTTAAAAATGGTGTAATATACTGACATTCGTTTTATTATACAACTGTACACAGCTGTACTTAGCCACGCGTTGCTGTGGCTCAGTTTGGTTAAATTGAAACAACGGCAACGGGCCCACACCCAGGTCCAACCGGCCCCCACCCAAGACCACTCGTTGTCATCGTCCCTCGGTCTCTACCCAAGATCTCAGGTCCAAATGTCGAACCCAACTCACCACATCCTCCAAGAAATACTCCTCTCTCTATCGAACAATATCCAACCTCAACATCCAAGAAAGAAATTTCCAACATATGGAGGAAGAATAACTTCCGGGCTAGAACTCCCGAGAAGACGATATTCAAAGTAAAAACATGCGCGTATTTGAATGCACAATGTGTTAAAATTTCAAAGCAATCTTTGCATAACTATCGGAGATTTATGAATTGGAATCAACGAACATTTACATTTTTATTTATGTGGATAGATTTTTATTTTGACTTATGTAGGTAGATAATCGGTGCATAACTGTCGGAGATTTTGGATTTTGAACAAGATTTTTTTTTGTTGTTTAAAATGAGACGTTACAAACGAAAAACATTTGGGCGACAATTTGGATACAAAACGGTAAACAAAAATGCAATATCGATATGAAACTAGGAAATAACGTCGACCTTCGTGGCAGAGTGGTAAGAGCTCTGACTTCCATACCGAAGGTCCCGGGTTCGATTCCCGGCGATGGCAGTGTGATTGTAGCACTGTCTTTGGTCTGGTGTAGAATTCGCGTGACAATAAAATGGTGATGAGAGTCCAATTTTCACCAGCCACCAAGGCGTCATGAAAATCAATATAATAGCTAAAATAAATTGTATACAGTAATTGGGTTCAAACGACCTGTTGTATACAAGGAAAAAAATAAAATAACATATGCGTATCTCAGAAGGATCCCAAATAAATATGTCGACGCCAGAGAGGCAGTAGGTACTCTTTCCAGAATTTCTAAAATATTTTTTTGGAACACTGCCACTTACATGTTTATTTAAATAGATAAAGATGTATGAAACCAAAATACAAATGTTGAAAAAGAGTATATAAGAACACGCGCGTATTCGAATGCAACGTTGTGTCAAAATTTCAAAGTAATCGGTAAATAGCTTTCGGATATAATAGATTATTAACACGAAAATTTACATTCTTATTTAAATATATTGATTTCTCTCTTTTCATGTCTCCGAAACCTCTTTAAATTTCTACAGTGACCAGTGACTCTTTTGATGTGATGATTAAAGTACGTATCGGGCGTATTTTCTTCCCCTTAATTAATGTGATTAAATTATAAATATGTTACGTTTACATACGTGAATCAATTTTGTATGTAATCGTATATCGTATAGGTCTTATATAGAAAATATATTTTTATTTATGGTAACACATTAAAAAGAAATAGACGCCACCGATTTGGTCCCGTAAGTCAATTTTAAGGTTATAATGTAAAGTTATTTAAAAATAAACTATTACATGTAATCAAATATTGTCAAAAAACTGATTTTTATGTCGTATTTCAATATAGTTTTAAGTCGTTGTGAGTGTTTTATCATTTTTTTAGTTTTTAATTCACAATTTTCATTCAAAACATTCGTCGTGGGAGATTTTTTAATATGTATTTTTTTGACGAAAAATATAGGAATTCGCTTTCATTATGCTAATATAACCAACTTTTTTGAATTTGGTTTGTGAGAGTTCTTGTTCTATTTTCTACGGAAACTTATCTGTTCAGTGTTATGCTCTGCTCGACAGTTTTCCTGCAGTGAGCGGGTAATCTGTGTCGAGGTAAAGGATATTGAATTACCCGCTGGGAATACGCTATCTTTATGTTGCAGATTTTTCTTAAGTTGTTCACGATGGGCGTCGTGTCGAGCTTGAAGCCGTTTAACGCCCTCGCGCTGATAGTGGCCGTGAGGCTGGCGTCCGTGTTTCTGGTGCAGACGTGGTTCGTGCCGGACGAGTATTGGCAAAGCCTGGAGGTGGCGCACCGCCTGGTGTTCGGTTACGGCCACCTCACCTGGGAGTGGGTCCACGGCATCCGCGGCTACCTGCACCCGGCCCTCGTAGCCGGACTCTACAAAGCTCTGGATCTTCTAGCCCTCGACATTCCGGAGCTGCTGGTAAGCCACTCGCCGCCCGGCTTGTCTCGAGGACGACAAGAAGGAGAAGCGAGACCGCGTCGGCTAATTGGCCCGGGCTGTTGCAGATCGTGCTGCCCCGGGTGCTGCAGGCGCTGCTGAGCGCGGCGGCCGACTACTCGCTGTACCGCTGGAGCGGCCGCCACAAGTGGGCCCTGTTCCTGACGCTGACGCAGTGGTTCTGGTTCTACACGGCATCGCGCACCCTCACCAACAGCGCCGAGGCGGCGCTCGTCACCATCGGCCTGGCCGAGTTCCCCTTCTCCTCGGGCCCTCCCAGTGAGACTGCTGCGAAGCTGCTGATTGTCTTATGTCTGTTCTCTCGCGACACTTTGCACAACCTCGCTGATATTTCCAGAAGGCAGCGGCTGGCTGTGCTGGGCGGCCTTGTCTTGCGTGGTCCGGCCCACGGCGGCCGTCCTTTGGCTGCCGCTCTGTGCGTACCACGTCCTCTCCGCTCCGAGCCGCGCCCGCCTGCTAGCACTCACCTACCTCCCCATCGCTGCTGCTTTCCTCGCTCTGTCTACCGCCTTGGACTCTTATTTCCACGGGGATCTCATCTTTACGCCCTGGGAATTTCTCAAGCTGAATGTCCTTAACTCAGTTGGTAGTTTCTACGGAGAGCAGCCGTGGTAAGCCAATCACGACCAGGCACTTTGGTAGATAAGGAATTTATTGGTATTTTTACATCGAGTTGATGATGTATTTCCAGGTACTGGTACTTTGTCATCGGTTTCCCCGTGGTTTTGGGAGCCAACCTCCTGCCCCTGCTGTGCTCCGCCGTGGAGGCCCTGAGGGACCGGCACTCCTTCGGGACTCAGCGCCTCCTGCTGCTGGTCCTCCTCTTCACACTCTCGGTGTACAGGTTAGCTCTCTTCACTGACCACCGATCAACTCCAATTGGTTTAACCTACTTAATATATTATGACTTATAGTTGGGACAAGCTTCCATTCTCCATTCATATATAAATATATCGGCAATGCGAAAATCAACTCGGTGAAAACCAGCACGGATTCAGACCGACCGACTTGCTTAATCTTTCATCCTTTGTTAACTCTTTAAACGCCGGAAGTTATTAGTAGCCGTGATTTTTTCAACAAAAATAAAACTTAAAAATAATATATTTTTTGTGTACAGATATAAAGGATATTATGAAAACTTACCGAATATAATATATACACCATGTGGCGTTTGAGCTGCTGTTTATTCAGAAAAATGCAGTTTAAATATTCACAAAATATCAATGTAGTGGAATATAACTGTTTATAAAATATATTTATTCTTTATTTATTTATTAAAAATTAACAAAAATAATGCACAAAAAATCAACCATTGAACAAAATCGCAAACAAAGTCAATATAAATCGTTGCAATTACGATGCAAAAAACTGTAGTCGGTAACCCTGTATCAGAGGCACCTATTGACTGTCAGTGAAAGCTTTGTTACTTTGATAATATCGTTAAATTGTGATATTTTAGTATTTTTTGACCATCCCAATATAATATATCGTGGGTTCAATACTAGAACTAGATAAGTCGAATTTTGGTGGTTTTGAGTTATTTATGCCAAATGTTTGTGTTGCTCAAGGAGTACTGAATGCTCTAATTGGTTATCTCAAATATTCTACCATTATTAAATTAAAGACAAATTTCAAAAGTAGACAAAAGGAAAAATCATACTACGTTTAGTGCTAGAACTAGACAACTAGTAGTGAAATGATAGAAAATGTTAAAAAAAACACATTCAGTCTTTTCCAGTTGTGGCGTCACACTACACCAGATCTGATACCGAACGAAAGTATCTATCCCCAGACTTAAATATAAGAATGTTGTATCGATCTTGTATCAAAGATTGTGAAGAAAAACAAATACCGTGTGTTAAAGATTCTGCTTATAGAAATATCTTCTGCAATAATTTCAATCTGGGATTCCATCAACCTAAAAAGGATAAATACAAAATTTGCATGGCTGTTGAAGACGGGGTAATAATTCCAAAGAGCATGTAGACATAAAGAACGCAGCAAGAAGAGTTAAAAAAGAAGACAAAGTAATAGCCGAGCGATTAGGAGGTACGACTGTATCAATACATTTTGACCTGCAGCAACTTATATACAATTCAATTTATATTAGAGACATTCACTATGTAACAATTTCTATACATTTTTATATAAGAGTTTTATTTAAACACTTTTGTAGGCTTGTCAATCAGTTTTATTGAGCTAGTGAATTGTATAGCATCACCAAAATCGCGATAGCTTTGAATAAAGATTAATAAGTAACATTTAGGTACATAGTGTTTAGATAAAACTTCCATAAGTATAAAAATAATATACCTAATTAAAACAGTAACATTAGTATAATAATTCAAGCAATAGTGTCAAAATGTTGGTTCCAAGTCATAGATGACTAATTATTACAAGTACATATCCTGATATAGCCCGCAACAATGGTTAGTGCTAAAACTAGATATCTCACTATTTTAATTGTTAAAAAATAATGAAGTCATTTTTGGTCAAGTTTATACATTTAGTGGCTTCCTTGAACTCTTAGCTATGTTTTTCAACAATAAACCTCGTGTTAATTACTATCCTTCTGAAAGGAATGTCATGATTTGTGTAGCCAAAAACTTTAATTGCCATTATCTCAAAACTATGTATTTAGAGTTATCTAGTTCTAGTATTGAACCCACGATATGTTCCTTTGTGTTCTAATTTATAAATTATTCGAATCGGATTTGATATTGGCTTGTGACAAGCTCAATACGCGCTCACTTTGTATGGCCGGCTTGGTGAGCACGGAATCGGAGAGCGCGTTAACACTTGGCATCGAACCAGTTAACAATTCTCTCCCGTTGATGTCATTCACACGGATTTTGAAAAGGCATTCGATAAGGTTGATCACGCTATTTTATTAAAAAAAAAAACTTAACAACTATGGTTTTGCCTACAATCTTTTGGGATTAATGGCATCTTACTTATTTGACCGAAAACAATATGTAGTTTATAACCATCATAAATCAGATAGCTTCACAGCAAAATCAGGAATTCCTCAGGGTTCAAACTTGGGGCCACTTTTGTTTCTTCTGTATATCAATGACATTCATAAATACATTGAATCATCTAATTATCTTATTTTTGCCGATGATCTGAAGCTATTTAGAGCTATAGAGAATTATAATGATTCAATTCTCCTACAAAATGATATTAATAGGTTGTTAAAGTGGTCGGATGATGACAACTTGCCATGTGGTGTACCAAAGTGCTTTGTACATATACTCGATCTGAAAATACTCAATTATTCCCATACCAGATGAATAATACTAATTTACAGCGTGTTGATTATATTAAGGATCTGGTGATAACGTATCTAATGTTATCATGCGAGCCAACAAAATGCTTGGTTTTGTTCTACGAAAGGCAAGATCATTTTCTAACACAACGGTGATTCGTCGGCTGCATGAAGCGCTGGTTCGCAGTAATTTGGACTACTGCTCCATCATTTGGGACTTCAGAGAAAAAACAGTGATCTTAGAACTGGAAAGGATCCAAAAACGATTTTTGAGATATTTATACCTCGGGGAATATAACAACTATCCTTTTTTGTACCCCTCACTATTTCTCCCAGGAATGTTGGATTTCAACGCTCTTGAAACTCGTCGAATGATCTCTCTAGGTAAGCATTTTTTCAAACTATTATCCGGAGGTACAGTAGAACCTGGATAATTGGAACCTGGTTAATTGGCAAAAAAGTTCCGGTCCCACCCCCTTGGAGTACTAAAACCTCTTTAATTGGAAAAAATAAACCTATTAAATTGAACTCGACACTGGGCCCTAAACCTCTTTGATTGGAGAGCACTGCCTTCTCGATCTATGTAAACTGACAACTCCTCAGTACTTGTTCTGTACTTATCGAAGGTGGTCCATTTTAGATCGCAATGTTTCACAAACTTAAATATAACGACCTTGATTTGAGCTCGAAGAGTTGTGCAACATTTTTAACGTGTGGAACAGGCCCACATAACTGATATTTACAAGCCACAATAATTAAATGTATTGTTTGTATATGTATGTAGGTATTGTTGTATGCATCAATCCATGAATTGTTTTAATTGCTTTTCTGTTTATGCGGTTACAAAACCTGGTTAAAGAGCAAAGCACAATCTGATAATTGGAAAACCTGGTTAATTGACCATCGTAGGCCTGGTCCCTTGGAATGCCAATTATCCAGTACTGAGAGAACTAAATCTATACGTTCCACATAGCAATATCTTATTTTATGCCCCAAATTGTCGCACAGAGAAAGAGATTTGTCTTTTAAATGAGGTGGCAAAAGAGATAGACCTCTTTGGATGCAATTATAGCGAATTCGTGAATTCCCTTATGGTAAGGGCAACAAGGAGATAACTGGCATATTTCTCTTCATATGGTTCACCCTTTACATCGGTTTGGCTCGCGCTGTAATGATGTAAAGAGCTTTTCAACAAAAGAATAATAATACAAAATAATATTGTTTGGAAGAGGAGTTTTCCACTGACAATATAAAGGTAATATCAACTATTTATCATGATTGTTTTAGCTTCCTGCCGCATAAGGAATTCCGGTTCCTTCTCCCGCTGGTGCCATTGGTCACCTTCATCACGCAGGATACGCTCTCACGCTGGAGCCGCCGTGCCCGCGGGTGAGTCTGCCTCACGTGGTGTTGTATATACGAGGTCTGTTCAAAAAGTATCGCGAATTTTGAATTTCCGCTGGCTACGTATATTTGATTTTTGATTTTTTTGTAGCGTTATGTTGGTACTCATGTCCCTTACTTATGCTGACAAGGTCGGCCATTTTGAATGTTTAGTTAATTTTTGACAGCTGTTTTGCTTGGATGTGTTTTGGCTCGTCTTCGATTTTTGCCTATTCCAAAAAATGGATCAAAGAATCTGTATCAAATTTTGTGTGAAAAACAAAATAAAGTGCGCGGACGCATTTCGAATGTTGACTGTGGCATATGGTGAAGCTACCTTGGACCAAAGCAACGTTTATCGGTGGTACAAAATGTTCTCAGAGGGCCGAGAAGATATGAACGACGAAGAGCGTGCCGGACGCCCGAGCACGTCAACAACAGACGAAAACATTGATAAAGTGAAGAAAATAGTATTAGCCAATCGTCGAATCACCGTTAGAGAAGTTGCTGAGGACCTAAACATATCGATTGGCTCGTGCCATTCGATTTTAACCAATGATTTGGGCATGAGTCGGGTCGCCGCGAAATTCGTGCCAAAATTGCTCAATTTCGACCAAAAACAGCATCGCGTTAACATTGCTCAGGAGATGTTGGACTCGGTCCGTGACGACCCAAATGTGCTCCAGAGGGTCATAACTGGTGACGAATCATGGGTTTATGGTTATGACGTGGAAACCAAAGCTCAATCATCCCAATGGAAGTTGCCGCATGAGCCAAGACCAAAAAAAGCGCGCCAAGTTCGGTCGAACGTGAAGGTTTTGCTCACAGTTTTCTTCTGTTGCAGGGGCGTGGTGCGTCATGAGTTCTTGCCACAGGGTAGTACGGTCAATAAGGAATATTACCTGCAAGTTATGCGCAATTTGCGCGAAGCAATCCGCCAGAAACGCCCTGATTTGTGGAAGAACAAAAACTGGCTTTTGTACCATAATAACGCCCCTGCTCACACATCGTTGCTTGTGCGCGAATATTTGGCCAAAAACAACACAGTAATGGTGCCGCAGCCACCGTATTCCCCAGACCTGGCCCCCTGTGACTTTTTCCTGTTTCCAAAACTGAAGAGGCCCATGAAAGGACGACGCTACGCCACGATTGAGGAGATAAAGACGGCATCGAAGGAGGAGCTGAACAAGATCACAAAAATGATTTTTTTAAGTGCTTCGAGGATTGGAAAAAACGTTGGCATAAATGTATTATATCCGAGGGGAATTACTTTGAAGGGGACAAAATAGATATTCATGAATAAATAAATACTTTTTGAAAAAATATAAAATTCGCGATACTTTTTGAACAGACCTCGTACCTGTATGTGTGTCCTTGTGTATTGTGTATATCCTGCATGTATCCTCTGAATGGCGCAGGCTGTACGTGTACCTGGTGTTCGGGGCCCTGCTCCTGGGCAACGCGCTGCCCGCGGGGTACGTGGGGCTGCTGCACCAGCGCGGGCCGCTGGACGCTGCGGCGCTCCTGCGGGACATAGCGCAGCGCCACCCCGCCAACTCCTCTTTTCTCTTCCTGATGCCGTGCCACTCTGCACCTCTCTACAGGTGAGTCTGAGTCTCTATGTCCTCGTAGCTCCCATTATTACGCGGGTTGGTGTAACAGTTTCTCTTCAATATTCCAGCCATCTCCATGTGAATATCCCCACCCGCTTCCTGAGCTGCGAGCCCAACCTCTCGGGCCGGGCGGAGTACCGTGACGAGGCTGAGCAGTTCTTCGAGGAGCCGGGGCGCTGGCTGCAGAGGGAGTACCTGGCGCAGCAGCCGGGCTCCGCGCCCGGCCGCTCCAAGCTGCCCTCGCACGTCCTCCTCTTCGACACCCTCGCACCTCGCATCGCCAACTTCCTGGCCTATTACTCTCCCCTCCATACTATTTTCCACACAAATGTGAGGCCATACTTAAACATTCTGCTGCATCTAATCAAGGAAGAAAGAATGGTGATGCATGGTGGGATGAAAGTATAAAACAGAGCGTTAAAGAGAAGAAGGATGCGTGGAAAAATTTAATTCCAGTGGATAGTGACGACAGCGAGAAGTATGTGAGAGTATAGTATGTGTAAAAATAATGTGAAAGTGAAAGAAATAAAGGATGAGCTTAAGAAAGAGGTTAAAAAATCCCGGAACTCTTGGGAAAGCGGGTGTATAAAAGCATTTTTGGGAGAAGACGGAAGAATTCTAACGAGTGATAAGAGCGTACAAGTTAGATGGATGGAATATTTTAAAGAGATGTATGGTAGCGACGTAACAAGTGGTATGGAAAATGAAGAAAGCGTAAGTGGGAATGACATAAATGAGGTTAACAGCATAGAAGATATTAGTGTGAATGAAATAAAGAATACAATGAAAAGCATGAAAGGTGGTAAAGCTGTTGGGTATGATTGCATTGCCATAGAGTTCATCAAGAGTGATAGTCAAGTGGTTGTCGCATGGCCGTACAGACTTCTCAACCAATGTATGGAGGAGGGATATACCCTGCTTGACTGGAGAAGAGCGGTTATCATACCTTTATACAAGGGTAGATCTCGGTTAGACTGCGGAAACCGCAGGGCAATCAGTCTGTTGAGCTCCGTTGGTAAGCTGTATGGTAGGATATTGATAGAAAGAGTGATAAAGATGACTTCCGGAAAGATTTGGGATGTGCAGGGAGCTTTTATTAGTGGACGTGGATTTATAGACCAGATTTTTGCACTTTGCAATCTAACAGAGAAGTTTTTGGCAAAAGATCGGAAACTTTTCGAAATCTGCAAAAAGCGTATGACCGAGTTGACATAAAAAAGCTATGGAAGGCCTTGTAGCGTAGTGGTGGAAGTATAGAGTAAGCCCAAACCTGATACGAGCGGTTGCTTTCCTTTATGAAGGAAGCACCGCATGTGTCAGAGTAAACGGGGCTTTCACTTCTTGGTTTGATATCACAAAAGGTGTCAAACAGGGTTGTGTAATGTCCTCGTGGTTGTTAAATCTATACATGGACAAGTGTATGAAAGAATTATTATAGATGGCATAAACGCTGGTGCGAAAATGAATGATATGTCCATCAGCTGTTTGCTATATCGTCACCTGAGAGTAAGAAGGTTCCAACTGACAAAAGTAAAAAGCTGAGAAAAACGAAGTTAAAGTTTTGTTGGTTTCGGGTGTGTATCTTGGAATAAAGGGGTGTTATTCCAATTTCCAGAGATTCTTTTACCGAGAATCGTGTAAATTTTGTCTGGCAACAGTTGAAATAATAAAGTTCTAAGTTTAATTGAATCCTTCTGCAGTGAATCGTGTGTTTTGAATGATCAGATGGAACTTGATTCTTTTCGTAACATCAAAATGACGATACTATTACATGTTTTTTTTAATAGTACGTATAGATAAAGTTAGTAAGAACCCTTTTCACGAAAAAAAGCCAAATGTGAAATTTTGTTAGTTGGAACCCTCTTACTCTCAGGTGACGATATGTAGACGACGCTGTTTTAATCGCTGACAGCATGGACGAACTACAAGTCCTAGTGTCAAGAATGTACGAAGTATGCAATAAGTATGAACTTGTGATGAACGTGTCAAAGTCTAAAGTTATGATATTTGAAAAGGAAGATTGTATGACGGATTGTGACATAAATGGGAACGGTGAGAAGTTTATCTGGGAAGCATGTTTACAAGAGATGGAAGAATGGAGGAAGATATCGGAAGAAGGGTTGGAGCTGGAAACAAAATAAATGGTGCTCTCAAAGTCATAACTGTAAATAGAAATATATCGACTGAAGCAAAGATGGCAGTGCACAATGGAGTTCTAGTCCTGACCCTTATGTATGGAAGTGAAACTTGGAGTTGGCAGAAGAAGGATGAAAGTAGGATAAATGCTGTAGAAATGAGGTCACTAAGAAGAATGTGCGGAAAAACAATGTATGATAGAATATCTAACGATGAAGTAAGATAGGAATGTAAAGCGAATGAATGCGTGATAAATAAAATTAAGAAAGGGTCACTAAGATGGTTTGGACATATGGAACGAATGGATGAGGGAAGAATGGTTAAAAGAATGTGGTGATCCATCCTCTCTGCTGGAATAAGACAAAGAGATAATATCGGTAGATTACTAATCATGATTCCGATGACTTCCCACAGTTCCCTCTTGAGGAGAGGCAGGGGCACTCGGTCCTGCTCTTCCATCGCAACAGGGCCCCCGCGCCGCACAAGCCTGCCACCAGTTCCTAGAGGGGCGGTGATCTAATTGCCGGGTCTCGCTGTAAGGGAATATCCGCCATTCTACAATGCAGAACACCCTCCCGACTGTGACTCGCGATGCGAGTTGTACCTGACTTGGCAGATCCCTTCTGCACAGTGGGACATGCATCTTAAACTTGCGTCTTCTCTGTGCCGTGCCATAATCTGTAATCACTTTGCATATTTTATTTCGAGAGATTTTAGAAGCTGGACGAGTCCCTACAGAATGAAATGGAAGTGCGTTGTCATACGGCACAACGTACATTCGAGTTGTCGTACCATTTCTGTTCATGCAGGCTTGGGATTATTTTCGTGTTCTTGTAATATATTTTCTTTATATTTTTATGGAGTTAATTTTTTATATTTTTTTTATTAATTTTAATAAATGAAACAGTTTGTGTGCAATAAAACGTAATATTTCTATTATTATATTAGCCTTTTCAAATGCAACGGTGATTCCCTAAATGGATCCGCTGTCGTATTGACCGTCTCATCGTTGAACTTCTAATGCACTAGCTAAAAGTGGCTTAGTAATATGCCAAATAATCTCACGTCCGTGAAGTGTTCGGTCAAGCGTGGCTTTCTCTAGCCGGTATTTTGTAAATAATTCAATCGTTTGTAAACTTTGCATTATGAATCTTCCCTTCCGTAATTTTCTTAAAAAAGTAAAGTAAATATTTCTACAATAATATACGCTGACTGTGTCACCTTCAAATTATTAAAGGCAAAACATGATATGAATCCCACCTGAGCACAGTGAGGAGTGCTCTAAAGGTGGCATCAAATATAAATGTATTTTTAAACTTTAATGTTACATATCAGTGAGCTATTCACCCAAATGAACTTTTTTATTACACAATTGTTAATCCATGTCAAATGCAATTCTTTTGAATTTGCACTTGAAATTAGTGCAATCTCTGCAACATCTAGGTTTATTTTGTCGGGTAATATATAATATGTACAAATGGTAGTAAGGAAATGGGTAGAAATGTAGAGTGATAATTAAATTAAACTTGATAGAATATCTAACAGAACTGATATTTTGTATAAGTAGCGTATTATTGCTAACTGCAATGTGTCCAACCCACAACTTCTGCTTGCCAAGTAGCACCGATGACAACAACACATTTGTCTTCAGATTGAATTACAATACTAAAACACATATCAGTGTTAGAACCATCCATTCTCACTGCAAACATAGAAAGAAAAAATTATAATAATGTGATAGTAATATAAATTTTACGCTCCTGCTCACTTTAACTTTGAAATTAATATATTTTATAAAGAAATGAATATTTTTAGATATATTTACATTTGCGGAAGAAAACAATTCATGAAATTGTAGAGAGATGAAGCAATTTATTGAGACAATCAATATTGTATGACAGTCCATGTTTTATGAACTAGATATAAGTACATTAATATTGATACTATATGAACTATTTGAACATCATTTTTGTGTGAATTAATATTTTTGGTTTTTGTGCAACAAGTGTAATAATTTCAAATACATATTTAGACAAAATAAAGGGATAAAGTTTGAAAATTGTATTATTAACTAAAACCATCTCTAGACATCTTACAATGAAATATAAGATTGCACTGACATTGATATACTTACTCCAAACCCACAAGGAACTGCGCGACATTGTTTTGACATTTAATTTGATCTGGAAATTATTAATTTATTACACAATGCATTCAGAAGAGTTAGCTTTGTTCACACTTTTGGCTTCATAAAGTTCGCCGTCACTCAAGACACTAGACATAACCCCGAGGCAACTCTAATAGGCGGGAGTATTGCATATTGCATTGTGTGGGATTAATTTTGGAAAGTTCCCTTTCAAAAACAAATGAAAAACCTGGAAGGGCATCAATAGTTGGCTATCAAATTGTAGATGGTTTTAATACCACCTAACTGGGGTAACCTATTCTAGGGGGTTTATATTGTTCTCCCGACGATGGAAGTGTAAAACTTGGAAACACTATAAACCAAATAAATTCATAAGTTGAAAAAACAGTGTTTCATAAAAAAATTGTCATTATGAATTTACACAATTTTAATTAGTCAATTTTATTAGAAACGCAGTCAAGATTTTAAAATCATTACACATTGCATTTAAAAAGTTATCATTAATGGGTTAAATCTTAAGGACACAAAAAAATTTCCATCCATTGCGAAAAATCTGAAGAATTGCAAAGAATCCGATCCGGACTCCAAAGTGTCCGATCGATTGCTTCTGCCATTTCCCGCTTCTTTTAGATTGAGAGTTTATAATACTACAAGCAATAATTACATATATTAACCGTACAGATATTCCAATAAGTTATTGATTTGAGAAATAAAAATTAGTGAGGACACATTAGTGGGAAAACATTTGAAGTATTGGATAATCACTTTCGAATTAAGAGTGACATGAATTTAAAACAAAATAGTTTCAATTCAAGAACTATCATAAAGCATGCCAACATATCAAAATATATTGTAATATTTTTATTTTATTTTATTTTGATACCTAATAAACAGATACAAAATAATAATAAATAAAAATATTGCAATATTTGTAATATAAATATAATGATGTTTCTTCTTCGCTGTTTTATAAATCAATGCATAGAAATACAAGAAAAATTTGTTGTCAGATTGGATAGACACAATGCATAAATGTATTTTTCAAAATATTATATTTGAGGCAGTGCTCCGAGTTGGCAGAATGGAAAACAAAGGTCTTGGAGTTTCCGGACACCATTAGCCGGGACAGCAATTATTGAAAGTAATTATTTAAAAATAACAAATTCCTGTGAATTTTTAACACATTGTGAGTATTAGTAATGCTTTTTTTGTTTCTGAATTCCAGTAAAAACACAAATTTATCAGAAATATGGGAACTTCCAGACACCATTAACCGGTATACCAGACATTCGAAATAATTAAATAAAAACAATAAATTCCTTTGAATTTAAAATTTGTATATGCAGTATCACTATTTATTAGTCGCACCCTTAACCGGTTTTCCAAGAAAAAAATCAATAAACAAGTTATAATTTTAATGATCTTTATTTTTATAATCAAGCCGAGTCTTCTTTATTTTTTATTTTTATAATAAGTTTATTTTATCTTTATTTTTATAATAAGTTTTTGTTAAAAAAAAAAAGCTTGTTTATTTCAATGTTTGAATATTGATATAATATATAAAAACAAGAGTTCTAGTGCCAACCCTCATGTATGGAAGTGAAGCTTGGAGCTGGCAAAAGAAGGATGAAAGCAGGATAAACACCGTAGAAATGAGATCACTAAGAAGAATGTGCGGGAAAACGTTGTATGATAGAATACTGAACGATGAAATAAGAAAGAAATGTAAGGCAGATGACTGCATCATGAATAAAATTAAAAAAGGATCCCTGAGATGGTTTGGACATATGGAACGAATGGATGAGAGTAGAATGGTTAAAAAGTTGTACACAAGCAGCGTGAGTGGGAAAAGAAGCCGAGGACGACGGAGGAAAACATGGCATGACCAAATTAATCAATTACTAAAAGGCGGCCACATTCGAAGTCGGAATAATCGACGTGCGTGCATGGTACGATGTATGAATGTAGATGAAGGCCGAGAGGTATGCCAGGACAGGCCATTGTGGCGATCCATCCTCTCTGCCTACCCCTCCGGGGAAATGGCGTGATGGTTAGTTAGTTAGCATCTGAATTTTTTGTAAATACACTCTCAAGACATTCTTCCAGATGCCGGATCTTTCCTAATCTCGCGTTGTTGATCGATCGACGAGATCGTGGTTAAGGTAGTCAACGCAACGTAACAGTTCTTCTACAAAATAATTTGATCGAAGATATCAATTGAAATAAAGAACCCCATCTCTTTCCGCACGTATTGAAAGATATTTGGGTGGTGCAACTTCGTATACAACTTCACGGCTATGAATGTCACTTGGTGGACCGAGGACCGATGTTAGATGCGTAGCGCGTAGCGTATGGCTGTATTCTGTTGGAGCTGTGCGTGCTGCAACGGATAGTTGTCATTTCGAATTAAATCTTAACGAACATTAAATATATAGATTTTTGATTTGTGTTTTCTTCAATAGATTAAAATGTCTTCGCCGGGGCAAGTGGTAAATATTCCCTTTTAATTAAAAATTTGGTTGCTGTTTCTACAATTCCCAAACAAAGGAAAGGAAAATGTACATATATCAACATTTTTATTTGTTTATACTAAAACAGACATTTCTCATTGTATTTATTTTTAATTTTAACAATTTCATTCTGGATTCCTTACTCAAATCTTTTTCTGCCTCTTTGAAAAAATGAAAAGCTCAAATCTTCGGGGGCGTTTTCAAATTCTTTAAAAATATATAATTGTTGTCTAATAATAAAAAAATAATAAATATAAATATATTTGCGTAGTAATTGTACCACTTGTTTTCGTGGTCTTATAATTTTTAAGAAACCGGTCACAATTAGGACAGATGGAATAAGACAAATATTTATTAGAAAGAATTGCAATTATTATAGCAGATATATGAATAAGAGATTAATGTTTATACTGTATTTTAAAATTATATTATCATTAAGAAGATCGTGCGGACGAATTCCAGGTCTAGGTGCCGAGAATGTACGATGTATGCAAGTCAAACAATTTAATGATGAATTTCGGAAAGTCAATAATTTATCAATGAAAGCGAAAATGGCCGTTCACAATGGAGTTCTGGTCCCAACCTTTATGTATGGAAGCGAAGCATAGAACTAGCAGAAGAAGGATGAGGTCCCTAAGACGTATTTGTGGTAGAATGATATACAACAGAATCTCAAATGCTGATATAAGAAAGGAATGTAGAGCGGAAGAAGGTATTATGAGGTGTGTCAGGATAGAGTAGTGTCGATGGTTTGTTGTTATATTGTATTTTTGTATTTTTTCAGTTGAAGAGTACGGGACCTAAGTTGGTTCCATTTTTTAAGTCGCTGGCGATATATTTTGTTCTGTTTATCCCCTTCGAGAGTCCCTCCTTGTGGGCATTGTTCATCAAGGTGCTGCCCATGCTGAGTCTCATTTTCTTTGTCGCCCTCCACGGGGTTGGCCTCAAGGAAGAGTGAGTATCACACCTTTATGTTTGAAAGGTTAAGTATTTGTTAGCCATTGCTTTGCTATTTACATCGGTCCCCGTATTTGCAGATACACATTTTCCCGGAGAATAATGTTTGGACTGATTCTGTCCACATTCGGGGATGGCTGCCTGGTGTGGTCGGAGTATTTTGTCTATGGGATCGCTTGCTTCGCAGCCGCTCACGTCTTCTACATCCGCGCCTTCGGCTTCAGCCACCTGAGTGCTCGCGCCGGGGCTCTCGTCTTCTCCCTCACCACCTTCAGTGAGGGACTCTTGTTTACCTCATTTACAAACAAGTGATTCACAACGTACTGTGAAAAATCAATAATCGTGTTTACTTCAAATTATTTAGATAACGTTGTCACATTGCCCCCAGATTGCTTAGAGATATGCGTCTTTGTTAAACTCGAGTCTAAAGATTATATCTCTAGATAGCTATTGAGGTATTCCTGATACAAATGTGTGCGGTTTATCTTTTTACAAACAATTATCACGTCGTAGTTGGCAAGTTAGAGGGCAAGTTATCTGTTAGAAGTGTCCAGAGTTAATAACTAGTCGATCTACACTTAATTATTAGTTTTATTTTTTTGTTTTACCATGTTTATGTGAGGTAGTTTGTACAAAAAATGAACCTGTAACATAGGACCAGGGGTATAGTTATTAGCTGAGGTCCCAGGGAAGGGTTATTTTGTGAATTGTAACATTATTAGAAAGCTTATGGAATTTTAAAACGCACTTTTAAAAAAATGGTGCTCTTTAAAAAATTTATGAAAAATTGTTTATAAAATATGAAAGTTCATAATTTATCTCAAAATACTGTCAGATAATGTATTATATTAGTCGCAACATAATTTCTAGAGAATCAGTTTATCCAATTCGACTTTAGCCTACCTGACTGATTTTATAGCTGGCTTAAATGTTCTTACAGCTTTAGTTAACGAGTCTTTATTAACGAAGAAAGTTATTATTCCATTGTTGAAGATGCACACAGCAAGGTCTCTCGCAATACCAACAGCAGTTTTCCTGCTTAACTGTTTGTGTGCTGGGCATGCTGGGCCTTTTTTCATAATATGTACTAAAATTGCGTGTTAAAAAACAGGGAAAAAAAATAAAAAAATTGGGATGCTAAATAAAAAATCATAACTAGCGGACGCAGCGCACCATCCGAATACCAGAGATATACGCGTCATATCGTCGATATATCGACGACACGCAATTTATGATAGATATTTGTTCGACGATACGCATTCAGACGGTTAAAGTTGACATTGGGGTAATTCTTTAAACCATAGCATCGAAGCTTCCATTGTCGTTCTGTGTTACATCTTTTAATTTTGTTAACTTGGAGTAATATTTACTAGATTTCATTACGTCAGATTTAAAGTTTTAAAAAAAACCTTCATTTGGTCTCTTAAGGTTGTTAGTTCTTATTTTGGTTTATGACTTTTGTTAAATGTAATCTCCCGTAACAACCTCATTGACCTTTGATAAATTATGATTTATTTAAAACGTATATTTATATTACTACACTAAAATTGTTCAAGGAAAACAGGAAAATACTCTACAAAATATCAGTTTAAATCGGACTTTTATATGCGAATGGTGGAATACATAATGTTAAAATATTTTGAGGGGTTTTTTGCTAAAAGGCTAATAAAGTATGTATAAAAATATGTATGTATTTTTATGTTAATGAGAATGTGCGTCTCTTACAGTGGTAAGCAAGTTGATTCCGGGCACGACGGGGGTGTTCACAGTGGGCGTGCCTCTGTACTGCCTGTTCCTGGGCACCATGGTCTGGACGGCGCTGTCTCGCGTGCGCTTCTCGGGCCCCCGCTGGCCCTGGACGGAGACGTGTGCCGCACTCGGGGCCATCTCCTTCGCTGTCTCTGATGCCTGTATTGGCTTCGACAAGTTCAATGCTCCCATTCCTAATGCGCAGGTATTACCCGTACTTTACTCGTTCTCTCCTGAATAGTGCGGTGTTCTACATCTAATGTTTTAATGTATTTTCACACAGCTAATCATCATGTGGACATACTACTTGTCCCAGCTGGGGATCGCGCTCAGCGTGGTGGACGCCGTGCGCCCGGAGCCCTCCCCTCCTCCGCCTCTTGCCAACACCGCCGCGCCCAAGTCTCGCCTTGGAAACAGAGTGACTTCCAAAGTACATTAATTGCCGATACTATTAATTTATTTCCCTGTGATGCCACTGAAATGTTTAAAACATTCACTTGGTTGGGCATTATTGTTACCCATAGGATAATTATTGTTTTGTAATGTCTGTGATTCACTGGAAACTGACTGAGTGGAGTTTAAATCTTTCTTAGATACATGATCTCGTTTGTGAGACAACAGTACTGTGTTTACATATTCTTACTGATTAGTATCCCAGGTTAATTTACAGCAGCCGTTAACACTTGGATTTTCTTCCTATTCATTCCAATTGGTGTTAAATATATTTTAATTGTATATTACATATTAGGTTATACGGAAAGTATTTTTTATTAACATGATTTTTTTGTTGCAAAAACTGTACAAATTTTACTCTTAGAAAAAATTTACATCATTTTCTATTGTCTTTCTCCACAAATTTAGTAATTTTTCAATTCCCCTTTTGTAAAATTCTTATGGTTTTGAAACCCGAATCCAATTGTTTTTTCACTTCTTTAAGTCATCACCACTTTTTAAAACCATTGTGGTATCTTCAAAGTTTTAATATATCTTCATAAATTTTACAGATAGTCTTGGTGTTTATTTTTGGCTTCAATCATTGTCAAATAAAAATAACATAAATCATCGTAAATGTATCTCCTCAAACTCCGACTTAGATATTTTGAACCGAGGATAAAAAAATTAAATCTTTAATAGGAAGCCAATTCTTGGTGGTTTTGACATATTTAAAAACACTAGTTAGTGGAAGCTCGCTACAGAGTGAAACCGGTTCTCAAATAAAGTGGTTTATAATAAGTGAAAAAGGGTTTAATTTTATTTTGAAAAGTAAAATCACCTGCTTACTCAGCGATACTTGGCAACAAACTGATGTCGTCGAACTGTAAACGTTGCACGAAACTAAAACATCATTACATTCCCATTAACCTAATATTTCCCAACAGTTTGTAGAGCATAAGATATAAGAATATATATATTTTGTAAGCAGGTGACATTAGGTAAGCATTCATTTAATATTAGTCCTTGTCTACTACTTGTACACTGTACCATGTAACCTTTTTATGTTGGAATATAACCCAGTGGGTATCCTTGTATGTTAACTGTCTGTTACAAACTAGGTTTAATCTATGACTGTATTTTAAACACTAAGTGTTCTATATTTTGTATTTTTTTTACTGCTTAATGAATTTTGTAGAAGTTTTATAATAATTGTAAGTATACTCGTATATGTATATATCAAGCGTTGTACGGAATGGAAGAAACATGTTCACTGGTCATTCCACGAGGAAGTGTCCAACATTCATTTGGACAGTTCCTGTTAGATGAAAATAGTTTTTCAAAAACTAAGTAATCGCTAATCCTTGTACTGAATAAATCATTATGAAAATGGGATTGAATTTTTTTTGTTTGGTCAGTAGCATCTCCTTTCAGCTCAACTGAGCAAAATACTTTGGTTATCCTCTGTCAGAGTAGTGGCTGCAATGATTTGTCCTCTGCTATGCCGGAGAATGGCCACCAATGGTGTGGCGGGGTAAGTAACAACATGACAGTTTAACAATAAACTTTTATTATCATTACTTCAGACGGTAATAGTGGAATATAAAATATAAAGAAACTCTCCATAAGGCGTGAGTCCAGTGTGGGTCAAATCACCGTCCTCGTACATAATTATATACAATAGTCATAATGCATGCGCAGGTTGTCGTTTATATTCTTTCATTAAACAGTCCAACTCGGTTATTACGATCACGGAAATAGCGAGATCTTGGATGTATCATTTAAAAATATCTACTCTCTGATATAACAAGTAAT
This sequence comes from Lepidostoma basale, assembly GCA_022606425.2. Lineage (NCBI taxonomy): Eukaryota > Metazoa > Arthropoda > Insecta > Trichoptera > Lepidostomatidae > Lepidostoma > Lepidostoma basale. Next base: position 36,955 of record JAHDVF020000842.1, on the reverse strand, counting down.
ACGTATTTATAAGAAGCAAATTATTTAGTCAGTTCCGTAATAACCAAGTTCGACTATATTTAAATAAAAAAAAACTCCCAATCTTCAATCGCATGATGATTGTTGAACAACCAAGTACCACGCGAGTTAGGTAAGTTAAGGGATTAAACACTTCATACGGAGTCTTACACCCGTGTTCAAGCAACAATAAATATTGCTCTAATCTTTGAAATATTTTAATTTGAGATGAGCGATTGTTATTAGGTATAAAATTATACAACAAAACTGTTGCAGTTTTATTTGAATTTTACTTTCTCATGCTCCAAAATATGAGGGAACATCCCCGAAAGGTGCATTATCATCATCTAAGATAACTGTATTCTTCATAATTCTCCAAACATTTGCTCAATGAGGAAAGAAAGATTATTTATCTGAGTTAAATTGGGGTCTGAGCACCAAACAACTTTTTAGAATATCATTGCGTGCTGTATCGCAATATATTGGCCATTCAGCGACAACTGGCGGCTGGCAGCAGGGGTGGCGAGAAGCTATTCCCTCCTGAGGTTGTCCAGACGAGCCTGCAGGTCCGCGTCCGCGTCGCTGACGGGCCCCCCGCCTCCCGCCGTGGCGGCCGCCGGCTGCGCCGGTTGTTTCGTGCCTGCGGTGGAGATGTTTGTCTCACATTATACAGCTACGAGTGGAACGAGCTACGAGAACAAGGCCAAGTAATGAGGAAGAGTTACCCGCTACGGAGAGGGAGCCGGTGGCCTGGGGCAGGCCGGAGAGCTGGTCGCTGAGCTGGAGACCCAGTTCGTCCAGGATCTGAGACACCACGGCATCGCTGTCCACACAATTGAGAAGGATAAAGAATAAACTAAACATTCTCCGCAGACAAACTTTAGTTCGGACCGACGCACTCACCTCTCTTCTTCTTCATCATCATCCTCCATGGCGTCGTCAATGGCATCATTCATCATTTCTTCCTTCATGTCCATTATTTCAGATTGCTTTTCAAACTCCTGGAAGAAATAATCCAAAAGACAAGTGCAAGGAGTGTGCGATATGCGATGATATGCGATATATAGGAGTAGTAGGAGAGTCACCTGGAGTATCTTCTGGATCTGCGGAAGGTTGAGCTGCTTGTTCATGTTGATCATGGCCCTGGTGACGCCCTTCATGGCCAGGGCCATGGTGTTCTGAGACTTGAGAGTCTGGATCTTCAGGGATACGGCCTGTATGTTGGCTTTCATGAGCATGAATTTGCGCACGTAGCGCCGCGTCCGCACCAGATCCTTTGCCATTATTTTAACTGCGTCCTACGCACAATATTCACATGGGTGTTTCGCAAATGAACTATTAAACTTTAAAAACAGATTTTAAAATGAAATAACGACATGATTCATATTGCTGAAAACAGGGGTACAAACAAACAAGCGCTAGCATCCTAGCATCAAGGACGTATTTACCATTTGACCTTCCTTTGCTAGTTTCTTAATATCGGCAATGACTTTTTTCTCTTGTTGCTCCATTTTCATTTTCTCTCTATCCAAATCTCGCATGGCTTTATTCAGCGCCCGTTGGTTCTTTCTGAGCATTTCATCGGGAGACATTTTCCTTCCAAATAACCACTCCATGATTGTGTGTGCTAGAACGACATAAATTTGGCAATCGTGACAAACTTATAGATGAATCATAAGGCGGCTGTGTTGATTGTTTACCTTACCGGTTCAAGGCTAAATAATGAAAGCTATATAATTCGAAGTAGAAAATTAATAAATTAGAAGTTAACCTAAATATTATTTCTTAAAATGTATTCTTATGAGCAAGTAGAATATTGTTTTGTTCGCACAAAGACTTCCGCCACTGGACCAGCACAAGAACTGTCAAAGTCAAAATAACACATAAACAACAAAGAAATCTTAGAAAACATAGATAATTTATTTCTTCTTCTTTTTTCTTAGTTATACCCAAATTACATCATAGACCGAAAAAAGCTGCACGAAATATTTCTACAGTTCAATATCTCGCTTAAATTAATAAGGCTGGTGAAATCAACAATGATCAAAACAATAAGCCAAGTTAAGGAAGATGGGAAGCTAACAGAAGAATTTACTATTACTCAAGGGCTGTGGCAGGGAGAGAGAAGTAAAGATATAGCCCGGCTCCTACTCTCCTACCTAGTGCTGGAGCATGTCATCCGTAGAATAGAATATTAATCAACACTGACTCCAATATAGGTATGTTTTAAGAGTAGTCAGATATTTGATGATGATCTTAATACAGTCGGAAGGACCATAACAGCTGTCAAGGAAATCTTCGTGAAAGATGACATAGTGCCCTTATCAGCTAAAATATTCGCACCACAAACGCCAAAACTACGTTTATGTATCAGATGCAATGAATGTCCATAATCACTCGCCAGCATTATTTGGATGTCGTGTGGAATATTTTGATTTTGTCGCGTGGAAATATTATTTTGGTTAATACTTGTATGTTTGTATTGAGATCAGGTAAGTTTTTCACTGCGTTTGACTAATTTAATGTGAAGTGTGTTTATTATGGCTTATGTAAATTAAATCATAACGAATGTAACCATAGAATGTTCAAATCAGTTAATTTCCTGTCTGGTAAGATGACATAGCAACTGTTGGATTAAGATGACGTACTATATCGCCTTACACTGAAGTACTGTACATGTAAGAATATTTTAATATCATGTTTTATTTTCATTATACCATAGGATGCCCGGTAACTTTAAAAGGAAAACAGGGCGACATTCGTAAAGGTACGGCCACACCGGAGTGCCTGGGTAGGCGTCAAGACACAGTTCGCTGGTGATCACTCCCTGTGGCGCGGACCCTATAGTGTGGCCGCTCCCATAGTACGCCATATGCTGGTTCGCCAGGTGTCCACCTGGCACTTCGATGTGGTAGTATCCTAATAAGATATGGCCAAGGCCATAGAGAGTGGCAAACAAAAGAAAATGGGGTGGCTTAAAGCGTCAACAACATTCAACGTTCCGTATGCACAACTTCTTCGTCACTTTCAAAATATTTCGGTAAATTGTTTGTTGGATCGTCTTCCACTAAAGTGATCTTAAACAAGCTTTTCATCGAGAAAATGCATCGAAAATTAAAAAATATTGTAGTTAAATTAGTGGTATGTCAACTTAGACTGACCTGTATTATCTTACCAGGATGAAAATCTGTGTGTTTGTTTTATTTTTCTATCTACAGCATCAAGATTCCGTTTTGTGTTGATTAAATAAACGATTAAAAATTTTAGCTTTCGATTTATTTCTCATCACCTATATTTAAAAAAAAAATTGTCCCAGAACAAAAATTATATCTTGAGCCCAATTCTCCTAATGCAAAACACTTCGAATTCAACCAACTCGAAAGATAGTTATTAAAAGGGAAGTCTGACATAATTTAAGTCGGGGTTTAAATATTCGCGGTTACTTTGGTTTCTGGTGCAGTGGCTTACTTGCCAGGGTAGTGACACAATATGCATCACCACCATAGTTTCATGCAGGCCGTTATATTTTTTCTCTTTGTTGCTAGTCCTCTAATTTGTGTATACTACCGATTATGGTTGACAGCCCTCTTCGACTATAGTGTAGTCGCTATCATCCGAGTCTTCGGGCCATAAATCATTTCCCTATATCGCCTTACCCTGAAGTACTGTACATGTAAGATTCCCTATATCGCCTTACCCTGAAGTACTGTACATCTCGCTTGCACTTACGGGCCTTATGGAGCGGTTTAGGGATGGGCGTAACAATAAAATAAATATATCGATAAGTAACGTTTATTATCGTATCTTGTTTATAAACTTTAACGAGTTAACAATGTTTTCATATTAAACTATTATATATTAACGGGTTTTATGTGCGTTTAAATTAGTATGAAATTAGTGACTACAAGATACTAAATTGAATAACAGTATAAGCCGATAAAATTGCTTATTTTTAAAAATTGTATACTGTATGTCTATAAACATAGAAAGAAAGTTAAGTATAAAAAAAAGTAGATCATATTGTGGCTCTTAAAAGAGCCGTTAATATTACAAAAAAAATTGTCAATCTTCTTCGAAGTCTTCTCCATCAGTATCATCTGCCAAATTTATTATAAGCGGCGCGTGATCTCTAATAAGAGTTTTCTGTAGGTCACTGTTTTGAAGTTCCTCGGCATGTCTCACACATTTGGCCCAGTCTTCTTGTGTGACATTATCGATGGCTCGGTGGAGGTGATTTTCAACATCTGCTATCGTGAATGTATTATTATTATTTGCAACTCTCCCTTTACTTGTGCCCAAATTAATTCTATTGGGTTATATTGACAGTGATATGGAGGCAGCCGTATTACTTCGTGGCCTCGTTCATTTGCCAGATTGTCTAAAGCGTAGACTTCTGGGGCATGTTGGCTTTTACTTTTCTTATTAACTCTTCTATAATTTCTCTGCTGGAATATGGAATGTTTTTCTTTGTTTCTTGTGGGTATCTTTTCCAACTGCATCGAATGATAGCTTGCGTTATCGACGATTATAACTGAGGGCTCTTCAAGTACATTTAAGAATGCGGAAAACCATGCCATATATGTATCGCCATCCATTCGCCATCCGTTTCGCTATATGTATCGCCATCCGTTTCGCTTCTGGAACAAAGCCAGTCCTTGCGGAACCCGCATGGCAAATTATCAATCTTTGACCTTTTCCTACTGGCTGATTCTTGAAACCTTCTTCAAGCCACATACGCTTTCTTGAATGGTTTTGATTAATCCATGTTTCATCCACATAGGAACGCGACCGCTGATCGTTTGTTCTTCTAAGTAAATCCAATTTCCTTAAAAAGTTCATTCTGGCACAAACAAAATCTGTTCTTTCCATTAAATATTTACGTCCTTCTGCATTTTTATTATACTTGAACCCAATCTCCTTCATGAGTGTTCTCATTGAAGTTTTAATCGAAGACTCATCGTATATATCATAATGTACAGATAACTATAAAATCATTATAGTCGATCGTATCGTATATCGATCGACGAAAAAATTGATAACGATCCCGGCGCGCTTCACATTCCTATCTCTATTGACATTTATGGCCTCAAGACTCAGTTAATTTCGGCTGGATTATAACAGCAAATATTTACATAAAATTGTTATTACAAACTCGTACATTACTTGCATTATTAAATTCCGTTGATCTCATTCATATTAAAACAGTATTCTTTGTATACCGCGGGCGATTTGTTAATTAGGATCTTTGTAAATTAGTTAGAATTATATCTGCAAATTGTTTCACAATTGTAAAGTCAATGAGAAAAAAGATGTTTTCAATGAGTAGGTTCTCCAAATTACATGCTTACCTTTATTAAACATTAAATATTAGATATTATTAACTTATTAGTACAGAAATGTTATGGGAAATGGGATATTACTCCGATATTTTGGAAAGAGATATCTAAATGAAAACATGTGCAGTCTGTTAATGGGACGCAACACGATTTTCTTCTAAATACTTAAGTAGTTAGTTAGTTAGTTGGTTACTTAAGTATATATTTATTACGACACCGCGCTCACATTTTCTTATAAGTAGAAGAGAGCGCCATCTATGAACGAATAGCGACAGCGGGTTGACGAAAGTTTTCCCCGCCAACAGCGCACGCGTTTGAATAGAAAAATGAAACGTGCTGAAAATGTGAGAAATGTTCTCCTATTTAAATGATGATAAGTCGAGAGACATTGCCAGTTAGGTCTTGTGTTATTTATCGTACTATTTTAATTATCTGCCAATTGTAAAGACTGACGGGAATGTCCTCGAGTGAACCAGTTGTTTTTGTCCCGAGGGCTCTTCTCGGCTACGATATAGGCATGTATGGTAGACACCATGATTCAAGTGGAGTGGAACCGGGCGGGCAGTGGTCGCAGTAACTGTACGGCCCACAGTGGACGAAATGAACAAAAAACGCGAATTAATTGTTTTTTGATAAGGTATTGAAAAAAAATGTTTTTGCTTGTTGTATTTTTACATAATTATTATTTTAAAGTAAAATTTAATCAAAAAATCTTACATTTAAATTGTCAATTTTTTTTTATTGGATTTTGCAGGTAAACAAATATTAACAGTATATTATGCAGGTCACATATTAGTTTAATACATTTTATTGTTATTTATTAAAATAATCTATACATGCACAAACATGACTCTTATATGTACGTGTATTTATATATACTTAAATGATACATAAGACCAAATTAAAAGCCCTGTAAGAGAAGAGAAATGTTATCAAATGGACAAAATTTATTTTTTTAGAGAACATGCAGCTTATACTCGTACATGAGAAAAAAAGCACACAGTTAGGAAATTAAAAATGAAAGACAATTACAAGTTCTCGTAAATTATTAACAGTACATAAACAGTCAGAGAATTATAATACAATCATAAGTTGAAAAGTTTAAAAAAGAGAAAAAAAACCAACATTGAGCAGCTTCAGCACTACTAGCACACTCCGCTGCGAATACAACAACTAAATCATCCTTTAATACTTCATCAAACTAACAAACAACCTAACCATCTGCATCCCCACCGATTTATAAAAAACAAACAAACTTATCTACACACAAAGAAAAAAGATACAAAACCTAAGTCTTCGTTATCATCAGAATCATCACTTAAATTTTCAGAGTCATTGGATGGAAATTTTAGTAGACTTAAAACATCAGTAGGTATAAGGCAGTGGTCTAATAGAAGAAATTACAGGGTCTGATAATCTAGTAGCCGTATGATCGACAAGGGCTTAGAGTTTTACTTCCATCAAACGATCAGTTACTATGATTGCTTCTTTTTTAGGGAAGCACTTTTGTTTTATATTTAATCGTAAGACGGATAAAATGTTTCCAAACACCTGAGTTTTACTTCCTTTCTTAAACCTTTGTATTGATCTTTGATCAATTTTAAGCTGACGATAGGCGCTAAAGTTTCCTCTGGTGTATACGAATTAATTTTTTTTTACATTTTGATGTGAAAGCTTCACGTATCCTTGATGCTCGACGTGGTGAAAATGTTATTTGTTTAATGAGTTTTGCAGCATCACTTTTCCCTGCGCTACGTAAACTCATTTCAGTTTCTAATCGTAGTTCATCAGTACTGCGATTCTGCAGCAGATCTTGATTCTTTCTGTCTAGATCTGACACCGCTTTCTGTAAATGCTTTTGTCGGCCTTCCTAAAGATTTCGAAAACACTATTCTTCTAACCACGCTAAATTTTCGCAATATAACTCCGACATTTTCCACCTCTTCATTAATTGTATTGAAAATGTTTTAATGATCTTGCACAATTTGGTTCTAGAAATATTTAAATTGGCTACTACGTGGTATTTGTGTGCGATATATGTTATTAAAAACACAATTGCTTTCCCACAATTAGCATTTAATGCTCCTCCTTCTCTTAATTTTTCAAATAATTCTTTGCGTGAAACGCAAACAGCCCTCCCTAAAAACAACAAGAGTATCAAAAAAGGACAAAAGTGGAGAAACATTTATATATTGTGTTAAAGTATAAACTACAGTCTATAAAATGTATTTATTGTCAAATGGGTGCAATGAATGCTTCGTTTCTAATCTCTAATTAAAATATGAGTTTAAAACTCAAAAAATGACAAAATTAGAGGTTTACTTTATGTTAGTTTATATCTCACGCGTATATGATAAATCAGCATAGTTTTATAAATTGAATAGAAAATACCTTGAGAAACATCGGCCATATTTTTTTTTTGTAAATTTCTTCAAAAACCACTAAACACACAACCGTCTTTGCTCGGGCGCAGAAGCGAACTAAAAAATGTCCTGCTGAACTTCCAGCGTAGGCCCATTTTGCGATGTTGCCAACTTGCCGTTACGAGCTTTTGACGAAATCCAAGAAACACAAAGTTTAGACTGGCTATAATGCTACACTAAAAAAAAATAAAAAACGCCAATTAATGAAAATTTCAAAAAGTACTTAATTCGCGTTTTTTGGTCATTTCGTCCACTGTGCGGCCGCTCTCTAATCGTAACGCTTGCAATGTTTCTTTAAGTATTTGGTTAAATAATTATATATTTAAAAATAGTAATATTAAAATACGCTAGAATTTTATCAGATAGGTAAGATTTCGTATTATTATAACATTTATATAATATTACACAAATTAATACAATATTGAAAATGTACGTTAATTTCGATATTAATAAGTAATGTACGAGTAGGTACGTTATTTGTAAATAGTGCGAGAATCCGTCGAGCCGCACGGTTCATACAATAATTGGGTAGTTCTACACAAGGTCTTGTCAGTTGAGATGGAAATATTTATTAGAGTGACAACGCCAAATAATAATAATATGTACAAATATTGTTGAAATACGAGTATATTTGATTTATTTTTAAGACAACTATAGCGCCATCTACATTTGAATAAAATAATAAACAATGGACACAAATATTAACAATTTAAAATAACACAAAAAATCTTTACAATCTTATATATAAAAATCTCGTGTCGGGTGATAGTGGTCGAACTACATTACTACGTCGTTTAGTGGACATTCTGATAGCAAAACTATCTCAAATTGGATTCTCTTCTCAGTTGATTATGTTTTTATTAGTTACCTCGAGGGGAGAAAACAATTCGTCTCATACGGAATTTTTCAATCGGAACCTTTTCTTGTCAATTCAGGGGTACCACAAGGTTCAAACCTAGGGCCACTCCTCTTCACCATCTTCATAAATGATATTGCGAAGGTGATAAACTTCTCGCGATTTCTTTTATTTGCCGATGATCTGAAATTATTCCTAGAAATTAACAATCCTGAAGACTGTCTTCGCCTCCAGTCTGACATTGATAATATTGTTAACTGGAGTCACAGTAGTAAAATGTACTTCAATGTCTCTAAGTGCGCTATACTATCGTTAACTAGAGCATTGAGAACTGTGTATTATAGATACACAATGAACAACCAGCAACTAACACACGTATCTACGATGAAGGATCTTGGGATCATTTATGAGAGTAGGCTGACTTTTCGTGCACATATCGAGAGGATTTGTGACAATGCACTGAAGATGTTGGGCTTCATCATTCGGACCGGAAGAGTTTTCAGAAATCCCAATGTGCTCAGAGTCCTATACAACGCGTTGGTTCGGAGCAGACTCGAAAGTGGTTCTGTGATATGGAGTCCTCACGAGGCGAGATATTCCGTTATGCTGGAGAGAGTTCAGAAATTTTTTCTGAGGTATCCCTACATGAGGGAGTATGGTAGTTATCCGTGGCTCTATCCCACGGTATTTCTTTTAGGAATGCTCGAAACCAATTCTTTACAGCTTCGAAGAGATGGACATCTCATAACCCATTTCTTTAAATTAATCAGGGGATATTTCGAGAACTCGGCCGTGCTAGAGGGTGTTGGTCTTTTTGTCCCTGATAGATTTCTCCGACAGCGACAGCACAGATTGTTTTACCAACCGGCCACCAGAACCAATCTGCCTCTGGTGACACCGGTGGGAAGAGCAATTAGTCTGCTGAACGCGGTCTCCTCGGAGATCGACGTCTTTTATATTAGTGAAGGTACGTTCAGGGGACAAATACTCTTGACTTTAGAAAGTATGTTGTCTTCCTAATGTCGAACCATCTCTAATGCGTTCCTGGTACTTTGTTGTATTTTTATAATATTTTACCTGTACTCAATAGATGCCTTAAACATTTTCCTGTTTGTAATGTCTTTTGAGTTAATAAACTGATTTGATTTGATTTGAACTCCTCCGAAACGGCTCGACCGAACTTGATGATTTTTTCTATGTGTATTTGGTAGGTATGAGAATCGATTGTAAAGTATATTTCATATCGTTAAGTGATTAGAGTGTCCCTATCCAGATTTTTATTTCTTTTTTTTTTTTACAAAATATTTTTTTTGTATTTTTGTTTTATTTGGCATCAAAAAATAAATATAACTCCAAATTTTCTTCTTCCTATCCCCACCCTCCCATTTTTTAATCGCAATTAAGTATTTTTGTATGATCGTATTTCAAACAGAACGAAATTATTTATTTTGTTAAATGACAGATGGCGCTGCGTCCACCTCATCGAACTTTCATCTACGCATGCGCAAGTCATTCACGAGAAGCGTCGCATCATTTCGACATTTCATTCGGTATTTGTTTTGTATCACAACGCAGTGTTATCTATTTGTGTGCGTGTATTACAGTGAACAATGCCAGCAAGACATAAAGGGACCAATTTGGACTGTCGAACGAATAAAGCAACAAACATGCGAAATAGTAGAGCAAAAAAAACAGACAAACAAATCCAACAAGATAACGAAAATATGCGTGTGAGCATGTCGCAATTGCGTGCATCTCAATCACAAGAGGCACGAGCTGAACGAAATCACCAACGACAATTGGAGCGGATACAAGCGCGCCAGATCGTAGTTAACACACGCAGAGCAAATGTCCAACAACGCCAACAAGTAAATCGATAATTTACATCCGCTTCGTTCCTTCGTCTCGCATTTGAGTACGAGCCAGATATTGAATATTCCGCTCATCCGAAAGTGCTGATTGGTGCTATGGACAAAGAATGTCCCCATTGTCATGCGCTCAAATTTAAACCCGAGTCAGCCGGGATGTGTTGCGCATCAGGAAAAGTGCAACTACCAGAAATTGAGACACCACCAGAACCATTGAACGGCTTGCTCATCGGCACGGATCCAGATTCCAACCTATTCCTGAAGTCCATACGCACATTCAATTCATGCATCCAAATGACTTCGTTCGGAGCAACAGAAATAGTTCACAATACTGCGGTAAATGGTCAACAATTCAATTCAACGTTCAAAATCAAAGGCCAAGTGTACCACAAAGTAGGCTCATTGCTCCCAATGCCAAACGAACCACACAAATGTTTACAAATCTACTTCATGGGCAGTGAGAACATTAATCGTGTGCGAATTGGTATCATACAAATCGATCGATACAGTTTGCGATGCCAACGAAGCAGTAAATTATCCAACTGAGTTTTTGAGCTCACTGGATTTGCCAGGCATGTCACCACACCATCTACGACTGAAAGTAAGATCTCCGGTTATTTTACTTCGGAATTTGCATCCACCACGGCTGTGCAATGGCACGCGATTGGTCATTAAAAAATGATGAAAAACATTATCGAAGCCATTATTTTGAATAGAAAATTCCGAGCCGAAAATGTTTTGCTGACACGAATTCCAATGATTCCCACAGACGTGCCAATTGAATTCAAACGCGTTCAATTTCCTATTAGATTGGCATTCGCAATGACAATCTATAAGTCGCAAGGTCAAACGATGTCTGTTTGCGGCTTAAATTTGGGCACACCAAGTTTTTCACACGGACAATTATACGTGGCATGTTCTCGCGTGGGTAAACCATCAAGCTTATTGGTGTAAGCTAAAGACGGACTGACCAAAAATATCGTACACTTAATTGCTCTTCGAAATTAATATTGATTTTCTTTATTTCATTTTCCTACTTTAGGATAAAAAATATATGACTTTTATTCACTAAACATTTAACTGTTAAGAGATATAACAATGAATATGTCCGTTACTTTAATGAAATACGTTGAATTAAGAAAATGAATGGTTGGTGTATTTTAGTTTTTATCGGCGGTCATCGTCTACAGCGCTCCATTCCTCTTTTTGTCATAGATCCTAATGCTAATCGCTAATCGCATATGGTGGGCAAGAATAAACAATATTCTTGCCAGTTATCTTTCCTGCTATCATCCTTAGCGTCCGCATCTCTGCAAAAATCAAATAATTATATTAAAATGAGCAGTATATGAAAAAAAAAAACACTCGAGGCTCTTGATCGATCATTGCAAGATTGGCGTGGAAACATCAGACCATTTGGAAATGTTTTAATATTACATGCAGGAGATTTTAGATACATTACCTGAACGTCAAAAATAACTACCAAAAACTATGCTTATAAATGGAGTTACGATTGTGCTAAAGAAATAACAACAATTTTACAAAAGTATTCAAATAGCGATAAGTCCAACGTTCGTGAATGGTTAGCATTGCACATCAAGAAGGTCCTTTCTTCAAATAATCTCAGAATTTGTATAGCTGTTTCTCTTTCGCCACTCCAGACCAGAAGATATTATCATCCGTTGTCCTTGCTTTATGACTGATACCATTCCATTTAAACATTAGTTATTTTACACGCTGCATCGGCAACTTTGGTCGGATCTTTGATTCATTAATTTTGGGCGCTAGAAATAAAAGAAAAAAAATAGAATTGCCATAAGGCGGACACCGAAAAGGCGCAAAAGGCAATATTTAAATTTCCATACAATGAATGAATTACAACTGTCGTTCATTTGTTTTCTGAAGATATTCTTCATATAAAAGGCAGTTCATGCTATATGCATAATAATAATAATTAGGCTAATTTGTCAAATTAATTAAATTAATCAAATTTTAAATGTTGGTCATGTTAGGAGTCGGAGGAATCGACGTGCGTGTATGACTCGTATGAATGTGGAAGAAGCTAGACAGGTTTGCCAGGATAGAGTAGTGTGGCGGTCCATTCTCTCTGCCTACCCCTGCGGGGAAACGGCGTGATGGTTTGTTTGTTTGTTTAATTTGTATAGCGCCGTTTTCGTGAATAGCTCAGCTCAAGGGCGCTTTGACAATGTTTTTAGTCATGCAAGGTGCATGTGACAACAGCAATCAGATAACCGTTGTTAACATTTTATGCGATATTTTGAAAAGGTGGGTTTTTAGGTGAGATTTAAAGTCTGTCGGATTGTCAATTCATCTGAGGCGTGTAGGAAGCATATTTCAGGCGGACGGACCTGCTACTGTGAAAGCCCGAGCAACACAAAATTCAGATACATAGGTGGCACGTTTGGGAGTGTGCTTAATTATTGTCTATAAACTGTAAATTTAAAAACCTCACCTGAAATTAATAATGGAATTTTCATATATGAATAAAAACTACTAAAAGTAGCTTATGTGTAATGTGAAAATGAGCCGGTTCTCATTCACCACTCCAGGGTACATTTGATCATCCGTTGTTTGACTGATCTAATTCCATTTTAACGAAGTTATTTTGCACGCTGCATCGATAATTTTCGTCCCATCTCTGATCCGTTACTTTATTTTTCTAGAAATAAACGGAAAAATTAATTAGAATTGTGGCAAGTTTTCATTTTCTATTCAATGGATGAATTCCAACTGTTGTTCACTTGGTCTACAACATTGCACATCAAGAAGGTTCTTTCTTCAAATAATCTCTCTAATTTATAGATTCCGTAAATCCCTAGGTTATATGGCCTTTTCAAACTTCATAAAACAAACATCCCCATCAGACCAGTGGTCTCTTATAACCAGACTCCTTCATATAAATTGTCTATATTCTTATGCAACAAATTAAACCAATTAATCCAATTTAAACCTGTACATAACCATTCCAAATTAGTTCATAAAGATAACAATCTGTCTTGCGATACGCATTAGATATTGCAATGCATCATTTGATACTCGTAGTTCTCTCACCTATTATCATGTCAAAATGGAAATTATAATATGCATACTCATCGCTCAATGGCTTTATCATGTTTATATTGGAAGATTATCACGTAAGTAATCACCGTCGAACGTAAGAAAAACGAATAAGTTGCAAAATAACACAACCTTTCAGTAATGACGCGTTAACTGAACTGTCAAAAAAGTGCTGCCACACGAAAAAATAAAATTTCGTTCATAAACTCAAAATGACACTCGCGTAAAAATTACACTTGCCATAATTTAGAAGCATAATTATTTGTTATTTTACCTGTCAGCATTTACATTAAAATAACGTCAATAAAATGGATTGTACCAATTAAACAACCAATCATTATACTACGTAATAAGTAAAACGTATTAAGTACATCCCAAAGTAAAACGAAATATATTGGGCCGTCAGAAAGAAAAACACATTGTTGCCACTATACAAAGTAACATGCTTCCTATATAATCCTCGGCTAACCATGCCAAGCGAATATGAACTCGAAAGATTAAGATTCAGAGCTCGATGATTAAAGTCTATATTTGCCTGTACTACGATAATTTTCAATTAATTTATTAATTTATAAAGTAAATAAAACTCAATTAGTAACAAAAAAGTGCCTATAACCACCGCTGTATTCCACTTAATCAATTCTGTAAGTTTCCTGAGGATCTGATTAGGAATAACTGAGTAAATGGTCTTCACACAAAACACACATTGAGTTTTATGTAGATGTAGATGTAGATATAGACTCATGTTTGGAAAACACTGTCGGCGTATCGAAACGGCGGCCCACTCATTCTAAGCATGACCATGCCGGTAACAAGTTCATACTTGCTACGAGCTTGCGTACAATATTTGAACGAAGCGACTGCTGCTCTCACACACCAGACATGACATTTATGTGTGGCTTAGAAAAGGTAGGCTAAGTCCGGAAAAGCTGGAAGTCGGAGAAAAAAGGCGCAATTATAATTTTTATAGATATCCTGAAATTCGCTCTTCTTTCAGAATATATATTTATTGTAAATTTTTTTTATCGGGGGGGGGGGGGTGGTCTCAGATGACCAGAAGACGGAAATACTTCCGGTAAAAATTTGTCGCACAGCACTGGTTGCGTCACGCTAGAAAAGAGGGCGCAAAATGCGTGCAATTGCGCTATAAATCGCTAGAATAGAGTGATGGGGGGTTGAATGGGAGTCAAAATACGGGATTATACCGGACCATATATCAAATCTAAGCTGCTCCTGTGCAGCAGCGCAGGTAGGAATTCTCAAGGTGTGACGTCAATTGACACATTTAGATATTTATCGGCAGATTTCGGTAAGGTTGGGTTAGGTTAGGTTAGGTTAGTTTTTTTTTTTGTATTTTTTTATCGGAATTCTCAAGGTGTGACGTCAATTGACACATTTAGATATTTATCGGCAGATTTCGGTAAGGTTGGGTTAGGTTAGGTTAGGTTAGGTTAGGTTAGGTTAGGTTAGGTTAGGTTAGGTTAGGTTAGGTTAGGTTAGGTTAGGTTAGGTTGGGTTTTAAAAAAACTTGGGTTTTTTTGGTTTTTTATTTTTGGGTTTTTTGGGTTTTTTTGGGTTTTTTGTGGTTTTTTTGTGTTTTTTTATTTTTTTTTGTATTTATTTTTAGGTTAGGTTAGGTTAGGTTAGGTTAGTTTTTTAAAAAACTTGGGTTTTTTTATTTTAAAAAATTTTTTTTTTTGGGTTTTTTGGGTTTTTGTTTGTATTTTCGGGTTAGGTCAGGTTAGGTTAGGTTAGGTTAGGTTAGGTTTTTAAAAAAGTTGGGTTTTTTAAGGGTTTTTAATTTTTTATTTTTGGGTTTTTTGGTTTTTTTGGGTTTTTGGTATTTTTATCGGGTTAGGTCAGGTTAGGTTAGGTTAGGTTAGGTTGGGTTTTTAAAAAACTTGGGTTTTTACGTGTTTTTATTTTTGGGTTTTTTGGTTTTTTTGGGGTTTTGTATTTATTTTTGTATTTTTTTTGTGTAAGGTTAGGTTAGGTTAGGTTGGTTTTTTAAAAAACTTGGGTTTTTTTTTTTTTTAATTTTTGTTTTTTTTGGTTTTTTTTAGGTTTTTTGTGTTTTTTTGTGTTTTTTTTATTTTTTTTTGTATTTATTTTTAGGTTACGTTAGGTAAGGTTAGGTTAGTTTTTAAAAAAACTTGGGTTTTTTTATTTAAAAAAAAATTTTTTTTTGGGTTTTTTGGGTTTTTGTTTTTATTTTCGGGTTAGGTCCGGTTAGGTTAGGTTAGGTTAGGTTAGGTTAGGTTAGGTTAGGTTAGGTTAGGTTAGGTTAGGTTAGGTTAGGTTAGGTTAGGTTAGGTTAGGTTAGGTTAGGTTAGGTTAGGTTAGGTTAGGTTAGGTTAGGTTAGGTTAGGTTGGGTTTTTAAAAAACTTGGGTTTTTTTGGTTTTTTATTTTTGTTTTTTTTGGGTTTTTTTGGGTTTTTTGTGTTTTTTTTGTGTTTTTTTATTTTTTTTTGTATTTATTTTTAGGTTAGGTTAGGTTAGGTTAGTTTTTAAAAAAACTTGGGTTTTTTTATTTAAAAAATTTTTTTTTTTTTTTTTTGGGTTTTTGTTTTTATTTTAGGTTAGGTAGGTTAGGTAGGTTAGGTAGGTTAGGTAGGTTAGGTAGGTTAGGTTAGGTTAGGTTTTTTTTTTTTTTTTTTAGATGGGAGTTTCACTATTATTTGCCTTGCTCATTATGTACAAGGCTTATATATATTCGAGGGGATTTTTATTTATTTTGTTATTTTCTTTCAGGCGTCATTCTTTTTTATGGAATTTCTACAGGATTGGAAGGGAAGTCGGCTGTGGCCTGTTTGGAGCTTCTCCGCATTCGCCAAGTGATGAGGGAACCACAGAAACCTCATCAAGAGAAGTCGAACTATTCGAGTAATCGGATAGGTCTTCCGTTTCACTAGAAGAGTGATCGGCTTTTGTTACAACTCGGCAGTCATTCATCTTTCTTACAGTCTGAACAATGTATATTAAAAATGATACCACCTCCTGCGACAGGTGCTCGTGGTTCATCACAGATTCGATGTCCCCGAAACTTACGTCACGTCTTCTGCATTTCGCCTCCACTTGAAATCTCTTATGGCTAAAAATGGGACAATGCATCATCAGATGAGGGACATCCTGCGATGATACACTATCGCAGGGGCATTTATCATCCTTAATTAATTTGAATCGAAAGAGGTAGCCCTTGAATCCGCCATGACCCGTCAGTATTTGGGTCAAGTCGAAATTCATATGCTGCCTCTTCCGAAATTTTAATGCTGAATATAATTTTGGAAAGAAAAATTTTGTCACCGATCCCGTAGTAGACATTTCATATCTCCTATTCCAGGCTTCCAAATATCTGATCCGAATAATGCGCTTTGCAAACGATAATGGAAACCTGGAATAGTCTGGCGCCGTTTTCTTTAAAGTGGCTTCTCTCGCCGCCTCATCCGCCTGCACGTTTCCATCGATGTCAACATGCCCCCGAATCCATCCCACATGCACAGTCTGGTCTCTGTTATGGAGATTCTGGATGTTGGCTCTGATTTCTGTAACCATTGGATTTACAGAACCCACATCCAGAATTGCCTGAATACCAGACTTGCAGTCGGAGAGAACCGTGACACGACGCCATCGACTGGGCGGCTTCTTTAACACGAACAAAAGGGCCTGGTTTATTGCAAATAGTTCCGCCTGAAAAACGGAACAGAAGTCATCGAGTTTAAACTTTCTCGATGGCAGCCTCTTTATATTGTCGAATGGCACAAAGGCTGCACCGACCTTTCCATTTAAGAGACTGCCATCTGTGAATAGCCTTATCTCATCCTGTCCCATATCCGGGGGAATCTGGTCATAAAATCCATGAATAAATTTGATTTGATCAGCAGGATGAGGCAGCGAGTAAAAGTCAACAACATTTTCTAATTGTCTATCGCTAGGAAGATCCTGCAAGGAATGAAATTTTTTCACATTATAGACCTCTGCTAGCTCCTTGACTCTCAGGTCGAGAGGTATGAAACCGCAGAGAGCCTGCGCCGAAGTCAGGGAAATGGTTCTGTATCCCTTGCAAGATCTTATAGCAATATGACGCTGAATTTTCTCAAGTTTTTTAACATTACATTTTTTATTGACCGCATCCACCCACACACTGGAAGCATAAGTGATGAGCGGTTCGATAGCACCGAAATAAATCTGCTGCATCACTTCCGCGGATGCTCCCCATGTGGGTTTCGCGGCCCGGATTAATTTATTGGTAACTGCCGCAGCTTTCCTGCATATGTTGTCAACGTGACGTGACCAATTTAAATTTTTGTCGATGGTAACTCCTAAAACTTTAAAGTAATCTACGTAAGTAAGATCACGCCCGTTCATACGCAGTAAAGGTGCCGCAGCTTTTCGTTTCGTGACAAACAAGGCATTTGTCTTATCTTCAGCAAAATCCAATTTGGTCTTAGTACCCCAATCTGTGACAAGACAAATAGCCCTGTTTGCCGTTTTCCCAAGTTCCTCGATTGTGTCGGCGGAAACAGTCAATAATAGGTCATCCGCAAAAGCTCTGAGTTCTGTTCCAGTGCCTAAGTCCTTCTGAAGCAGATCATCAATTATATAATTCCAAAAGCTTGGACCGCACGATGACCCCTGTATACAACCCTTGGTGGTAACTTTTTCTAACAAAACATCATGAAATAATAGTTTTGCTTTCCGATTTTCAAGATAATTTTTAACTAACAGAAATAAATTTTTAGGGCAACCCTTGTCCCTAATTTGACATAATAAAAATGGCCACCAAGCGTTGTCGAATGCCCCTCTAATGTCCAAAGAGATTACAATTACATATTTTTTTCTCTTTAGAGATTCTTTTATACTCGTTAGAGTGGCAATTAGAGCATCTTCAGTTGATTTCTGTGGTGTGAAACCGAATTGCTCGCAACTTAATTTTCCCGCGCGATGAAAATTCCAGTTGATTCTGTTAATAATTAATTTTTCTAATATTTTTCCAAAAATCGAAATTAGTCCGATCGGTCTGTACGATTTCACATCACACAAATCATCTTTTCCAGCCTTTGGAATCACAATTACCCTTGCGATCTTCCACGGATCTGGAAAATAATGTAAACGAAAACAGGCGTTAAAAATTTCGGTGATCAGATTAGAATTTTGTTCAAACAATTTTTGACAGATATCCGCGGTGAAATGGTCTTCTCCGGGTGCTTTTTCTGGATTGAAATTATTGACTATTTTTTCGACTTCCAAATTTGTAAACGGTGGGTCATCAAGAGTATACGGTAAAATATCAGTCCTTCTTCGTATGTTTCTGTGGATGTCGGTTTCTGACGCGTCGTCGTCGTCCGGGAAGAATCTTTGAAGCAGACGCTCAGCCGATTTTGTTGCCGTGTTGAGATGTTCAGACCCGTCCACTAACGTCATCTTTGGAGAAGTTTTCCTCTGGTTTACGAGGATTCGGTGTATAGCCGACCAAGCCGTTTCTTTGTTCTGAGCTGCACAGTATTTTCGCCAAGATTCAATTTTAGCATTTTCGATGGAAAGTTTATACATTTTCTTAGCTTCTAAATAGGCAGGTAAAGTCACATTTTCTCTCCGCGAAACACTAGAATTTTGCAGTTTATGTTTAGCTCTAATTGCTCTTTTTTTTAATCCTTCAATTTCTTCATTCCACCAAGGGCAAGGTTTCCGAAAATATTGCTTCTTTTTTGGAATAGTAGCCGAACATACTCTTGCTAAACACTTTATAAAAATTTCAATTTTAATTTTAAGGTCAGCAGAAGACTGAGTTTGAACAAAAATTTCTTCAGATAATTTTTGGTTTTTCACTTCTTTTTTAAACATTTTATGAAATTTGTCCCAATCAGCTTTTTTGGTGTTGAATAGTAAAGTCTTGTTATTTGGTATAGTAAAAGGTATAAAACATAATTGAAATTTAATGGGATTGTGATCGCTGAGGTGATTTTCTTTTGAATGTATATCCCAATCATTTATAAAATTAAAAATATAATTAGAACAAAAAGTCAAATCAATTGAACTCATAATGTGTTTGTTGCCTCTGAATGTTTCGAAAGTTGGTTTATTGCTATTATTTAAAATTTGAAGATTTTTTTCCGAAAGAAAAGCGGCAATTTCCTCGCCCTTCTTGTCTGTCCTCACACTACCCCACCAGACATTTTTGGCATTGAAATCACCGCCCACCAAAAGCGTTTCGCAGTCTAAATGTTCAATTTTGCTGATTG
The DNA here is from genome assembly GCA_022606425.2 of Lepidostoma basale. NCBI lineage: Eukaryota > Metazoa > Arthropoda > Insecta > Trichoptera > Lepidostomatidae > Lepidostoma > Lepidostoma basale. The sequence continues at coordinate 17,157 of JAHDVF020000842.1, read as the reverse complement.
TTGGTGTGACTTGGCTAGAAGGTTCAATGTACACAGATCCTATTATAACGTTACCACAATTAAATTTAAAACTTACAAAAACATGGTTATTATCGGTGAATTCTGTCACAAGTAGTCCGTGGATGTCCATAGCGCAAACCACTATTGCCGCTTTATTAATGTGTTGTTTATCGCCGATTGCCTGAAAAACAGTCATTCCCGGACATCTCAGCGTACCGGTGTTTCCCGTGTAAGGTTCTTGAAGCAATAAGATGTCCGCCGCATGACTGTTTCTCAGAACCTCCTCGAGAGCGGCTTTGCTTCTTCCCAAGTTCCACTGAACAATGGTAAGTGAGCGGTTTTTAGCAGCCATAATCGATCCGACTGTTGGCCCTCTCTATTGCTTTTTGACGATGAGGACATTCATTGTCATTAGCTCTGTGCTTTATTATTTGTCCGGGGTTCCTGAGTCTGCTGGTGCTCTTAAAGCAGTTCCAGCATTTCAATTCTTCTTTTGTATTGCATTCTGAGGACTTGTGTTCACCTGCGCAGTGAAGGCACCTGTCCTTGGTTTCGGTACACTTGTGCGTGGTGTGTCCAAAACCCATGCACTTAAAGCATTGAAGTATTGATTTGAAGTCTTCAACATGTACTCTAGAGTACCCAATGTAAACGCGTTCTATTTCCAAAAAAACTTTACGGATCCTGCCATCTACTTTAAAAACAATATTTTTCAAATTTTCGTTTCGGTTTTTTGTGGTTTTGACTATTTGTATTATTTCGTCTACTTTGTCATTGCCAATTGTTTCGAAAATTCGGTCGTTTTGCTGTAAAATAATATTGATAATATCTTCATCGGGGTACTCCTTTGATATCCCTTTAAGGATTATTTTGGGTTTGAAGACTTCTCCTTTTTTGGTGTCTAATAAACCATTGGTCGCTTTCGGGATTTCCTTGATCATTTTATCTGCATTGGCACTTGTAGAGCAGGACAGTATAACCTTTTTGTTTTTAGTTTTGTTGATAGTTTCGATTCCTATTCCTAATATTGACGGATTAACCATCTTGGTTAAATTTTCATAAATCTCGTTTGAAGTTATCTTTTCATCTCTAGCTGTTATTACCACGTCATGTTTTAAAATATTTTTTCTGGCTGCCAATGCATAAGTGAATGTAGAATTAGGAGGAATATCTGGTCGGGAATTGTCAAGTTTCTTATGTTGCTCTTCTTTTTCAAGAAGAGCTTGGGCGCTTTTTAATTTTGAGGAAAGCAAGTCGCACTCCAAGTCTTTAAAGGCTTGGGCCGCAATTGTTCCCTCCTTTATAATTTCTAATAAAGAAGAAATTATATAATCTTTCGCAAATTTATTTATGTTCCCCTTTAGTGGTTCTATTATTTCCATAGTTGAGGTCGCGAGATGAATGATTCTATAGGTCGGATCCATATTAGAAATGGAAGCCACCGTTGCTTCCATTTTTATTAAATCTCGTTCAAATTAATTAATTTCATAAAACAACATAAATCCGTCAAGTACTTTTTCCGATAATTTGTAAATTTTGAATATTCCGTGAAACAAATTCAAATTAGTTCTTAATTTTTCAGTACACAGTTTTGACAACTGTCAAGCTGATACACTTCAATTATGTTTTTATTGTAAAATATGTAAAAGTTGACCAAATTTAACACACTTTCACAATAATTAATCAGTATAGAGTGGCAAACGACTATTTGTGTAGTCTAAATGTGCAAAACATGTATTTTTTAACAACAACAAAAATATTAGGAACAAGCCAGGCGGCCCTTGCCCGTAGGCCACTGAAAATATTTTTAAACACGTAAAAACACAGTTATTTAATTTTTAGCACATCAAATCACAAAACATCGATATAAAAACACATCTTGTAGAAGGATAACAACAAAGCACAAAGTTTGAACAAATGGAAACACGAAAAAAACATAAACTGTAGCAGGAGCTATATTATGACGTCTACACTGTACTAGGGCCAGAGTGAAACTGGTTTTTTTTTTTTTTTTTTTTTTTTATATGGGAGTTGCTTTATTTTTGACCTTGCTTATAATGTACAAGGCTTATAATATCGTCAAATGGATTTTTCTGCAATTATTTAATCTTAATTTTTCTCAAAGTGTTGGGATCAGGAGGGATATTCTAAAGTGGACCAATCAGGAACTTCTCAGCATTTGCTCTTGTGGAGAGGAAACCACTTAAAACTCTCCAGGAGAAGCCGGCCTGTTGACAGTAGTCATCAGGCCTTCCGTTACACTAGAGGAGTGTTCGGCATTTTGTGACCTACATTGGTTTATCTTACCAATTGCCTGCACTATTCTTACCATGAATGTAACTACCTCTTGTGTCAGTTCCTTGTGAACCATCACCTTTGGGATATCGTATAGATCTTTCCCTTGGCTTCTGCATCGCGCCTCCAGCTGATGTCTAGGGAGGCTAAAAAGGGGGCAATGCATCAACAGGTGAGGGACATCTTGAGGTGTTTCATCGTCGCATGGGCAGCTGTCAATTTTGGAAAGCTTGAAGCGATGCAGGTAGCTCATGAACCCACCGTGACCCGTGAGGATTTGGGTGAGCTCGAAGCTAGCCTTCTGCAATTTCCTGAAATTATAGGCATGGTAGATGGTAGGGAAAAACATCTTCGTTATACGTCCGGTTGTTTCGTTAACATAACGATCGTTCCAGATTTGAAGGGTCCTGCTTCGAATTCTCTTTTTGGCAAAACTGAGCGGGAAATCGGCAAAATCGGGGGCCGTCTTCTTGAGCGTTGCCTCCCGAGCCTTTTCGTCAGCCTTTTCGTTGCCAAGGATTCCGCAGTGTCCCCTTATCCAGCCGATGTACACGTCCTGATGTCTGTGACGGAGCTTCTGGATATCTGATCTGACGTCCATAACAATAGGGTTAACCGAATTACGGTCTGTTATTGCTTGGACGCCAGATTTGCAGTCTGTCAGGATCGTTATCTTCTTCCATCTGTTGGGTGGTTTCTTCAAGACATAGATCAGGGCTTCTTTGATCGCGATGAGTTCCGCCTGAAACACGGAGCAGAAGTCGCCGAGTTTCAACTTTCTCGACGGCAGCTCTCTGACGCCATCGTACGGTACAAAAGCTGCACCCACTCTGCCGTCCAAGAGACTGCCATCTGTGAAGATCCTCAACTCGTCCGGCTCCGTCCCAGGTAGAGCTTGATCGTCGTATCCGTGATCTATCAGATAGCGTTCCGCCGGATGAGGAAGTGAGAAATAATCTCCTACTCCCTGATAATATCTGTCCGGTGGCAAATCCTGCAAGGTGAGGCTCTTCTTTACCTCGTATGCCTCTGCAAGCTCCCTGATCCTCAGATCGAGTGGCATAAAACCACTCAAAACCTGTGCAGATACCAGAGAGATTGTTCTGTAACCCTTACATGATCTGATGGCTATTAGTCGTTGGATGGAGTCCAGCTTCTTCCGGTTGACTTTTTTCTTGACCGCGTCCACCCACACGCTCGAGGCATACGTAATCAGAGGCTCTACAGCACCCACGTATATTTGCTGCATAACCTCCGGCGACGCACCCCATGTAGGTTTGGCGGCTCTCACAAGCTTGTTCGTGATGCCTGCGGCTTTTTTGCAGACACTGTCAACGTGTTTGGACCAATTGAGGTGGCGATCTATGGTTAGACCCAAAACCTTAAAGTGGTCCACGTAGTTCAGTTGGACTCCATTCATGTGGATTACTGGCTGGCGGTCCTTCCTTTTGGTGATAAACATCGCGTTAGTTTTGTCCTCTGCAAATTGGAGTTTGGCTTTGGTGCCCCACGTTGTGATTATCTTCAGCGCGTTGTCTGTCATCTTCTCCAGATCGGTCGTATTGTCTGCCACGGCAGTCAAGAGAAGGTCGTCCGCGAATGCCCTCAGTTCGACTCCCGCACCGAGATCTTTCTGGAGTACATCATCTAAGATGTAATTCCAGAAACTCGGCCCACAGGAGGATCCCTGAACGCATCCTTTGGTAGTTACCTTCTCGAGGGTGGCATCAAAGTGTGACAACACGATTTTCCGTTGTTGATGATAGCTCTTTACCAGCAAGAATAGGTTCCGAGGGCACTTCTTACTGCTCAGTTGGCACATTAAAAATGGCCACCAGGCATTGTCGAAGGCTCCTCTTATGTCGAGCGAGATCGCTACGATCATTTTCCTATCTTGCAGTGCGGTTCTGATGAGCTTGACTGATGCGTTGAGAGCGTCTTCTGTCGATTTCTGTGGTGTAAATCCATATTGCTTCTGACTCAGCATGTTTTGACGATGAAAATGCCAATTGATCCGATTGATCATCAATTTTTCAAGTATTTTTCCAAATACCGATATGAGTCCAATCGGTCTGTAGGACTTGATGTCTTGAAGGTCATCCTTTCCCGGTTTGGGAATGACAATGACCCTCGCTAATTTCCATTGAGTTGGAAAGTGGCTCACCCTGAGACATGCATTGTACATACCCAGTACAAGTGACCTGTCTACGTTGAAGAAGTGAAGGCAGATGTCCGCGGTGAAATGGTCTTCACCGGGCGCCTTTTCTGGATTCATGTTGGATAATATATCCTCAATCTCCTCCACCGTAAAAATTGGGTCGTTTTCTGTAAAGGGGATGATCTCCGCCCTCCGCCTGATGTCTATTTGTTCACGAGTTTCTTGCTCTGTGATGTCATCCGGAAAGAATCTTCCCAATAGACGTCGGGCGCTTTCCTCAGCCGTAGCTAAGTACTCGCTGCCATCCTTCAGCGTCGCTAAAGGGGTAGTCTTTCTCCGGTTGACCAGCACTCTGTGAATTGCGGACCAGGCGGTTTCTCTGTTCTGAGAGCCGCAGTAATTCTTCCAGGATTCGGTTTTCGCTTTCTCAATGGCATTTTTGTAGGTTTGTTTAGCTTCGAGATACTCAGGGAGTGTCTTCGTCTCCCTACGGAGCGCACCCGAGTTCTGAAGCCTGTGCCTACATTTCCTGGCTTCTTTCTTGAGTTTATCGAGCTCAGCGTTCCACCATGGACAGGGTTGCCTTTTGAAGGGTTTCCTGATTGGTATACTTGCTTTGCACGATTCGTCTAAAATTTCCATCACTAAGACGATTTTCTTCTCCAGATCCAGCGAGCTGGTTACTTCAGAGAAGGAAATCTGTGATAACTTATGTTCCTTTACTTTGCGTTTTACTTCTTTTGTAAATTTCTCCCAGTTGGCCTTTTTGTTGTTGAAGATGGCCGTCTTGGTTTCCGTGGGGTTCCATATTCTGGCTGAAATTTCAAAGTAAATGGGATTGTGATCACTGAGATGGTTATTGTTAGACTCCACTCTCCATCTGTCGACTGTGTCTAACAGACACGAGGAGCAGAGTGTCAAGTCAATAACGCTCTTGATGTGGCGGTGTCCTCGAAAGGTCTCAAAAGTTGGCCGATTACCTTCATTTAAGGTGTGCAAATTTAGTTCTGATAGGAAATCGGCAACTTCTTCACCCCTTCGGTCCGTTCTAGCGCTTCCCCACCACACGTTTTTGGCGTTTAGATCACATCCAATAAGTATGGGAACGTTTCCGAGTTGTCTTATTCTGTCCAGAGCCGGAGCGACGTCCGAGTCTGGTTCCACGTACATGGATCCGATTACCATGGGTCCGGCGTCAGTTGTTATTCTAACCAGCGTTGTATTGGAGTCACTGTACTTGCTCAACAGTATACCATTTAAGTTGGGTTTGCAGATTATAACCGCCGCTTTACAGACATGCTCCGGTGATGTCACCGATTGATAAACGGTGACTCCCGATGCATTTACCTTGCCTGTATTGCCTGTGTAAGGCTCCTGAAGCAGCAGTATATCCGCCCCTCGTCTGTTGGCCAGCGCTTCTTCTTGTGCCGCTCTGCAGCGGCCCAGATTCCACTGTACAACTCTGGTCGCGACGGCGATGTGTGGTTGGATCCCGGTGGTGATGGTCGAAATGGAGCTAGCCATAATTGACTCTCTCCATTGTTCGTATCATCATCTTGACTCGATAGGGACAGTCCCTATCGTTGGCCCTGTGTTTGGATGCCTCGGTTTTACCCTTGGCCATCTTGACACAGTTCCAGCATCTGTGGTCGGCTTCCTGGTCTTTTTTGGTGCAGGTTATGGATTTGTGGTCCCCCGCACAATGCAGGCAGCGGTCTTTGTTCTCCTGGCATTTTGCCACGGAATGACCGAAGCCCATGCACTTGTAGCATTGCATCAAGGGGCAACTGTCCTCGACCTGCACTCTCTGGTAGCCGATGCTGATTCGGCCCTGGCTGATCATGGCTTCTCGAACATCCTTGCTGACGAGAAGGACGGCATTCCTGAGACGCTCGCTGTTTTTGTTCCGGAAAGACCTCTGCAGCTTGATGGCTTCCTTGTTGTCTGCTGCTGCTTCGAAGATCGAGTCATTCTGCTGTAGAATGTACTCGATGATCTCTTCATCGCGGGTCTCTTTCTCGATGCCTTTCAGCAGGACCGTCGGCATTAACCTTCTGCCCTCCTTGGCGACCAGGTTTCCCTTGGTCAATCTTGGGAGAGCAGCCCTCATGGTCTCGGCATCGTTTGATGTCGGCAGCTTGATGATTACTCGGTTATCCTTGGCTGGTATCATGGCGCTTACTCCGACCTTCAAGACGGATGGTCTGACATCCTGCCTCAGTGTAGCCATGATGTCAGAGCTCGTCTTCGATTTATCCGAAGAGCTGACGATGACGGCATGGGAGGAACCCGATGCCGCCATGGAAGCGTAGCTCATCGGTCCGGCTGGAGGTGGAGTACAGGCGACGACGGTCTTCTGCATGAGAGCAATCTTCTCTTTCAAGAAGGTTGTCTCCTGCTGCTGGCATTTCCTCGTCATTTCGGAGGCCAAGTCGATGATGTCTGTAAACAGACACATCAGGCTTTCTCGAGTCTTGGTAGTGATGTTCCCTTTCAAGGGATCCACCAAGCGCAGGCCTTGGGTAGAGAGACCGATCACCTTGAGTGACAGGGCGTCGAGGGACGTGTCCTCGGGCTTGAGTCCTTGAATTGCCTCTCGGCTCGAAGAGGGCGGGGGTGTCTTCTGGGAAGGTGCTTCAGCAGTCGATGGTGGAGGTACTATTGACCTCGCTGCTGCTTGGGACGTTGTCCCAGAAGTAGAAGGAGTCGGTTCCTTAGTCCCGGCGGTCTTCGGCGTGGACTCCTTAGCCATGGCGTTGTTCTGGCGAGTAGATTTCTTCGCTGGCTGCGACCTCTTCGTTTGCTCGGGCTTCTTCTCTAATACTGCGATCGGCTTCTTGGGCTGGTCCTTCTTAGTTCGGTTTTTAAGTTCCGGACTGCTCGTAGATCTTGTCAAGGATGGTGGAAAACGAGGCGTCAGGATTGACGTCTCAAATGGGTTATCGGCAGACGCAGGGGCCGCCGCGGCCCTTCTCTCCGGCGTCGACATATCGGGTGCTGAAAAGCAAACGTGCTGAATGGAGTCCGAAGGACGTCGGTGTCCCTCTCCAGTTGGAAGCTGGAGATGGAGTGACCTCTGGTGGATCTGATCCAGCGAGGGATGGTTGCTGCGGGACTAGAGTGGGTACTCGACACCCACGCGCCAACCCGTAACCAACCCTCAGAGTGACCGAAAGGAGAAATAAATCCCTTCCCGCCAACCGAGGGCAGCCGCAAAAAGTGAAAACTAGTCCGCGGAGGATCAACCTCACTACCGCGAGCGAAATAAAATCGGTTCTGGTCCGATGACCTATCCCCGACAACTCCGCACGCAGCCGGACGAAACCTGCACTATCCCGGGAGCGGGGCGACTTGAGAGGTTGGGGGGTATATCCCTCGCTCACGAGCCCTCCGCCCGCAACTGATACACCGAACGCCCACAAACAGGGGGTGAGACCTGCAGTCGGCGTCGATGCACAGCCGGAAAAAAGCTAGCTGGCTCTCGAGTCCGCCCACGGGACGGAAGAGTGCTCGAGAACCGTGGGTAAAGAAACGGAAGGACGCTCCTCAAGCACGCGAATAGTCCAACGTACAGCCAAGAGAAGGCCACGTAATCAAAGCGCCCGAACCTCCCGCACTATAACACCGCACACTAATAAAACACTCAACCCACTTAGGCAAAAACAAAACTGAAAAACACACTTTAATTTTTGACCCGCGAGTGGGTGCCCCTCTGCGGTGCCTTAGTACGGTGTCCCTCTATGGCTCCCTAATATCACTTCACTCGGCCCGCACAGACACAGAATCCAATAAACACATAATAACTTTTGAACTGTTTAAGATAAAATAAAACTTCTAAAGACAAAAATGTTCGTCTTGTCTGTCCGCGTCGATTGGTATGTCACAACACACGGTTACGCGACAGCCGGATTTTTTCACCGCCTCGTGGCAAAGCGAAAAAGCCGTCTATCTCAAAAACGCAAAGCCGTAGCACATACCCATCGCACACTTTTTAGAAGGTCTTATGGCAATACACAAAACAGGCAAAAAATATTTGTTAAAAACGCTGCCGTATGGGCAGCGTTTCAAAAAACGGCACTTTATAACCTCAAAAAACACTCAGATGACAATATTTAAAAAACTATAACACATACGAAAAATATAAACACACTGTTATATGCGCACAAAAAACACGGATCTAACGATGTATGACACATATATAGAAACCCAGAAAAAACCACTTCAAACGCTGTTATGATATTATTCGCTAACGGAGCTCACGTAATGCGACCTCCACAGGCAAATGACAAACTGCAACTGGTTAGGTTGAGTTAGGTTAGGTTAGGTTAGGTTAGGTTAGGTTAGGTTAGGTTAGGTTAGGTTAGGTTAGGTTAGGTTAGGTTAGGTTAGGTTAGGTTAGGTTAGGTTAGGTTTTTTTTTTTTTAAATGGGAGTTGCATTATTATTTACCTTGCATATTATGTACAAGGTTTATAAATCAACAAATGGATATTCTGCTTTTATTGAACTTAAGGTTCCATCTAGCTAGCTATTCGATTCGGGATTTGGAAAGGACAATCTATGGTGGACCAAAAGGAACTTCTCAGCATTTGCTCTTGTGGAGAGGAAACCACCTAAAACTCTCCAGGAGAAGCCGGCCTGTTGACTGTTGTCATCAGGCCTTCCGTTCCACTAGAAGAGTGTACGGCGTTTTGTTCCCTAGCTTGGTTAATGATACCAATGTCCTGAATAATCTTAATCATAAATGACACGATCTCTCGTGCCAACTCTTTGTGAATCATCACCGAAGGGATGTCACATAAATCTATACCCACACTTCTGCAGCGCGCCTCCAGTTGATGTCTCCGACGGCTGAAAAGGGGGCAAAGCATAAGCAAGTGATAGACATCTTGAGGAGTCCCATCGTCACATGGGCAACTGTCTATTTCCGAAAGTTTGAATCTATACAGGTAGCTCATGAGCCTACCGTGACCAGTGAGCATCTGAGTGAGCTCGAAACCGACATTCTGTATTTTGAGAAACTCTTTGGCATGGTATATCGAAGGGAAGAATATTTAGTCACCCTTCCGGTGGCTTCCTTCAAATACCGTTCGTTCCAAAGGTGAAGAATTCGACCCCTGATTTTTCTTTTTGCAAAACTGAGTGGGAAATTGGCAAAATCGGGAGCTGTCTTTTTCAACGTAGCCTCTCGAGCCTTTTCATCCGCTCTTTCGTTACCAAGAATACCACAATGTCCCCTAATCCAACCGATATAGACATCCTGATGTCTATTACGAAGTACTTGGACATCCGATCTGATGTCCATTACGATGGGGTTTACCGAAGTGCGGTCTGAAATCGCGTGAACTCCAGACTTACAGTCTGTGAAAATTGAAATATTTTTCCACCGATTGGGTGGCTTCTTTAGAACATAGGTCAGGGCTTCTTTGATTGCAACGAGTTCCGCTTGGAACACGGAGCAGAAATCATCTAACTTAAACTTTCTCGCGGGCAGCTCTCTGAAACCATCGTAAGGTACGAAAGCTGCCCCTACTCTACCATCGAGAAGACTTCCATCCGTATAGATTCTCAACTCATCCGGCACCATACCAGGTACTACCTGGTCGTCAAACCCGTGATTTAACGGATGACGCTCTGCCGGATGAGGAAGTGAAAAATGACACCCTACACCCTGATAAAATCGATCTTGCGGCAAGTCTTGCAAAGTGAGGTTTTTCTTCACCTCATATGCTTCTGCTAGTTCCCTAACTCTCAAATCGAGGGGCATAAATCCACTTAGGACTTGCGCCGAAACCAGGGAGATAGTCCTATATCCCCTGCATGATCTAATGGCTATCTGCCGTTGGACTGAATCTAATTTCTTTCGATTGACTCTCTTCCTGACCGCCCCCGCCCACACACTCGAAGCGTAAGTTATCAAGGGCTCTACTGCGCCCACGTAAATCTGCCGCATAACCTCCGGGGACGCACCCCATGTGGGTTTAGCGGCTCGAACAAGCTTATTTGAGATGCCAGCGGCCTTTTTACAAATACTATCAACGTGTTTCGACCAATTGAGATGGCGGTCTATTGTAAGACCCAAGACTTTGAAATGGTCAACGAAATTCAAACGGACGCCATTCATGTGAATGATTGGCTGACGGTCCTTCCTTCTCGTCAGAAACATCGCGTATGTTTTATTTTCTGCGAATTGCAGTTTGGCTTTAGAGCCCCATGAAGTGACAATCTCGAGCGCACTGTCAACCATTCTTTCGAGATCAGCTGTATCGTTTGACACAGCTGTCAAGAGGAGATCGTCCGCAAACGCCCTCAACTCGACACCCTCACCCAGATCTTTTTGGAGTACATCATCCAGGATGTAATTCCAGAAACTCGGCCCACAAGAAGAACCCTGTACGCATCCTTTTGTCGTTACCTTTTCGAGAGTCGCATCAAAGTGCGAAAGAACAACCTTCCTTTGCTGGTGATAGCTCTTCACCAATGAAAACAAATTTCGAGGGCACTTTTTGCTGCTCAGTTGGCACATCAAAAACGGCCACCAGGCATTATCAAAGGCTCCTTTAATGTCGAGCGAAATCGCTATGCTCAATTTCTTATTTTGCAACGCAGTTCTGAGTACATTTACTGATGCATGAAGAGCATCTTCCGTTGATTTTTGGGGTGTGAACCCGTATTGTTTCTGGCTTAGCAAGCCCCTGCGGCGGAAATGCCAGTTGATGCGATTTATCATCAACTTTTCAAGCACTTTGCCGAAGACCGAAATGAGACCGATTGGTCTGTAAGACCCAATGTCATGAAGGTCGTCCTTTCCCGATTTGGGAATGACGATAACCCTCGCTAATTTCCATCGAGCCGGAAAGTGGCTCACCCTAAGACATGCATTGTACATACCGAGTACAAGTGACCTATCCGCGTTAAAGAATCGAAAGCAAATGTCCGCGGTGAAATGATCTTCACCGGGTGCTTTTCCCGGATCAATATTGGACATTATGTCCTCAATTTCCTCGACCGTGAATATCGGATCATTATCCGTGAAAGGTATGATTTCCGCTCTACGCCGGATATCTATTTGTTCGCGAGTCTCTCGCTCAGAAATATCGTCTGGAAAGAATCTTTCCAACAGACGGCGAGCGCTTTCCTCGGCCGAAGCCAAGTGCTCGTTACCATCTTTCAACGTCGCAAGTGGAATGGTCTTTTTTCGGTTGACCAGAACCCTGTGAATTGCCGACCAGGCGGTTTCTCTGTTCTGAGAACCGCAGTAATTTTTCCAAGAATCTGTTTTCGCCTTCTGAATGGCGTTTTTGTAAACCCGTTTAGCCTCGAGGTACTCATCTAGAGACTTCGTCTCTCTACGGAGCGCACTCGAGTTTTGAAGTCTATGCCTATATTTCCTAGCTTCTTTTTTAAGATTGTCGAGCTCAGCATTCCACCAAGGACAGGGTTGCCTTTTGAAAGGTTTCCTGATTGGTATGCTAGCTTTGCACGAATCGTTCAGAATTTCCATCAACAAATCGATTTTACTTTCCAACTCCTGCGAGTTGCGTACATCAGAGAAGAAGTGTTCTGATATATTACGCTCTTTCATTCCTCGCTTAACTTTAATCAAAAATTTCTCCCAGTTGGCCTTTTTGGTATTGAAAATGGCCGTCGAAGTTTCATTGGGATTCCATATACTGGCTTTAATTTCGAACTGAATGGGATTATGATCGCTGAGATGATTATTATCAGACTCCACTTTCCAACTATCAACGGTGTCCAACAGACTAGAAGAGCAAAACGTCATGTCGATAACACTCGTGATGTGAAGAAGGCCACGAAAAGCCTCGAAAGTGGGCCGATTGCCATCATTTAAGATGTGAAGATCGAGTTCGGATAAGAAATCCGCAACTTTCTCGCCCCTACGGTCCGTCCTTGAACTCCCCCACCATACATTTTTAGCGTTTAAATCGCACCCTATCAACATGGGAATATTTTCCAGAAGTCTGAGTTTATCCAGAGCCGGGACAACGTCCGAGTCTGGTTCCACATACATGGACCCGATTATCATGGGACCAGTATCGGTCACTATTTTGACAAGCACAGTATTGCAATCACTGTATTTACTCAGCAGTATGCCTGTGAAATTAGGCCTGAAGACTATTACTGCTGCTTTACAAACATGCTCCTGGGATCCTAACGACTGATAAACGGCCACCCCAGAAGCATTGATTCTGCCCGTATTGCCTGTATAAGGCTCCTGAAGCAACATAACATCCGCCCCCCATCTATTGACCAGTGCTTCTTCCTGTGCCGCTTTACAGCGGCCCAGGTTCCACTGAATAACTTTGATCGCGCCGGTTATGTGGGATTGGATCCCGGCGGTAGAAGTCAGAATGGAGCTAGCCATAATTGACTCTCTCCATTGTCCTAATCATCATTTTGGTCCTATAAGGACAGTCCCTATCATTAGCCCTATGCCTAGAAGCTTCAGTTTTTCCCTTGGCCATTTTGATGCAATTCCAGCATCGATGATCGGCCTCTTTATCTTTTTTAGTGCAGGTCACAGATTTGTGATCTCCCGCGCAGTGAAGACAACGGTCCTTGCTTTCAAGGCACCTTACTGCAGTATGACCAAATCCCATACATTTATAACACTGAATCAAGGGGCAACTGTCTTCGACCTGTACCCTTTGATATCCTATACTGATCCGACCCTGTTGGATCATTGCCTCTCTCACTTCTTTACTGACTAGGAGGACAGCATTCCGCAAGCGCTCGCTGTGCCTATTACGGAATGACCTCTGAAGCTTTATTGCTTCTTTATTGTCTCCTGCCGCCTCGAAAATCGAGTCATTCTGCTGGAGAATGTACTCGACGACTTCCTCGTCGCGGGTCTCTTTTTCGATTCCCTTTAGAAGGACTGTGGGCATCAACCTTTTGCCCTCCTTGGCAACCAGGTTTCCCTTTGTGAGTCCGGGAAGAGTAACCCGCAAGGTTTTAGCATCATTAGATGTCGGAAGCTTTATGATGACTTTATTATCCTTCGCTTTTATCATGGCATTTACCCCGACCTTCAAATCAGAAGGTTTCACTTCCTGTCTCAGAGTCGACATGATGTCGGAGCTCGTCTTAGACTTATCCAAAGAGCTAACTATGACGGCATGGGAAGGACCTGAAGCTACCATCGAAGCGTAACTCATCGGTCCGACTGAAGGTACCGATTGTGACGCGTGAATGCTACTTGAGACGGATTTCTGTATTAGAGCGACCTTCTCCTTTAAGAAAGTCGTCTCTTGAAGTTGGCTCTTCCTCGTCATATCAGAGGCTAGATCGATGATGTCGGTAAAGATACTCATCAAACCCTCGCGGGCCTCCCTTGTGATGTTTCCCTTCAAGGGATCCACCAGGCGCAAGCCACTGGTCGAGAGCTTGATCATTTTAAGGGACATGGCGTCGAGGGACATGTCCCCCGACAAACCTTCCTGACCGTGTGTGGGCGGGGGGGTCGTCTGGAGAGCAACTTCCGAAGTCGACGGGGTCGATACTATCGACCCCGCTGCCGATTGGGACGCTGTCCCAGAACAAGAGGGAGGTGACTTTCTCGTCCCGGCTGTCTTAGGCATGACCGCCTCCTTGACCTTTGCCGGGATCTGGCGAGTCAACCTCGGCGGCTGTGGCTTTTTGGCCTTCGCGAGTTTTGGCTCAAGGCCTTTTTTTGAACGGTCAGTGGCTGGGGAGAACGAGGCGTCAATATTGACGTTTCGAATGGGTTCCCACCGGGCGACGAGGTCGCAGCGGCCCCTTTCTCCGGCGTCGACATTTCCGAGAGTTGACTTCGGAAAACGCGCCGAAAGAATAGAAATGTACGAAAGAAAACAAGCACCGACAACAGTGATATCGAACGACAATGAGAATAAAGAAGGAAAGGTGCTCCCCTGCCACGCAAAAAATTGACAACGCAGATAAGAGAGCGCGCTCGAAATCAGAGCGTTCCGAAATAAGAGAAAGAGAACGATATAAACCACAAAAGCAACAAGAGCGCTCGAATTCTACAAGTCCCGGAGGGAAAATACGACAACAGAACGAAAGACGCTCCTCGAGCACGCGAAGAATAGAGAGTGCAGACAAGAGAGCGCGCCCGAAAGCAAAATACTGTCTCTCATACACTGTGGTGCCCTTCTGTGGCACCCGAGTGTCGCCCGTCTGTGGCGCCTGAGTGTACTTCACTCAGCCCACGTAGGCACAAAATCCAAAGAAAGCGCAATAACTCTAGAACCGTCCAAAATAAAAATATGCTTTCACTAGCAAAAATATTCCTCTCAACGAGCCGCGTCGAATGAAATATATTGCGCAACCGTAACTTTCACCGCAAAGAGAGCGTTCAAGAAAGAGACGTTAATTTTAAGATTTTCTACCGAAAATGTCACTGCACTTCACTTTCCCTAACTTAAAAAATTATTCCCGTGTTTGTGTTAACAAACCAAGTAAATTGGTATGTCACAACACTTTGTTACGCAACAGGCGGATTGCACCACCACCGCGTGGCAAATCACAAAAACCCGTCTATCTCGGAAACGGTGAATGGTAGCATATACCTGTCACTGACTTTTTTAAAGGTCCTATCCCTATGCATACGACAAGCTAAAAATATTTATTGAAAACGCTACCAGAAAGGCAGCGTTTCAAGAAACGTCACTTTTGACACAACGAAAATCACTTTTTAACTAGTTATTAAAGAACCACAACTCCTACACAAAAAAGACTAACACCGTTGGATACGCATTAAAAACACGAATCGAACGGTATATAACACATAAGAAAACGGAGAAAAAAAAACACTTTGATCGCTGTTTAGAAAATTTGACGCGCGGAGCACACGAAACGTGACCTCGCCAGACAAACGCTAGACTGCAACTCGGTTGGGTTAGGTTAGGTTGGGTTGGGTTGGGTTAGGTTGGGTTGGGTTAGGTTAGGTTAGGTTGGGTTGGGTTAGGTTAGGTTAGGTTGGGTTAGGTTAGGTTAGGTTAGGTTAGGTTAGGTTAGGTTAGGTTAGGTTAGGTTAGGTTAGGTTAGGTTAGGTTAGGTTAGGTTAGGTTAGGTTAGGTTAGGTTAGGTTAGGTTAGGTTAGGTTAGGTTAGGTTAGGTTAGGTTAAGTTAGGTTAGGTTAGGTTAGGTTAGGTTAAGTTAGGTTAGGTTAGGTTAGGTTAGGTTAGGTTAGGTTAGGTTAGGTTAGGTTAGGTTAGGTTAGGTTAGGTTAGGTTAGGTTAGGTTAGGTTAGGTTAGGTTCCCGTGCGGGGTTACTGGACCCCCATCGGGCGCCTCCCCGGGTGGCGGATTGGGGAATGCCTCGCCCTTGTGCGCGGTATCGGGGACATTAGAAACACCCGAGGCGGACCAAAACCATACACGTCTTTAAGCTAACGCGTGAGGCATCGTGCCGAGGGATGAATGGTTGCTAGACGTAAAATAAGCAGCCGAAAACGATCCCATTGGGGGACCAGCCAATCCCCAATGTATATAGGCTTATCCGGCCATGCGGGGCTCTGGTCGGACGGACTTTTTATTCCCTAGCTAATCGTGGGATCAACTATGGAAAACAAAACAAACAAAAAATTAATAACTAGAGGAAGATTGGAATCGGAAGTGGTTCCTGAGAAACAAACTTCGTCAACCCATACGCGCGAGGGCGCTCACAGGGGTGCTGAAGATGTTTTCTCTCAGCTCGAGGGACGATTCGCGGAGGTCTGCGAGTTCGCGTTGGGACAGAGAAATACCCACAAACGCATTAAGGACGGACTCGCGCTAGTCCACGACCTGCTGGGCATCTTTAGGAAGGCATGGATGCTCGAAGGCTCCCAAAAACCGCCCGACCTAAACGAGGGAAGGAGCGGGACCACGGGACCGAAGGAACCCAGTGTAGAGAGGAGGCGGAGCCAAAAGGCAACAACGCCATCAGCAACAACAGCAATAACAGCCGCAACACCTCAAGAATCTTGGGTGGAGGTCGTCAAGAGGCGACCACCAAAGAAGCGGACTGCACAGAGGCAGCGTGAGCGTGATACGTCCGGGGTGGCCGGAGGGCTGAGAGTTCCCAAGCTGAGTCACAGGCGCGACGCAATAGTTGTGACCCACCAAGACCTGTCCTACGCCGAGGTACTGCGCAAGCTACGCAAAGAGGTCCAACCGGAGAATCACGGATACAGGATTGCGGCCATAAGGAAGACAAGGAAAGGAGAGGCCCTCATCGAGCTGGAGCGAGGCTCTAACGAGCCAACTGAGCTTGTCGGGATTGTGAGCACTAAGCTGGGGGACAGAGCCAGAGTAAGAAAGATGGTCCCTACAGCGGTGGTAACGATCCTCGACATAGACGAGGGAGAGGACGAGGAGGACGTGATCGCAGCCATCCGCAGAGAGTGCGAGCCAATAATGGCAGAAGACATCAGCGTTAAGTACTTGAAACCCGGCGATAGAGGGACACAACTGGCAATTGTTTCCCTCCCAACAGTTTACGCTCGACAGTTGGTCAGGAAAAAACTGAAGATCGGTTGGGTGAACTGCAGGGTGCGAGTCCGCGCGAACGCAAGCAGGTGTTTCCGATGCTTTGGAGTGGGGCACCGAGCTGGCGACTGCAAGGGCACGGACAGGAGCGGCGTATGCCGGCGATGTGGCCAAGGAGGTCACATAGCGCGGGCCCGCGACAATGCACCCAAGTGCGTTACCTGCGAG